>OY755246.1:44819167-45419167 GCA_963576725.1 Azorinus chamasolen | reverse complement strand
TGCCATTCACCATTCTCTCTATATGGCACGAATAAAAAATAGCTTAGTTATTCTGACTGTCACCTGCCTAGATAAGTCAACTGTATTATATATATAAACATTATGTTCACCTATTTCTTTTTAAAGATACTATTAGAATGTCAACAGTTTAGAGCCTTTGGTTCAAATCTGACCAATCAAAAGCTTGAGAACAAACTCAGACTCAACTAAAAAGGTTTATAAGCATGGACATTTATTCTATAGTGTCTGCCAACACCAAAACATCCTGTACTCAGAATCCTGTAAACAGTTAATAAAATTGAATATTCAAGGTGTTATTATTTCTAATACAAATGGTTAATGAGGTGTACTATTAATTGATTAATTGCACTACAAGGCATAAATAACAGTCTTACCTGCCTATAGTGACCGCATAGTGAATAAACATAGAGATATATAAGAGCAGGCCGTTGCTTAATGCAGTGCGAAAGTAAGGCAGAAAGCTATTAGATGAGTTGTATGCATAACCGTGTAGCCTACATTAAGCAACCATCTGTTTTGACAGAGGAGTCGGTCAATGCACGTCGTTGCTTAATGCAGGACGGAAGTACTGCAGAAAACCCCTAGAGGAATTTTCTACATAAAGGTTTTTTTTTGTCCTATATAAAGGAACTACATGTCTTTACTTCCCAAATAAGACTTATTTTGGATGGTCGCTGTAGACAGGGTTCACAGTATTCCTTACACGTAGTCCTCCAGATTGACCTCGGACGTGGAGTGTTCCAGCATGATCTCGTTATAGTTGTATCCCCAGCTTACAACTTCTACAGAACACTTCTGTTTGTCGTACGGATAAAATGTAATGTCCACCTGAAAATGAACAAAATTACATATCTTCAATAGTCAATAATTTTCGAACGTAGTTTATCTTCGGACATCTACATATAAAGTTACGAATATATACGGAATATGCACGGAGTCTCAGTTTAATCTGGTCGAGTAATAATCGTGAGTTCACCTCTAGATATGTTAATACTAAATACAAATGACTTACAGTAAATACAAAATGGCTGACAGACGGTATGAGCGAGGTAAAACCAAATCGAACATACGGTGAAATCTTATATAATTGAAATTTTCTGATCTGTTGCAAACAGAAAATATCTGCAAATACAGGTATCTCTCATTCTCAGAACAGATTTCCTTCCATTTGTCTCAGATTTCCTTCCATTTGTCTGTCCAAATCACAATCAATTATCAGACATTTTGACTAATTTAATACACGTAGGCGCTTATGACGCATTTGCAAATAGAGTAGACCCAGATCACAGAGTTTCTGTAGGAGCTGTGTGATCAGGGTCAGTCCTGTTTGTGAATGAACTGCAGCAAAACCTCGGTATCTCGAACTCGGATAACTCGACCTTCGGGATAATTCGAACTAAAGGATCAGCCCTTCCATACTTTACAATGCAGAATTGCTCTAAAATGTATCACTAGAAACACATTTGACAGCTTAATGAAGGTCTAATGTAATACTGATATCTCTCACAGGAGCTTTAAACATTACTTTACACCTGCATTAAGCTGTGAACTTGAAAACTTGCTCAGATTAGAAATCGGATAACTCGAACCTCAGTTATATCGAAGTAATTCATATAGTCTCAACTGTAATATGAATCTGATTCTAAAGTTCCTGCCATAGGTGAAACGGTGCTTTATGCACAATGCTAATGTGAATTTTCAGCTGATTGATATTTCTACAGTAATAAGAACAATATACATGTACATGTATATCAGTAGATAAACGATTAAGTGCCGGGGTATTTGGGGTCCCATCTGAATGCAGATGTTTGCAAGGGTTCTCAAAATCTGGAATATCGGAGGTCAAACGAACAACTTTCTTACGCTGCAATGTGTTGCAAAAAGAACCAACGGCTCCCAGTCCACCGTGCCGTCATATTTAATTCTTATTAGCAGTTCGTCATCGTGTATCACACCTAGGTCGGCTAGACTGTAAAATGAGGAATATATCTTGCATTACAAATGGACACATTTTACTAAAAGAAGTGGGAGTAACTCTTACGTTACAATGAGTTTCAAACAAAATCAGCGGTTCCCAGTCAACAGTTCCGTCATATTTGATTCTCAACATCAGTTCATCATCGTGTATAACACCGAGGTCCTGTATTCTATAAAAAGAAAATGCACGCATGTTGGCATAAACACGTACAATACCCCCTCCCCGTGAAATGCGATCTCCAAACTGGTAACTTGGCGTCTCATTATGATCCTAACTGACCCTAACCCTGAATGCATGTTGGTAGACAAATTGATTACAGATTAAATTTTGAAAATTTAGTGGTTGAAACATTTGTGTAAAAAAATTCTCACTAGGCTAAAGCTTGATAAAGTGGTTGTTTTATGAAACTGTACTTACGAATTATCGATGACCACTTCTGGTTTCCAGATGTCGTCGGGTTTGGCAAAGATATACTCGATGTCATCCTTGACAGCTTTGTCCCATACCAGACGAGAGTCCTTCCATTCCTTGCATAAGTAATTACTATATACATGTACGTAACACACGTGCTTATGCCAAGAAAGTAACATGTTCAGTAAACACCTTTCCATGCGATCACATAAAGGAGGTCTACATCTAGATCGCAGAGACAGGTCATTGCTAAATGCAGGGCGAAATTTATTCAGAAAACTCCCATAGGAGCTTTTCTCCATTAATGTTGGCATGTAGTAAGCAGCTATGGAAAGCCACTCGTATTTACCCTTCGCTTGCTGAATTTTAAAACACATTTCTCCTACTTTACCCATGCCCTGTTTTATAATTACATATTGTTTTACTGTGTACAAGTATTCTGCTGTGCAATCACTGCTGTGGAGTGCACTGGTTGCACAATCAACTTGTAAATAGTGCAGACCCTGATGAGACAGCTCCTGCAGGAGCTGTCTCATCTGGGTGTTCACTATTTACAGGTAGGTATATTGACGCGAATAACAAGCGAAGAGTTTATTTACAAATGTTCGGTCAGCGATTTTAGGGGTTCTACTATAGTTTGGTTTACATGGAAATACACGTGCAAATAATATACATCCTTAACCATGTCCCTGTTCTATGTTTATTCCAAAATTTCAATACCTACAGAATGTATTTCATATTTGCTTATTAAATTAAAGCAAATAAGTATGTATAAGTTTTGTTTGTTTTCTCAAGTATTCTTTTGCATTAAAATGTTTTATGTACATTCAACTCTTACTCTATGATTCAAAAGGTTTTACATAAATACTTAAACTGCTCTGATCTAATATTTCGACCACTAAGGGCCTTTGTCAAAGATTATCAGGTCACATTTTTGTTACATGCATTCAGCCATAAAATCAAAGAGAATACATTAAGCTCTTTGATTTTATGGCTGAATGCATGTAACAAAAATGTGACGTGTATTATGACATGATAATCTTTGACAAAGGCCCTTAGTGGTCGAAATATTAGATCAGAGCAGTTTAAGTATTTATGTAATATATTAATTCCCTATTTTGGAATATTTTCTTCATTGCAAAAGGTTTTGTCAAGAGACACATTGTAGAATCAGCATAAACAATTGAAAGGGGTTTGCTAACTTAGACATATAAATTCTTTCTTAGGTCAAAGAATAAATACTGTTTTGGCATATTACTACAAAATATGTATAAGTACAGTTAAGTCTCGCTAATGCGACCACTCAAAAGAAGTATAAATCTGGATATCTAAAATAGGCGGTTGCTTAATGCAGTACAAAAAAGTTATACAGAAAGCTCCAATGAGAGCTTCCTGCATTACTGTTGCCCTGAATTAAGCAATCACCTGCTTTTACCTACTCTGTATAGTACGTGGTCGCATTAGCATGGCGCTGTTGTAGAACACTTACAAAGGTTAACCAGCCAGCTGCAGTAAATCTCTGGGCCTTTATATCCTGGAAAATAAATATAGTAAAACCCCTCCAGACCGGATGTTTAATTTAGTATCAATATCGGTCTTGGAGACATGTGGCAGCTTAATGTAGGGTGAAAGTCGAGAAGAAAGCTCCTCTAGAAGTTTTCTGCGTGACTTTTACCCAGCATTAAGCATCCACCTGCCTAAACGTATCTAAATTATTCTCTGTTAGAATTCCAGTTTTTGCTGTAAGCATCTGTAACTAAACGGCATTCCCGCATGCTAGGAAAATATATCGTACTCGCTGATACAGTATCATTACTAAAGCATGCGTTGGGCCTTTATATTTTGTAAATTAAATAAGCAACCGTAATAACTTGAGCTCAAAATCTGATAAGATGTTTAAAAATGACCTCAGACACAGGCAAAAAGTTTTATGAACCAGTTTATATTAATTCTTTAATTAAACAGTTCCGGGTCTATGCTTTTAAACTTTTAGTTGAGTCTGAGCAAAGCTTGAAAACTCAAATATGACCAATCAAAAGCTTGAGAACGAACACAGACTCAACTAAATGGCTTTATAATCATGGGCCCAGATCCTGAGCAGACGGCTCCTGTATGCTCCCTTTACGCTTTTAACCATTTCCTCCATATAAAACGTGTTTTCACGTATCTGCAAACAGAGAAGTCCCATATCAGACGGCTCCTATTGATCAGGGTCTGCTCTGTTTGCTTATAAAATTTGATAGACGTTTCTTTTGTTTCTAGAATGGTTACACTGTTCCATCTTCAAAATTTCATTATAATTACTTTGTTTATGAATTTGCAGCAGGTATTGACATTTGGAATAGAAATAGAACTGGGAAAGGATTAACATTTACCTGATGCATATTCATCAAGAAATACCAATGTGTGAATTTGAATAAACTGACTATGAGGAAAACAACAATGGAATGAGATCTATATAATCACATAAGCAATCTGAACAGATCGTGATCACACGGCTCCAATTGGTCTACGCTGTTGCAAAGACGTTTGAATGCGTATTTATCAAGACAAATGTTAATGATAGGCTACCGGATTTATTCGTGCAGATATTTACCAGTTCATCAATTGCGAGCACACTCAGGCTGATGAATACGTGGGTTTGGGCTTCGGGTCTAGAGGTTGCGTCGTATGAGGCATGCAGAACCGTCTCCTGACGTATTTCCGTCTCTTTCCCGGGACTATAGACAGCATGCGCTAGAAATCAGGTACGATCGCAACTGTGTGAATTTATTCAGAGGAATTCATAGCAAATAGTTTCGTTACAAATGAAGTTCCGAATTACTTACTAGAATTCAATCTGTTGATCACTCTGAATACGTGTAAGGGAATAGAAGCAACACCTATTATTTTGTTTTAACCCTTTACTTTGTGAACAGTCATGCAAGACTATAATTACGTTGAATATCATTTAATTAAAGTCTTAAACTGAAAACCAAAACCAAAAAATACAGTTATTGCCCTGACACGAGGTTATCATAAAAGCAAATAACAGAGCAGATATTGATCATACAGCTCCTGCATGAGCTTTCTGATCTGGATCTACTTTGTTCACAAAGGCGTTAAAATAAGGGAATATAAGATAACGGATTTATATTTATCACACATAGGTCTATGATTCCCCCGTTGTTATTTTGTATGGAATATAGAGATAACAGCGGGTCCCCTATGGCTTTCCATACCTATGATTTTGATAATCCCCCGATGTTAGTTTGTATGAAACATAGAACTAACAACTGGGGTACCCTATGGTTTTCCATAAGGACACACTTATATTGCTGATATTAAAAGCAAGGGTGAGAAACATAACGTCAAAGTCAGTTGGTGGTATACTCATATCAATGACTATATTTTACTCATTATTTTCATAACACTGACAGGCCATTGAATGTGACCGAACCATTTTCTATTTAACATACGCATGTTTTTCTTTAAGATGCATTTCAATGCAGTTGTGCAACAAATGTAAGTGGATACACTTTTATAGCAGAATAAGGAAAGTAAATACATTTAACCAGAAATAATATCAAATATTCCACGTTGACGGCCATCTTGGGCGAATTATTAAACCCGAGTCACTTTAAACTATAGAAACTATAAATTTCACATAAGTGAAGATTTACGGTCAGCACGAACATCACCTTGTCAATGGATAAAATCATTGTCTGTGCATTTCTCTGTATGTCGATCTGTTTCAAATGTGTGTCCGCAGTAACAAGTTTCACCTAATTACAGCCAGAAGATTCCGGCGATAAAGCACAGACAATACGTTTTAAATAAACGTTAATGTAAAACTGATAATGGTCAATAATATTGTGAAAGAAAGACCAAGAAACATTGGCCCACACTATACCAAATAGACGTCCTTTTAATCGCTCCTGTGAAGTTTGATCTAATTAAAGCCAAACAAAAGTATGTCTACAGACAGAATGAAGTGGTAATTGTTGACAGTTGAAATTATGCCCATAACTAATGTTTAACCTTGTATTCCATATCCTACAGGAGCCCACTCTATAGATATGATTTTACAGATTCCTTTGTCCGTGTGGCATTTTAACATTTCAGCTAAACAATATTCATACAGTAAAAACCCTCTAATGCGACCACTTATTGAACAAACATTGCTGTCTTCGTAAGCAGGTAGTTGCTTAATGCAGGACGAACTTTATGCAGAAAGCTCCTACAAGAACTTTCTGCATTAAACTACCACCTTCCCTTGCCACTGTGAATTATGCCCCTGTTTGCTGGTCGCATTAACCCATTCCCTCATAGGCTATTTTTAGATCCAACCACTTTGAATAAATCTACCGAAAAGGAGCATTAACTTGAGAATAGGAAAAGTTTAGAATGTTGTAATTTAAAACCTATAGGAGCAAATGCTCTATTTATCACAATGGTTTCACAAAGTGACTTCTACAGAGTCGTCAAAAGTCGTCAATATGAGGGAAAGGGTTAAAGGTGTTTTACTGTATCTTTATTTCTTACATAAATGTTCATGGGGTAAAGGGGTAAACGAACTACATAGTATACACATAGTAGAAAACATGAAAGCGCCAGAATTCTCTGAAAATCCGCCACAAAATCGGCCGACAGCGTGCACAACTAGGCTTACTATTAATCACTCGTGGGACTCTCATCTGGATCCAAACTGTTTTCATAGATAATCAAGTGTCACTCCGTGCCGGTCTTAAGGTTCGACACATGAAAGTAATTTGAAGAAGAAATAAATACTTACCAAACACCGCGAACGTCAAGAACAGCACTGTATCAATCATAGTTCTATATCTATATCTCTAGATACTTATTTTTAGATATGTAGGCTAATAAGGTAATAGACAAATATCTCAAACTGCATATAATGGCTCGCAAAACTCTATTCCATTCAGAGCTACATAAAATTATATAGGTGAATACCCAAATACTAAAATCGTCATTTCTCCCGAGCCGATTCTAAAGAGTAGTTATAGCATAGGGTTTAGTGAGGAAGTAAAGAAGCTATTCTTGAAAACACAAAAATCACTTTACGTATCTTATCTGGGCCTTTGATTCCAATGGTACTTATTAGAATTAGTTTAAAGAGGCATTTCTGATGAGTACAAAATATAAGGTTTGGAGAAGAAATATAGAAACTAGTTTACATTAACAGAGGTCCGGATAAGATGCACAAATTAAAACAGTTTAAACAATAACTTCTTTATTTCTACACCGAGCCCTTTGTTATGACCACTCTTTAGAATTGTCTCCTCCTGACGATACTAAAGAGTGGTCACAACATAGGGTTTAGTGGAGAAATGACGATTTTAGTATTTGAGTATGCACCTTTATCTGTTGCTCTTCATAAAATTCCTAAATACGCATCTTATTTACAGTCACGAAACTGATTTAAGAAACTGTTTTTCTACATTTACAGTGTTTTATAGGCGGTTTAATGCATCAATACAACAAGAAGACATGGCATGTTTAAACGATTTAAAGTCAACTAAGACTGTGATGTTTGTGTAATAATTACTGTTTGCTAATAAATGAAAGCTTCAATGACAAGTCTAGTCCTCTGTTTACGTATTTATATACAACGAATCTGTAAACAGTGAATTTAAATGCAATGAATAGAATACCAATAAACAGCAACAAAGAAATCTTCCTTGGTGGCACTCAGTTATAAACACCACGCAGTCAACTCAGGCGTTGCACTTTAACCCCTTTGGAATGCTGAATTAGTATTGTTCATCACCGTTTAAAGGTAGAATCCGTTCAATATGAAAATGTGAAAATTAGGAGGGGTTCCGAATGCAAAACAGCGCATACCCTGATCAGAGGGCTCCTCTAGGAGCCCTCTGATCTGGGTCTACACTGTTTGAAAATTACCGTGCACCCGTTTCCCGTATTCATTAGGTTGACATTAATTTGATATAAAATTGGTTTATAAGGAAAGGACCATGTGGTAAGTGAATCCAACTAATCTTATTTAACTTAAGGGTCTAGACGATTTAAGAAAATTAATGATGATAAACCTACAGCAGCTGGTAAAAATTCCACTCACTTGGTTACGTGCAGGTAAACGCATACATAGAGACAGGACCAAGTGGCTGAACGACATTGTCATCTTAAGTCTAAACTCGATAAGATATTCATGTATGAGCTTTTACTTTTACAATGACATACTATCTATGATGTTTGGCCATGACAGCAACTAGAAGTTTATATCTTATTCATTCCACATGCAAACAGAGCAGACCCAGGTCAGGTATGTCCTACTCAGTTTGGAAACACGTACATATGAGGAAAAGGGTTAACCCTTTACTCAACAAATACGCTTTTCTACGCCCTGCATACAGAGTAGACCCAGATCAAACGGCCCCTATAGGTGCACTCTGATCAGGGTCTACTCTGTTTGCTTGGAATAATATAGATCTCATTCTACATTTTCTGTTGTTTTTTCTCAACATGTCATTTTAAATCTAATCAAATTCACGATATCATTATGTCTTTCATGAATATTCATTGAGGGAAGTTTTTAATATGGCCAGGGTTTCAAATCATTACCAAACACATTCTCACATTCTCACGCATGTGTCTAAATACTAGTTTACAAGTTTGTGTGAAAGAAAGATGCCAGACAGTCACTAATGTACATACATAATGTTCAATACAATGACTCAATGACCAGTGGAGTAAATGTACAGTCGGCTGAGCGGTCATTCGGACTGAAAGTAGACTATAACTAGGTACTTTACTTGTTTACAATACCTCTATAATGTATCCATATAGAAATTAAATAGACGTAAATTCTCCCATCAGCAGAATATATATTTATACATACCTTAAAAGTATATAATCATACCTTCTTATAGCATTAAGTAGACTATCTGTGGTTATTTAATTCCAGTTTCAGATAGTTTGAAGTCCGATGATCCAATATTAACTTGGCCTTTCATCAGGATCCAAACTACCTGCTACATCGGAGGTACAGCGAACCCCCGCTAATGCGACTACCTAAAAGATGTATAATTCTGGGTGCTAGATGCAGGTGATAGCTTGATGCAGGGCAAAATGCAGAAAGCCCCCCTGCTTATAAAGACACCCATGTTTATTCAATAAGTGGTCGCATTAGAGGGGTTATACTGTATTTATAAAATAGATGGGCATAAGACGTATGTAAAGGAAATCCTTTAGACGACATATTCTGTCAATTTAGGTATGTCAAGCTTAGTGAAAAGATGAAATATTGCGTTTTACTCCAAATACATTGAAATAAGGGAGTCAATATATGTTAACGAGATATGCCCAATGTATGATATGTAAGTTACCTACAACTTGAACATTTTAAACATTTAATTTGCGCCAAATTTCTTCATAAGTTGCAAGTCATAACTCTTAAGTCCGAAGTCAAAAGTTAGAGTGAGTGAGTGAGTTGGGATTTACGGCGCTGCGACACTAAATAGGTCATATAGCGCCGATGAATGATGAGAAGACAGAATATGATTTCAGCTTATCTCAGTCGCTGCGCGGCAGCGTATAGAATCAAAACCACCGACCTGCTTTCCTCTTAGTTCTTGTCGGGGGGGGGGGGGATAATTCATGCAAAAAGCACGAATATCCCCGATAACAATTAAGCCCCCCCCCCCCCCCCCCCTGCGGCAAGGTGGGAAGGATCTGGGGGCCAGAGGTCAGAAGTCAATAGTGCCATCCAAGGCTTCCATAGTATGTTTTCAGACGCCTATGTTATGTCAGGATAGGATATTTACTAAGGATATTAACTCTTTGCTCCATGAATATTCATGTTAGAAATAATGACGACATGGATATTAATGAAATAATTTTTTTACTGAAGCAGAAACTGTAGAATCAGATCTATATCATTCCATAAGCAAACAAAGCAGATCCTGATCAGACGGCTCCTATTGGCACCGTCTGATCTTGGTCTACTCTGTTTAGAAAGGCCTAGAAAGGCGTATTTATGGAGTAAAGGGTTAACATTTTACTCCACAAATATTTTTATATATACGGAATATACATAGATCAGGCAGCTCATGTAGGGGTCGTCTGATCGGGGTCTGCTATGTTTGCTTATGCAATAATATAGATATGGCTACAATTTCCATGGTCAAAATTTGATGTGCGTGAAGTTGGCAGGCAGTTGTTTATTGGCAGTTGGTTATTGAATCTCCAGCTGTCGATTCAAATGTCAATTGGTTATTCAATCTCCAGCTATCGATTCAAAAGTCAATTGATTATTGAATCTCCAGCTATCGATTCAAATGTCAATTGGTTATTCAATCTCCAGCTGTCGATTCAACTGTCAATTGGTTATTGAATCGACAGCTGTCGATTCAACTGTCAATTGGTTATTGAACCTCCAGCTGTCGATTCAACTGTCAATTGGTTATTCAGCTGTCGATTCAACTGTCAATTGGTTATTCAATCTCCAGCTGTCGATTCAAAAGTCAATTGGTTATTCAATCTCCAGCTGTCGATTCAACTGTCAATTGGTTATTCAATCTCCAGCTGTGGATTCAAATGTCAATTGGTTATTCAATCTCCAGCTGTCGATTCAACTGTCAATTGGTTATTCAATCTCCAGATGTCGATTCAACTTTCAATTGGTTATTGAACCTCCAGCTGTCGATTCAAATGTCAATTGGTTATTCAATCTCCAGCTGTCGATTCAAGTGTCAATTGGTTATTCAATCTCCAGCTGTCGATTCAACTGTCAATTGGTTATTCAGCTGTCGATTCAACTGTCAATTGGTTATTGAACCTCCAGCTGTCGATTCAACTGTCAATTGGTTATTCAATCTCCAGATGTCGATTCAAAAGTCAATTGGTTATTCAATCTCCATCTGTCGATTCAACTGTCAATTGGTTATTGAACCTCCAGCTGTCGATTCAAATGTCAATTGGTTATTCAATCTCCAGCTGTCGATTCAACTGTCAATTGGTTATTCAACTGTCGATTCAACTGTCAATTGGTTATTTAATCTCCAGCTGTCGATTCAAATGTCAATTGGTTATTCAATCTCCAGCTGTCGATTCAACTGTCAATTGGTTATTCAGCTGTCGATTCAACTGTCAATTGGTTATTCAATCTCCAGCTGTCGATTCAACTGTCAATTGGTTATTCAATCGCCCGCTGTCGATTCAAATGTCAGTTGGTTATTCAATCCCTAGCTGTCGATTCAAATGTCAATTGGTTATTCAATCCCCAGCTGTCGTTTCAAATGTCAATTGGTTATTCAATCTCCAGCTGTCGATTCAACTGTCAATTGGTTATTCAGCTGTCGATTCAGCTGTCAATTGGTTATTGAACCTCCAGCTGTCGATTCAACTGTCAATTGGTTATTCAATCTCCAGCTGTCGATTCAACTGTCAATTGGTTATTCAGCTGTCGATTCAACTGTCAATTGGTTATTCAATCTCCAGATGTCGATTCAAAAGTCAATTGGTTATTCAATCGCCCGCTGTCGATTCAACTGTCAATTGGTTATTCAATCCCCAGCAGTCGATTCAAATGTCAATTGGTTATTCAATCCCCAGCTGTCTATTCAAATGTCAATTGGTTATTCAATCTCCAGATGTCGATTCAACTGTCAATTGGTTATTCAATCTCCAGATGTCGATTCAACTGTCCATTGGTTATTCAATCTCCAGCTGTCGATTCAACTGTCAATTGGTTATTCAATCTCCAGCTGTCGATTCAAATGTCAATTGGTTATTCAATCTCCAGCTGTCGATTCAACTGTCAATTGGTTATTCAATCTCCAGATGTCGATTCAACTGTCAATTGGTTATTGAACCTCCAGATGTCGATTCAAATGTCAATTGGTTATTCAATCTCCAGCTGTCGATTCAAGTGTCAATTGGTTATTCAATCTCCAGCTGTCGATTCAACTGTCAATTGGTTATTCAGCTGTCGATTCAACTGTCAATTGGTTATTGAACCTCCAGCTGTCGATTCAACTGTCAATTGGTTATTCAATCTCCAGCTGTCGATTCAACTGTCAATTGGTTATTCAGCTGTCGATTCAACTGTCAATTGGTTATTCATTCTCCAGATGTCGATTCAAAAGTCAATTGGTTATTCAATCTCCAGCTGTCGATTCAACTGTCAATTGGTTATTCAATCTCCAGCTGTCGATTCAAATGTCAATTGGTTATTCAATCTCCAGCTGTCGATTCAAGTGTCAATTGGTTATTCAATCTCCAGCTGTCGATTCAACTGTCAATTGGTTATTCAGCTGTCGATTCAGCTGTCAATTGGTTATTGAACCTCCAGCTGTCGATTCAACTGTCAATTGGTTATTCAATCTCCAGCTGTCGATTCAACTGTCAATTGGTTATTCAGCTGTCGATTCAACTGTCAATTGGTTATTCAATCTCCAGATGTCGATTCAAAAGTCAATTGGTTATTCAATCGCCCGCTGTCGATTCAAATGTCAATTGGTTATTCAATCCCCAGCAGTCGATTCAAATGTCAATTGGTTATTCAATCCCCAGCTGTCTATTCAAATGTCAATTGGTTATTCAATCTCCAGATGTCGATTCAACTGTCAATTGGTTATTCAATCTCCAGATGTCGATTCAACTGTCCATTAGTTATTCAATCTCCAGCTGTCGATTCAACTGTCAATTGGTTATTCAATCTCCAGCTGTCGATTTAAATGTCAATTGGTTATTCAATCTCCAGCTGTCGATTCAACTGTCAATTGGTTATTAAATCTCCAGATGTCGATTCAACTGTCAATTGGTTATTGAACCTCCAGATGTCGATTCAAATGTCAATTGGTTATTCAATCTCCAGCTGTCGATTCAAGTGTCAATTGGTTATTCAATCTCCAGCTGTCGATTCAACTGTCAATTGGTTATTCAGCTGTCGATTCAACTGTCAATTGGTTATTCAATCGCCCGCTGTCGATTCAAATGTCAGTTGGTTATTCAATCCCTAGCTGTCGATTCAAATGTCAATTGGTTATTCAATCCCCAGCTGTCGTTTCAAATGTCAATTGGTTATTCAATCTCCAGCTGTCGATTCAACTGTCAATTGGTTATTCAGCTGTCGATTCAGCTGTCAATTGGTTATTGAACCTCCAGCTGTCGATTCAACTGTCAATTGGTTATTCAATCTCCAGCTGTCGATTCAACTGTCAATTGGTTATTCAGCTGTCGATTCAACTGTCAATTGGTTATTCAATCTCCAGATGTCGATTCAAAAGTCAATTGGTTATTCAATCGCCCGCTGTCGATTCAAATGTCAATTGGTTATTCAATCCCCAGCAGTCGATTCAAATGTCAATTGGTTATTCAATCCCCAGCTGTCGATTCAAATGTCAATTGGTTATTCAATCTCCAGATGTCGATTCAACTGTCAATTGGTTATTCAATCTCCAGATGTCGATTCAACTGTCCATTGGTTATTCAATCTCCAGCTGTCGATTCAACTGTCAATTGGTTATTCAATCTCCAGATGTCGATTCAACTGTCAATTGGTTATTGAACCTCCAGATGTCGATTCAAATGTCAATTGGTTATTCAATCTCCAGCTGTCGATTCAAGTGTCAATTGGTTATTCAATCTCCAGCTGTCGATTCAACTGTCAATTGGTTATTCAGCTGTCGATTCAACTGTCAATTGGTTATTGAACCTCCAGCTGTCGATTCAACTGTCAATTGGTTATTCAATCTCCAGCTGTCGATTCAACTGTCAATTGGTTATTCAGCTGTCGATTCAACTGTCAATTGGTTATTCAATCTCCAGATGTCGATTCAAAAGTCAATTGGTTATTCAATCTCCAGCTGTGGATTCAACTGTCAATTGGTTATTCAATCTCCAGCTGTCGATTCAAATGTCAATTGGTTATTCAATCTCCAGCTGTCGATTCAAGTGTCAATTGGTTATTCAATCTCCAGCTGTCGATTCAACTGTCAATTGGTTATTCAGCTGTCGATTCAGCTGTCAATTGGTTATTGAACCTCCAGCTGTCGATTCAACTGTCAATTGGTTATTCAATCTCCAGCTGTCGATTCAACTGTCAATTGGTTATTCAGCTGTCGATTCAACTGTCAATTGGTTATTCAATCTCCAGATGTCGATTCAAAAGTCAATTGGTTATTCAATCGCCCGCTGTCAATTCAAATGTCAATTGGTTATTCAATCCCCAGCAGTCGATTCAAATGTCAATTGGTTATTCAATCCCCAGCTGTCGATTCAAATGTCAATTGGTTATTCAATCTCCAGATGTCGATTCAACTGTCAATTGGTTATTCAATCTCCAGATGTCGATTCAACTGTCCATTAGTTATTCAATCTCCAGCTTTCGATTCAACTGTCAATTGGTTATTCAATCTCCAGCTGTCGATTTAAATGTCAATTGGTTATTCAATCTCCAGCTGTCGATTCAACTGTCAATTGGTTATTAAATCTCCAGATGTCGATTCAACTGTCAATTGGTTATTGAGCCTCCAGATGTCGATTCAAATGTCAATTGGTTATTCAATCTCCAGCTGTCGATTCAAGTGTCAATTGGTTATTCAATCTCCAGCTGTCGATTCAACTGTCAATTGGTTATTCAGCTGTCGATTCAACTGTCAATTGGTTATTGAACCTCCAGCTGTCGATTCAACTGTCAATTGGTTATTCAATCTCCAGCTGTCGATTCAACTGTCAATTGGTTATTCAGCTGTCGATTCAATTGTCAATTGGTTATTCAATCTCCAGATGTCGATTCAAACGTCAATTGGTTATTCAATCTCCAGCTGTCGATTCAAGTGTCAATTGGTTATTCAATCTCCAGCTGTCGATTCAAATGTCAATTGGTTATTCAATCTCCAGCTGTCGATTCAACTGTCAATTGGTTATTCAATCTCCAGATGTCGATTCAACTGTCAATTGGTTATTGAACCTCCAGCTGTCGATTCAAATGTCAATTGGTTATTCAATCTCCAGCTGTCGATTCAAGTGTCAATTGGTTATTGAACCTCCAGCTGTCGATTCAACTGTCAATTGGTTATTCAATCTCCAGCTGTCGATTCAACTGTCAATTGGTTATTCAGCTGTCGATTCAACTGTCAATTGGTTATTCAATCTCCAGATGTCGATTCAAAAGTCAATTGGTTATTCAATCTCCAGCTGTCGATTCAACTGTCAATTGGTTATTCCGCTGTCGATTCAACTGTCAATTGTTTATTCAATCTCCAGCTGTCGATTCAACTGTCAATTGGTTATTCAATCGCCCGCTGTCGATTCAAGTGTCAATTGGTTATTCAATCCCTAGCTGTCGATTCAAATGTCAATTGGTTATTCAATCCCCAGCTATCGATTCAAATGTCAATTGGTTATTCAATCTCCAGCTGTCGATTCAACTGTCATTTGGTTATTCAATCTCCAGATGTCGATTCAACTGTCAATTGGTAATTAATCTCCGGATGTCGATTCAACTGTCAATTGGTTATTCAGCTGTCGATTCAACTGTCAATTGGTTATTCAATCTCCAGCTATCGATTCAACTGTCAATTGGTTATTCAATCGCCCGCTGTCGATTCAAATGTCAATTGGTTATTCAATCCCTAGCTGTCGATTCAAATGTCAATTGGTTATTCAATCCCCAGCTATCGATTCAAATGTCAATTGGTTATTCAATCTCCAGCTGTCGATTCAACTGTCAATTGGTTATTCAGCTGTCGATTCAGCTGTCAATTGGTTATTGAACCTCCAGCTGTCGATTCAAAAGTCAATTGGTTATTCAATCTCCAGCTGTCGATTCAACTGTCAATTGGTTATTCAGCTGTCGATTCAACTGTCAATTGGTTATTCAATCTCCAGATGTCGATTCAAAAGTCAATTGGTTATTCAATCTCCAGCTGTCGATTCAACTGTCAATTGGTTATTGAACCTCCTGCTGTCGAATCAAATGTCAATTGGTTATTCAATCTCCAGCTGTCGATTCAACTGTCAATTGGTTATTCAGCTGTCGATTCAACTGTCAATTGGTTATTCAATCTCCAGCTGTCGATTCAATTGTCAATTGGTTATTCAATCGCCCGCTGTCGATTCAAATGTCAATTGGTTATTCAATCCCTAGCTGTCGATTCAAATGTCAATTGGTTATTCAATCCCCAGATGTCGATTCAAATGTCAATTGGTTATTCAATCACCAGCTGTCGATTCAACTGTAAATTGGTTATTCAGCTGTCGATTCAGCTGTCAATTGGTTATTGAACCTCCAGCAGTCGATTCAACTGTCAATTGGTTATTCAATCTCCAGCTGTCGATTCAACTGTCAATTGGTTATTCAGCTGTCGATTCAACTGTCAATTGGTTATTCAATCTCCAGATGTCGATTCAAAAGTCAATTGGTTATTCAATCTCCAGCTGTCGATTCAACTGTCAATTGGTTATTGAACCTCCAGCTGTCGATTCAAATGTCAATTGGTTATTCAATCTCCAGCTGTCGATTCAACTGTCAATTGGTTATTCAATCTCCAGCTGTCGATTCAACTGTCAATTGGTTATTCAGCTGTCGATTCAACTGTCAATTGGTTATTCAATCTCCAGATGTCAATTCAAAAGTCAATTGGTTATTCAACCTCCAGCTGTCGATTCAAATGTCAATTGGTTATTCAATCTCCAGCTGTCGATTCAACTGTCAATTGGTTATTCAATCTCCAGCTGTCGAATCAAATGTCAATTGGTTATTCAATCTCCAGCTGTCGATTCAACTGTCAATTGGTTATTCAGCTGTCGATTCAACTGTCAATTGGTTATTCAATCTCCAGCTGTCGATTCAATTGTCAATTGGTTATTCAATCGCCCGCTGTCGATTCAAATGTCAATTGGTTATTCAATCCCTAGCTGTCGATTCAAATGTCAATTGGTTATTCAATCCCCAGCTGTCGTTTCAAATGTCAATTGGTTATTCAATCTCCAGCTGTCGATTCAACTGTCAATTGGTTATTCAGCTGTCGATTCAGCTGTCAATTGGTTATTGAACCTCCAGCTGTCGATTCAACTGTCAATTGGTTATTCAATCTCCAGCTGTCGATTCAACTGTCAATTGGTTATTCAATCTCCAGATGTCGATTCAAAAGTCAATTGGTTATTCAATCGCCCGCTGTCGATTCAAATGTCAATTGGTTATTCAATCCCCAGCAGTCGATTCAAATGTCAATTGGTTATTCAATCCCCAGCTGTCGATTCAAATGTCAATTGGTTATTCAATCTCCAGATGTCGATTCAACTGTCAATTGGTTATTCAATCTCCAGATGTCGATTCAACTGTCCATTGGTTATTCAATCTCCAGCTGTCTATTCAACTGTCAATTGGTTATTCAATCTCCAGCTGTCGATTCAAATGTCAATTGGTTATTCAATCTCCAGCTATCGATTCAACTGTCAATTGGTTATTCAATCTCCAGATGTCGATTCAACTGTCAATTGGTTATTGAACCTCCAGCTGTCGATTCAAATGTCAATTGGTTATCCAATCTCCAGCTGTCGATTCAAGTGTCAATTGGTTATTCAATCTCCAGCTGTCGATTCAACTGTCAATTGGTTATTCAGCTGTCGATTCAACTGTCAATTGGTTATTGAACCTCCAGCTGTCGATTCAACTGTCAATTGGTTATTCAATCTCCAGCTGTCGATTCAACTGTCAATTGGTTATTCAGCTGTCGATTCAACTGTCAATTGGTTATTCAATCTCCAGATGTCGATTCAAAAGTCAATTGGTTAATCAATCTCCAGCTGTCGATTCAACTGTCAATTGGTTATTCAATCTCCAGCTGTCGATTCAAATGTCAATTGGTTATTCAATCTCCAGCTGTCGATTCAAGTGTCAATTGGTTATTCAATCTCCAGCTGTCGATTCAAATGTCAATTGGTTATTCAATCTCCAGCTGTCGATTCAACTGTCAATTGGTTATTCAATCTCCAGATGTCGATTCAACTGTCAATTGGTTATTGAACCTCCAGCTGTCGATTCAAATGTCAATTGGTTATTCAATCTCCAGCTGTCGATTCAAGTGTCAATTGGTTATTGAACCTCCAGCTGTCGATTCAACTGTCAATTGGTTATTCAATCTCCAGCTGTCGATTCAACTGTCAATTGGTTATTCAGCTGTCGATTCAACTGTCAATTGGTTATTCAATCTCCAGCTGTCGATTCAACTGTCAATTGGTTATTCCGCTGTCGATTCAACTGTCAATTGGTTATTCAATCTCCAGCTGTCGATTCAACTGTCAATTGGTTATTCAATCGCCCGCTGTCGATTCAAGTGTCCATTGGTTATTCAATCCCTAGCTGTCGATTCAAATGTCAATTGGTTATTCAATCCCCAGCTATCGATTCAAATGTCAATTGGTTATTCAATCTCCAGCTGTCGATTCAACTGTCATTTGGTTATTTAATCTCCAGATGTCGATTCAACTGTCAATTGGTAATTAATCTCCAGATGTCGATTCAACTGTCAATTGGTTATTCAGCTGTCGATTCAACTGTCAATTGGTTATTCAATCTCCAGCTGTCGATTCAACTATCAATTGGTTATTCAATCTCCCGCTGTCGATTCAAATGTCAATTGGTTATTCAATCCCTAGCTGTCGATTCAAATGCCAATTGGTTATTCAATCCCCAGCTATCGATTCAAATGTCAATTGGTTATTCAATCTCCAGCTGTCGATTCAACTGTCAATTGGTTATTCAGCTGTCGATTCAGCTGTCAATTGGTTATTTAACCTCCAGCTGTCGATTCAAAAGTCAATTGGTTATTCAATCTCCAGCTGTCGATTCAACTGTCAATTGGTTATTCAGCTGTCGATTCAACTGTCAATTGGTTATTCAATCTCCAGATGTCGATTCAAAAGTCAATTGTTTATTCAATATCCAGCCGTCGATTCAACTGTCAATTGGTTATTGAACCTCCAGCTGTCGATTCAAATGTCAATTGGTTATTCAATCTCCAGCTGTCGATTCAACTGTCAATTTGACTATTCAATCTCCAGCTGTCGATTCAAATGTCAATTGGTTATTCAATCTCCAGCTGTCGATTCAACTGTCAATTGGTTATTCAATCTCCAGCTGTCGATTCAACTGTCAATTGGTTATTGAACCTCCAGCTGACAGTTGACAGTTGAATCTTTTGACCAATTGACAGTTGAATCGACAGCTGGAGATTGAATAACCAATTGACAGTTGAATCGACGGCTGGAGGTTCAATAACCAATTGACAGCTGAATCGACAGCTGAATAACCAATTGACAGTTGAATCGACAGCTGGAGATTGAATAACCAATTGACATTTGAATCGACAGCTGGGGATTGAATAACCAATTGACATTTGAATCGACAGCTAGGGATTGAATAACCAATTGACATTTGAATCGACAGCGGGCGATTGAATAACCAATTGACAGTTGAATCGACAGCTGGAGATTGAATAACCAATTGACAGTTGAATCGACAGCTGAATAACCAATTGACAGTTGAATCGACATCTGGAGATTGAATAACCAATTGACAGTTGAATCGACATCTGGAGATTGAATAACCAAATGACAGTTGAATCGACAGCTGGAGATTGAATAACCAATTGACATTTGAATCGATAGCTGGAGGTTCAATAACCAATTGATAGCTGAATCGACAGCTGAATAACAAATTGACAGTTGAATCGACAGCTGGAGATTGAATAACCGATTGACAGTTGAATCGACAGCTGGAGGTTCAATAACCAATTGACAGCTGAATCGACAGCTGAATAACCAATTGACAGTTGAATCGACAGCTGGAGATTGAATAACCAATTGACACTTGAATCGACAGCTGGAGGTTCAATAACCAATTGACAGTTGAATCGACATTTGCAGATTGAATAACCAATTGACAGTTAAATCGACAGCTGGAGATTGAATAACCAATTGACAGCTGAATCGACAGCTGAATAACCAATTGACATTTGAATCGACAGCTGGAGATTGAATAACCAATTGACACTTGAATCGACAGCTGGAGGTTCAATAACCAATTGACAGTTGAATCGACATCTGGAGATTGAATAACCAATTGACATTTGAATCCACAGCTGGAGATTGAATAACCAATTGACAGTTGATTCGACAGCTGGAGATTGAATAACCAATTGACATTTGAATCGACAGTTGGAGTTTCAATAACCAATTGACAGTTGAATCGACAGCTGGAGATTGAATAACCAATTGACAGTTGAATCGACAGCTGGAGATTGAATAACCAATTGACACTTGAATCGACAGCTGGAGATTGAATAACCAATTGACAATTGAATCGACAGCTGGAGGTTCAATAACCAATTGACAGTTGAATCGACATCTGCAGATTGAATAACCAATTGACAGTTAAATCGACAGCTGGAGATTGAATAACCAATTGACAGCTGAATCGACAGCTGAATAACCAATTGACATTTGAATCGACAGCTGGAGATTGAATAACCAATTGACACTTGAATCGACAGCTGGAGATTGAATAACCAATTGACAGTTGAATCGACAGCTGGAGGTTCAATAACCAATTGACAGTTGAATCGACATCTGGAGATTGAATAACCAATTGACATTTGAATCCACAGCTGGAGATTGAATAACCAATTGACAGTTGATTCGACAGCTGGAGATTGAATAACCAATTGACATTTGAATCGACAGTTGGAGGTTCAATAACCAATTGACAGTTGAATCGACAGCTGGAGATTGAATAACCAATTGACAGTTGAATCGACAGCTGGAGGTTCAATAAGCAATTGACAGTTGAATCGACAGCTGGAGATTGAATAACTAATTGACAGCTGAATCGACAGCTGGAGGTTCAATAACCAATTGACTGTTGAATCGACAGCTGGAGATTGAATAACCAATTGACAGTTGAATCGACAGCTGGAGATTGAATAACCAATTGACATTTGAATCGACAGCTGGAGATTGAATAACCAATTGACATTTGAATCGACAGCTGGAGATTGAATAACCAATTGACAGTTGAATCGACAGCTGGAGATCGAATAACCAATTGACATTTGAATCGACATCTGGAGATTGAATAACCAATTGACATTTGAATCGACAGCTGGAGATTGAATAACCAATTGACATTTGAATCGACAGCTGGGGATTGAATAACCAATTGACATTTGAATCGACAGCTGGAGATTGAATAACCAATTGACAGTTGAATCGACAGCGGTCGATTGAATAACCAATTGACAGTTGAATCGACAGCTGGAGATTGAATAACCAATTGACAGTTGAATCGACAGCTGAATAACCAATTGACAGTTGAATCGACAGCTGGAGATTGAATAACCAATTGACATTTGAATCGACAGCTGGAGGTTCAATAACCAATTGACATTGAATCAACAGCTGGAGATTGAATAACCAATTGACTTTTGAATCGACATCTGGAGATTGAATAACAAATTGACAGTTGAATCGACAGCTGAATAACCAATTGACAGTTGAATCGACAGCTGGAGATTGAATAACCAATTGACATTTGAATCGACAGCTGGAGGTTCAATAACCAATTGACAGTTGAATCGACATCTGAATAACCAATTGACAGTTGAATCGACAGCTGGAGATTGAATAACCAATTGACATTTGAATCGACAGCTGGAGGTTCAATAACCAATTGACATTTGAATCGACAGCTGGAGGTTCAATAACCAATTGACAGTTGAATCGACATCTGGAGATTGAATAACCAATTGACAGTTGAATCGACAGCTGGAGATTGAATAACCAATTGACATTTGAATCGACAGCTGGAGATTGAATAACCAATTGACAGTTGAATCGACAGCTGGAGATTGAATAACCAATTGACATTTGAATCGACATCTGGAGATTGAATAACCAATTGACAGTTGAATCGACATCTGGAGATTGAATAACCAATTGACATTTGAATCGACAGCTGGGGATTGAATAACCAATTGACATTTGACTCGACAGCTGGGGATTGAATAACCAATTGACATTTGAATCGACAGCTGGGGATTGAATAACCAATTGACATTTGACTCGACAGCTGGGGATTGAATAACCAATTGACAGTTGAATAGACAGCTGGAGATTAAATAACCAATTGACAGTTGAATCGACAGCTGAATAACCAATTGACAGTTGAATCGACAGCTGGAGATTGAATAACCAATTGACATTTGAATCGACAGCTGGAGGTTCAATAACCAATTGACAGTTGAATCGACAGCTGAATAACCAATTGACAGTTGAATCGACAGCTGGAGATTGAATAACCAATTGACAGTTGAATCGACAGCTGGATGTTCAATAACCAATTGACAGTTGAATCGACAGCTGAATAACCAATTGACAGTTGAATCGACAGCTGGAGATTGAATAACCAATTGACACTTGAATCGACAGCTGGAGGTTCAATAACCAATTGACAGTTGAATCGACATCTGGAGATTGAATAACCAATTGACAGTTGAATCGACAGCTGGAGATTGAATAACCAATTGACATTTGAATCGACAGCTGGAGATTGAATAACCAATTGACAGTTGAATCGACAGCTGGAGATTGAATAACCAATTGACATTTGAATCGACAGCTGGAGGTTCAATAACCAATTGACAGTTGAATCGACAGCTGGAGATTGAATAACCAATTGACAGTTGAATCGACAGCTGGAGGTTCAATAACCAATTAACAGTTGAATCGACAGCTGGAGATTGAATAACTAATTGACAGCTGAATCGACAGCTGGAGGTTCAATAACCAATTGACTGTTGAATCGACAGCTGGAGATTGAATAACCAATTGACAGTTGAATCGACAGCTGGAGATTGAATAACCAATTGACATTTGAATCGACAGCTGGAGATTGAATAACCAATTGACATTTGAATCGACATCTGGAGATTGAATAACCAATTGACAGTTGAATCGACATTTGAATCGACATCTGGAGATTGAATAACCAATTGACAGTTGAATCGACATCTGGAGATTGAATAACCAATTGACAGTTGAATCGACAGCTGGAGATTGAATAACCAATTGACAGTTGAATCGACAGCTGGAGGTTCAATAGCCAATTGACAGTTGAATCGACAGCTGTCGATTCAATAACCAATTGACAGTTGAATCGACATCTGGAGATTGAATAACCAATTGACATTTGAATCGACAGCTGGAGATTCAATAATCAATTGACTTTTGAATCGATAGCTGGAGATTGAATAACCAATTGACATTTGAATCGACAGCTGGAGATTCAATAACCAACTGCCAATAAACAACTGCCTGCCAACTTCACGCACATCAAAATTTGACCAGATTCTGCGTTTTGGTTTACACTGTCTGCAAACTTCTGAGCTTATATTTTCTCGCGGAAATGCATAGCGGAGATGTACAGACAGCAGGATTCAGGTACATTCTTCAAAGTTCAAGGTCACCATTCAAGGTGAAATGTGTTTAGCCTTAATTTTCATACATCTGCTCCACATCTATATAATTCTCGGAAGGATTTCAAAATGCTGTGGCAAAAATGTTTCCCTTAACAAGCTGATATGCATACAGTGGGATTCAGGCACCTGGGTCAATTTCACAATTTAAGGTCATGGTCACAATTCAAGGTCAATCATTCACACGTTCTTGTCCGCACGATAACTCATATATGGCTAATGCCATTTGATTGAAATTCCATACCTGTAAAGAGCATTATGAGAGGAAGTGTCATGTATAAGGGCCATAACTCGGGTTTCAATACTTTTTCGAGTTATTGCCCTTTGTTATATTTTTGTCAGATCAATAACGTCTGTTCTACTAATGCTATTGGAATGCCATTTCATTTATGGAAAGAGCACGATGGAATTATGTGTTATGCACAAGTTTCATAAATCTGGCTTCAATAACATTGGAGTAATTGCCCCCGATTTTCTGCAGAGTTATGTCCATAGGGTTTCTCCAAAACTTTAATTGGATATTCATTAGGTTTCCTAGGATTGGTTAGCATCATGCCTAGTTATGAATATCTTATTCCTGCTTCGGTTTGATGATTTTCTGCAGAGTTGTGGAACTTCGAAAATTTTACATGGAGAATCTTTTGTCAGATTTTTATGAAAGTTATAAATATGATAGGATTGATCAGCACCATGTCTAGTTGTGCATGGTTTATTCCTTTTCGGTTCAGTGATTTTCTGTAGAGTTAAGGGACTTTGGAAAAGTTTGTCCACGCTCTGGGGCAGACATCAGTTTTTGTATCAAAAACAATTCTAGTCGGACAAAATGTTTATATGAAGATTGCAAATAGTGTAGACAAATATCAGTAGTCACCTGGTCTACACTATTTTCACGATCCCTGCTATCAGTTCAAACGCTGATCAGGTAACTGGCCTTGTTCTACACTGTATCTTTGTGGTATAACCATTTATCTGTTGAATATTCATGAAGTAAAATAATGACAATGAATATTTATTAGCTGAGAAACAGTATAATCCGATCTATTATGATTCCATAAGCAAACAACAGACCGCGATTAGACGGCTCCTATAGTAGCCGTCTGGGTCTAATATGTTTTCAAATGCTCGAAATGCTATTATATGAAGGAAAGGGATAACCCGGTTCCGAACAGTTGGAAGGTTATAAAAATCTGCTTTGGCAAGCTGCAGCAAACTGAATAGTAATGCTGTAGTACCTGGAGCTCCAGATTAGGTACTCGTTTCGTTCCCTTAACCTATTCCCCCCTACTAAAAGTCATATTTTTGAAACCATTATGAAAATGCTCCCATGGAGCAAATACTCTATTCATAAACTGCAATTATAAAATGTTCTTTTTCTCTGGTAAATAATCCTTTTCAGTAGATGTATTAAAAGATGTATTAAAAATGTTGGGTATAAATATAGTCTAGGAGGAAATTGGTTAAATCGAGTTGTAACGCCATGCACCTTTCAATCGCCTGTTCCACTTTTAAAGAAATTGGTGTTTTTGCATCTGAAAAATCGAACTCGTCGCATGGCAAATGTAAACTAGGCTTATTCTGGAGATCTGGTAGTAACCGAATGATACCTACAACTACCATTCGTCAACAATAGTTCAGCTTCTTCGAATTCTTAACCCTTGTTTATTTCATGACATCGCCTAAAGTTTCTCTAATATTTTACCAAAGTATAATGCGTAGTAGTTTGAATTCACTATCGACCAATTTGTGATGACCTTTTGCCTACAGTTTGGGTTCTGATGAGGCATCAAGTTACACAGTGCCTTATCAGGATCCAGGGCGTTTATTACGTCTTTGAAAGGAACTTGATGAAAGTTCTACTCGAAGGTAATGAGATCGTGTGGCTAACATTTAGCCTTGTGTTGCTTTAATCCTTTCCCTGTGCTATGTTTATTCCAAATTTCAATACCTACTTAATATTCATTAGCAAAATAGTTACAAAGAAATATGGAAGGTGGAACATTGTAGATATTTTAGAAAGCATAGACACAGATCTTTCAAATTCTATGAGCAAACAGAGCAGACCCTGATCAGACGACTCCTCTAGGAGCCGTCTTATCTGGATCTACTCTGTTTGCAAATGCGTGAAAACACGTTTATATGAGGGTTTAACCATTTCCCTATTGAGTATGTATGTAAGAAATAAGGACATTATGGATATATTTTGGCGGAATTGTTTTAATGACGAATGTATAAGGGTTTTCTTATTCTGGCAGAAACTGTTGAGTCCCCCGTCTATTAAAATTCCATAGGCAAATAGAGCAGATCCTAAACGGTTGACTGATCTGTGTCTACAAAGGCGTTTATATGAGGGGAAAGGGTTAACCTTTTGAATATAGGAAACAAGTGTACTGGCATTTGCAAATAGTGTATACCCATATCTAGAGGAACCACGTCACCAGGGTCTGCATTTATTAACATTCAAATCCTCTAGCAGATCAGCTGTTCATAGAGGATGGTAACATGAATACTTGCTCCTTAATTACAATGGCACATGAACGTACGAACTTTTGGTCATGGCAGACACTGAAAAACATCTATATTGGATCATAAGCAAACAGAGCAGTCCCTGATCAGATGGCTCCGTTCCTATGGGAGCCATCTGATCTGGGTCTACTCTGTTTGCAAAGGCATAGAAAGGTGTTTTGTTTGCAAAGGCGTAGGAAGGGTTAAAATGTTTGTTGCAATTTGTTTTCATTCAAGTGTCTCGGAAATTAATTGTCAGAATGTCGAACGGGTTAGACCTAGGCCTGACGTCACTACGATCTGCAACATGAACGTGAGCTACAATCAAATGCCAGCCAGGTTACGATCAGCAGCATCAGGGCCAATCATCCGCATGATGGTCTATTTGTCGTATGCAGATAATATGGGTTCAGTGAAAGGCTGCTTTTAACCCTTTACCTGTGCAATGTTCGTGTAAAAATAATGACATCGTGAATGTTTATATGCCTATATGTTGTAAACGTTTCATGGGAAATATTTGCTGTGGCAAAAATTAAAGAATCGGATCTATATCATGTCAAAAGCAAACAGAACTGATCCTGATCAAACGGCTCTTGTATGAGCCGTCTGATCTGGGTCTACTATTTTTACAATTGCGTGCAACTGCGTTTATGTAAGGGAAATGGTTAATGCCGATATGTAACACTATCTACTTTACATGCCGTCTGTTTCAGTATTTTAAGATTTCTGAACTCCATCAATATTCATATATTTTCCATTTACTCATTGAATATGCATGTAAGAAATGTCCCATATAGAATATTAATTAAATTATGTTGACACATGCACACAGGAATCATATTTATCACATAATCTGAGATGTGGGAGTGTCGTTACAGTGCCGTTTTCGCGGAAATGCTCTACATGTAGCGCATAGTTTATGCAAATAAGCAATCGTTAGCCAATCGTAGCGCTCATTTAAGCGTTAGCCAATCGTAGCGTTCCATGTGCGTCGTCCGTTGTATAACTACGCTGTTTGTACTTGGAATATAAAAGGCATAGACTAATTATTGAAAAATACTGAAATAAATGTAAACAATAAACAAAAGAAAAACAAATTTAAAAAACAAATTTAAAAAACACAATTTAACCTTTCTCATGAAAAATGCTACCTGGCAAGCATTTTCAAACGACTTGCATCCAGATGAGACGCAAACTAACTCGGTGTCTCATCAAGATCCAAGCTGTTGGCCATTCTGTCAGAATTCTCACAAGAATTTTCGAATCTGATTTCAGTAAAAAAAATGCAGCAAATAAGAGTTCGTGCAGACACTACTGTTTTTAGCATGGCAATGATTAATAGCTTTACTTAACCATCGAGTACCATTTGGACCGACTTAGTCGACAAATAGTCTATATAGATTGTTTTTATGAAAACTTTAAATCGAACATCAGTAGTCCAATATACTCGGCTGTTAGTCTAAATACGTCATAAGTTTTAACCCATTGAATGCGAGAAGTGAGTAAGCTGACTAATAAAACAACTAAAGAAAACAGTATAGACCAAGAGTACGGTCTGCTTAACTTGTCATTCAAACTCCTTCAGCACATTAATACTTTCCTTCATATAAATGCTCTTTCACGCACTTGCAAACAGAGTAGACCCAGAGCAGACGGCTCCTATAGGAGCCGTCTGACCAGGGTATACTCTTTCTGCCTTATATTTGCCTTATTATAATAGATCTGACTGCAAAATCCACAATTAATGTGTAAAATGTCATTATAAAATCCAGTCAATAAATATTCATAATAACATAATTTCTTACATGGATATTCAAATGGGAAATGGTTAAATCATTTCATACTGAATGCTACATGTATACTCAAACAATGATGAGTCATTCCTCTGTGGAAATTCGGCAGTCAAAAGGTTAGTGAAGGTCTCGGCTTGAACAAAAAGATTCATTAACTACAATATTTATCAAGAATTTAGACGTCTACGTATATCGACGTTTAGTTTTCAATTAACTTTTTGAATGCTAAATATTCAAATGGAATAGTTCATTATTTACCGGTTGGTTCCATTCTGTATGAAAGGGTTTGGTTTAAGAGAGGAATTTGAATGGCCAATAATACAGACCCTGATCCGAGGGTCCCACAATGAGCCATTTGATCTGGCTATACAATGTTTACAAATGCCAAGTAAACTCGTTTCCCGCATTTAAAGGGTTAACCATTTTTCTTCATGTAAATGCTTCTTCATGCATTAGCAAACGGAGTAAACACAGATCAGACGGCTTCTATTGGAGTCGTCTGATCAGGGTCTACTCTGTTTCCTTTAAAATTTGTAACAAATCTGGTTCTACAGTTTCTACCTGAGCCAAAATGCCATTTGTTCATATGCCATTACAAAGCATAATGTCATGTATCCAGTGTTCTGTACATGCATATTGAACAGGGCAAGGGTTGACTGAAGAATATAGTCTCTATACAATATATAAGTGCCAGGATTGGTACTTACCGAATGTCAGATGAGAGCAGTTAACATTTGGATGTGAACTGGTTCTGATATAACGACTAACTTGCTAACAACGACCACTTCCGTCCACTGAAATAAGTACTATTGAGCACAATGTCAATCTAGTCAGTCACTTGGTATACACATCCATTGTACACAACAAACTATACTGTGAAACAAAATAGCATTTGCATTGGGTTAAGAAGCTTGTGGTGGAGTGCATGATGGAATTATCGTTGACAATTCTGATTCTTTGCATTGGCAGCGTAACATACGGTACGTAAAGATAGTTTATGTTTCCATTGCAATACAGTAAAACCTCTCTATAACGGACACTAAATTACACCAAATATTTTGTGTTAAAGGCAGGTGGCTGCTTAAAGCAAGGTGAATGTAAAACAGAACGCTCCTTTAGGAGCGTTCTGTTTTACTTTCACCTTGCTTTAAGCAACCACCTGCCCTAAATACCAACTAATTAACATAATTTAGTGGCCGTTATAGAGAGGTTTTACTGTATATATAATGGATACCATATTTCTCATTTAGCATTTTAAAGTAATACGTGCATGTTCTTATGTAATATGTGATAGAGTATTACTTTAATATTATTTATAATTTCTTATATAATCAAAATTAACATTAGCCATTATCCCACTGTGAAAAAAAATAGTTTGCTAAATTCGCATCAGGTGCAGTTTTGGCTTCTTCCGATTCGATCAAGCTTTTGAGAAACTATTGACCAAGTTTCAAACGGATTGGATCCTGATCAGGCACCGAGTAACTCTCATCCGGATCAAACCTGTTTGAAAATGAGAGTCAAGTGTCAGATACCAGGTTGAGTGTAAATTCTAAGATCAAAGCAACGAGGGTCTGTCGAGATCAAATTAACGTGAAAAGTTTAAGTTCAAACTAGTTACTCAAACTTTGCAATTAGCTTGCGTATGTCAAAGCTACACCCAGTATCTTATAATAACCTTCGAATGTAGTAAAGTGCGGTAAAACATTGATAGTTCGAAATACTAGTGTTAAAGAATTCAGATACTTTTAGGCAGGTGGCTGATTAATGTAGGGCGAACATCAAGCAGAAAGCTCTAGAGGAGCTTTCTGCATGATGATCACCCTTGCATTAAGCTGCAGCTTCTATCAAAGTTCAATAATGATACGTATTTTGGGTTTCTAAACAATCGAGTGTTTACTGTATGCGTAATGCATGTCTGTAGAATTTAATTTCTCGCAATGCGTTTCATATTTAATTTGTTCTTAAATTTTGTTTTAACCCTTTCCCTCATTTAGCCTCCTTTTCACGCATTTGCAAATAGAATAGACTCAAGAGGAGCCGTCTTATCAGGATCTGCACTGTTTGATAATGGAATTTGATAGATCTGTTTCTTTGGTTTCGCCTTCAATATTTCCTTATAACTGTTTTGTCCATGAATATTCAGTAGGTATTGAGCTCTAGACTTAATAAAGAACAGGGAAATAAAAACCAGAATTGCAATAAAGTTTTCTAGATGCCTTTACAAATAGAGTAGACCCAGATCAGAGAAATATTCTTGAAAATGATCTTATCTGGGCCTCTGAGAGTGCGGTTATTATTACTTCCATTAGGAGGACTTGCACATATGTAATTTAACATTGTTATATCATGTTTACGTTGTCACATTGTCGGCGGTTTAATGTAATACTAGTCAATCATTTTCTCTATCCCAAAGTTTTGTTTTTAAGTGAGTAGTGTTTACTCGCCTGCGAAGGAAACGGAGATACGCAGTGAGACCGTGAAGGCTACGACGTATGATGCCTCGTCAAGGCCGATAGAGCAGACCCATGTAGCCGTCAGCCTCAGCGTCCTCGCTATAGACGAACTGGTAAAGAGACTCTTAACTCACTACCTCACAGGCTATTTTAGATACAACATCTTTGAATAAATCTACCGAAAAGGAGCATTAACTATTGAAAAGGAAAAGTTTAGAACTTTGTAGTTTGAAGCCATTGTGATAAATAGAGCATTTGCTCCTATAGGAGCTCTATCACAATGGTTTCACAAAGTGACTTTTACAGAGTTGTCAAAAGTCGTCAATTATGAGGGAATGGGTTAAAGCTGGTATAATGGAGACGACGCCTTTTCAGGGACTACGCATTCTCGCATTCTATAATTCATCAGAAGCAGATCGTTACAAACATGTTTCAATGACTTAACTCCAAGGTCTTTGCATTTCTTCCTCTACGTAGGTGTAGAAATTGAATACTGAATGATCAAAGGAACATTCTCCATCATTGTTTAACTGTAGAATTGTTTCCCGCATTCAACTTTTTAACAGCATAACACAATATAGCAAAGTACTTCCCTAGTTTAAACCTTTACTCCATGAATATTTATGCTAGAAATAACGGGTGTTATGAGTATTAAGTAGCTGGATTTTACTAATTGCACCATGAACAAAGAAATTTATACTAATTTAGAAACTGTAGAAATAGACCTGTGTTGTTTCATTAGTAATGATTAAGCAAACAAAACGTGCTCTGATCAGACGGCACCTACAGGAGACGTTTGATCTGGGTCTACTCTGTTTGCAAAGGTGTCAAAAGATGTCTATATGGAGTACATGATTAAGTTATAATTGACAGAAAGAAAGCACAGCGTAGTTAATTTTTTATCAATGATTATTTAGCTCGCCTGTTCGTAGAACAGTAAAGCTTATGCCATACCCCCGGCGTGAGCGTGAGCGTGAGCGTGGGCGTGAGCTTGGCCAAGGTTAAAGTTTTTTGGACGGGTTGTTTTAAAGCTTACTTTTTGTACTAGGATGCTGAAATTTTGTATGGTAGTTCATTTGAGGTCAAATACTGATGCTATATGAAGTTAAACATTAAAAATATTTTTCAATTTTATCAATTTTTGACATGTTTTGGACTTAGTCCTTTTGACCACAAATAACCAGATTAAAGTTTTTTGGACGGGTTGTTTTAAAGCTTAATATTTGTGCTATAATGCTTAAATTTGGTGAGAAGGTTCATATTGTCGAGACTCTTCTGACCATGCCAACATGTTTGCCCTTCTGACATTGACCTTTAACCTACTTTTGCAAAAATCTTTAAATATCTATACTATTGGAGCCATTTGGCCTAGGGCTTCCATACTTGGTATGACCATGCCAATATTTTTGCCCTTCTGACCTTGACCTTTGACCTACTTTTGCAAAAATCTTTAAATGCCTATAGTATTTGAACCAATAGACCTAGAGCTTCCATACTTGGTATGCAATTTTCTTGTGTTAAGAAATTTCCAATAATATTGTTGTTTGCCCTTTTGACATTGACCTTGACCTAGTTTTGAAAAAATCTTTAAATGCCTATATTAATGTAACCAATATGTCTAGGACTTCAATACTTGGTATGATCATGCCCATTTTTTGGCCTCCTGACCTTGACCTTTGTCCTACTTTTGCAAAAATCTTTAAATGCCTATAGTATTTGAACCAATAGACCTAGGACCTCTATATTTGGTATGATCATGCCAACGTTTTTGCCCTCCTGACCTAGACCTTGACATTTAACCTACTTTTGCAAAATTCTTTAAATGCCTATAACATCCAACAATATTATTGTTTGCCCTTCTGACCTTGACCTTGACCTACCTACTGTTAAAATGCCTACATTTTTGGAACCAACAGGCCTAGGACTTCCATATTTGGTATGATCGCGCCAACTTTTTTGCCCTCCAGACATTGACCTTGACATTTGACCTATTTTGCAAAAATCTTTAAATGTCTATAACATTTGAACCAATGGGCTAAAGGCTGTCATACTTGGTATGCAACTTTCTTGTGTTAAGGCCTTTCCAACAATATTGTTTTTTCCATGATAATTTTACCTTTGACCTACTTTTGCAAACTTCTTTAAATACCTATAAAATTTGAGCCGGTACTTGGTATGCAACTTTCTTGTGTTAAGACTTTTCCAACCATACCAATGATTTGCCATGTGACCTTGACCTTTTACTTACGTTTGCAAAAGTCTTCAAATGCCTATATCATTGCAAAAAATAGGTATAGGGCTTCCATACCTGGTATGACCATGCCAACATGTTTGCCTTTCTGACCTTGACTTTGACCTACTTTTGCATGCATACTTTGACCTACTTTTAGTTTTTGAATGCATATACTTAGTTTGTATCTTTTCTGTCTGAAGACCTTTCATACACCCCAATTTTTTTTTACCATATGACCTTGACATTTCACCTACTTTTGCAAAAATCTGTAAGTGTCTATACCTTGGAAACAATATACCTAGGGTTTCCATACTTGGTATGACCATGCAAATATTTTTGCCCTTCTGACATTGACCTTAACATTTGACCTACTTTTGCAAAAGTCTTTAAATGCATATAACATTGGAACCAATAGGCCTAGGGCTTCCATACTTTGTATATATATTTCCTGTCTTAAGGATTTCCAACCATACCAATGCTTTTTACCATGTAACCTTGAATTTGACCTTTGACCTTCTTTTGCAAAAATCTTTAAATGCCTATAATATTGGATGCGATGGGCATAGGACTTCTATACTTGGTATTACCATGCCAACAATTATACCCTTCTGACCTTCACCTTTGACCTACTTTTGCAAAAATCTTTAACTGCCTATTACATTGGAACCAATAGACATAGGGCTTCCTTATATGGTATGTATCTTTTTTGTTTAATAATCTTTTAAAATTGATGAAAATTTGTATTTGGTTGCCTCTTGGTTGTGATATTGATGCAGTTGAGTTTAAATTGAAAATTGAATTTTTTTTGTGTTCAATATGACACGTTTTAGACTTAACGTTTAAACAGGCGAGCATCATGTGGCTCTGACACTATTTCTGGTTGATATTTCAGGACATAAAGATCCAGAAATTCACTACAGCCGGTTGGCTTACATTTGTAAGTACTTGTACAGCAGCCATGCAGTGGTAAATGGCGGTTTTAATGCCATGCAAAGATATTACACCAGATCAGTCTCGGTATCATTCATCATGATGTCGAGTCTGATTACGTTCCACAGGAAACCCCCTCAAATGCGACTACCGAAAGGCATATTATGTATTAAAGTGGCGGGATGAAATTTATGCAGAAAGCTCCTATAGGGGCATTCTGCAATACGTTCGTCCTTCTTTAAGCATCCATCTGCTTTTAAAGACACATATATATGTCTATTCATAAAATGGGAGCGTTAGAGGGTTTTACTGTGTATACTTGAGGTATATATAACTATAGGCGCAAACATAATTTTATTATCCAACTTAACAGTGACGATCCAGATCATACACTGTGTCTTTAATGCTGCTGCTGATCTTGATCTACACTGTTTGCACTGGACCATAAAATCCCGAAGACACTTTATTCATGACAAACTGCTAAATAGTTGATTTGTTTTGTCTGTATTGGATTCTACCTCGCTTTAACAGTATTTACATGTAAATCATGATTATCGCTAGATTGAGGAAGACCCCAGAGGTGTTCTGTGCATGGAAGAGATTGCATTGTTTCGTGCACCAAAGAACATCCGAGTTGGACCACCGGCCTATCGCATGCCAGCTTGAAGGCATTCTCACACGAAAAATCCAATTGCCCAGACCGGAATTCGAACCACACCGATGAAGGGCTAAAAGATTGTCATAACCACTCGAACACAGAGACCCCTGCCAATTATATGACGAAGATTGAGAATATAAAAAATAAACACATGTGTGCGTTTTTGTTTGATTTTATATGCAAAGTATTTGACGATAGGTATAAAACACATTTGTACGACAAAGAGAACATTTTCTTTTTTTGGTTGTGATTTTTGCAGTTGGGTACTGGGCCCCGTTCAACCAACGATTTCGACTACTTCTTCATTTGAATAATTGATTCTTTGTTGTTGTTTTCAATTTGTTTTCCCTTCATAAAAAGGCAAGACATAAATAAATAAAACTATCAAGAGCAGACATGGAACTAGATGTTGAGGCAAACAGTGAAGTCCCTGATCACACGCCGCCTTTAGAAGGCGGCGTCTGATCTTGGCCTTACTATTCGTCGTGGTGTATTTTGGCGACATCGGCGGTGAAAAGTTAAACAATCATGTTACCTTTATCTATCCTTTACGTTATCACCTTAGGAATGGAACGATCAGCGCGTGCAATGGGACAAGGCAGCCAAAGATGACATTGAATATATATTTGCCAAGCCGAAAGACATATGGAGACCCGAGGTGGTTGTTGACAATTCGTAAGTAACGACATGCTCTGCTGTATCAGTGGAGTACCTTTTACTCCATAGTTACGCCTTCCTACGCCTTTGCAAACAGAGTAGCCCCATATCCTGTAGGAGCCGTCTGATTGATGGCTATCTGTTTGCTTATGATATAATATTAACTATGCTTATACAGTTTCTGCCATGACCAAAGATCCCGGTGCCGGAGTGCTATTGAAACAGTTAATCCAATTAATATTCATGCCGTCTTACAAGAATAATCATGGTTAAGTCTTCTCTCAAATTAATGTTTTGCGTATTTCTAATTGTTTGGTTGTCTTTTACCCCTTGCCATAATGAATATTTATGTAACAATATATCACTTCAAATATGATTTTACTGATTTTTTGTTGCGTCACATTAGCAAAGGGGTGAAATTAAAATTCACTCTGTAGTATGAGTGCTGATCAAACGATGTATATAAAGGACATTTGTGCAAACATTTAATGCTAGTAAGGTGGCAATTACCAATGCCTAGTTACTGGAGCTATGCTTTATAGAATTGCTAGAAAGATTACAATTAACCCTTTCCATGTTCTATGTTTATTCCAAATTTCAGTACCTAATGAAAATTCATGGACAAAACATATAGAAGATATAACATTGTAGCCATTTTAGAAACTAAAGAAAAAGATCTATATAAGTCCATTGGCAAACAGAGTAGACGCTGATCAGACGGGTCCCACAGGAGCCGTCTGATATGGGTCTACTCTGTTCGCAAATGGGTGAAAACACGTTTATATGAAGGACTGGGTGAAAAGATTATGTTACTAAAACAACGTCAGAGCTCCTTGTCATATGGTGATATATGTTACAAAATACACAATGATTTGAAAATAGTGTACCCAAATAATGTCATATGTAAAACAGGGTTACTGATATCTCACAGATTCATAAAATCTCATTGGACCTGCCCCCATAGTATTTGTTATTTATTAACTAATAGTTTGTACACATTTAAAGTTTAGTATATTTTCTTGTACTATGGTATCGCTGTAAGCTTTAATATGTAATTTTATTCTGCTACTTTGTTGCAAGTCTGGCAGATCTTGGTGTCATCCATGACGACGAACTGATGTTGAGGGTCAAGTATGATGGGACCGTGGACTGGGAGCCATTGATCCTGTTCACAACCCATTGTGATGTAAGCGCTATCAAAAAGGATTACAAACTCTTAACCCCTCGTCCTATAGATGCGCCTTTAGACGCCTTTACAAACATTAGATTGCTCTTTATCATTCCTTTGAACAAAAAAGTAAAATAAACTTATTTTGAAATTGGTGTAGATAGCATTTTTCCTGACGTCAATTTCAACACCAAGATAAAGATTAAAATACAATTACAACCCATATGAATTAAATACTGTATTTGGTTGATTTACTTTATTTAAGAATAACAAAGATACAGTAATATAGTACATGTACATTAGACGGATTTGTCAACATTTCCACAGATAGAAGTGTTTGATGCTGGAAGGTCTTGTATGAGTTGTTACATGTGTCATACATTGTAAAGTTAGTGCGAAACGGCTCCCTGGGCTTAGAGACTGAGGAATCTAATAATGGTTTAGATCCTTTTCGGCCTAAAAGGCATTGATTTGATCCTAATCTTTCTAAGCGCACCTTCGCTCGTATTTGGTTTAACATATTTTATGTCTGCGATATACAACATGCATAAATGTTTATAGTTTCTAAGAAAGATTTGAATGATTGGTTTGTATTTGAAAACATATAGGACCCAGATGAGACGCCTAGTATCAGATCGGATTGTTTACGAAAGAGTAAGAATTAATACCTAAATCTTATAGCATTATAGAAACAGTTAGACACTGACAGATACAGTAAAACCTTCTATCACCATTTACGATAATGTATACAATGCAACTGAAAAAACTATCAAAAAAAGTCACATGCGTTTCATTTATTTTGCCCTTGTTTGCTACAGGTGGACATTACTTTCTATCCCTACGACTCTCAGAAGTGTGGAATTGAGGTGGTGAGTTGGGGCTACAACTACAATGAGCTGATGCTAGAACACTACCTTAGTGTGGTCAACTTGGAGGACTATGTGTAAATATTACAGCGCTCTAATACCGACATGCAGTAGTTATCGGCTTATCGCCATTGAATTATTGTACAACAAACTGCCTCTGAACTGCACGTTTTAAATCAGTATCTGTGCTGACCTTTCGGACAGGTTGCACATTTAACCCTTTCCCTGTTCTATATTTAGCCCAAATTTCAATACCTACTGAATATTGATTAACAAAATAATTATAAAGAAATATGGAAGGAGGAACATTGTAAATATGTTAGAAAGCAAAGAAACAGATATTTCAAATTCTATTAACAAACAGCAGACCCTGATCAGACGGCTCCTCTAGGAGCCGTCTGATCTGGGTCTACTCTGTTTGCAAATGCGTGAAAACACGTTTATATGAGGGAAAGGGTTAATACAGGTCGAATGGCATGCAGAAAGCTCCTTCAAATTATATTTTTAAGTTCATGTTTAGCGTGGTTTTATAATGCTTAGGTCTTATAATTTGAGTTCCCGTCTGAATTGTTAAATCAAATGAAAATTAGAGAGCGATCTTTACGTCAACTCTTTACTCCATGTATGTTCATATAAGAAATACAAACCTCATGAATATTAATAAGCCGAATTTTATAATGATACATGTACACCGGAATGTTTGACTCTGTAGAATCAGATCTATATTATTACATAAGCAAATAGTGCAGACTCTGATCAGACGATTCCTATAGAAGCCATCTGATCTGGTTCTACTTTGGTTGCAAATGCGTGAAAAAACGTTTATATGAATGTTGGGTTAAAAAGATCCAGGAATCATCCGTTTGATTTTCTGAGTCAAGGGGGATAACAACAAAGATATTTTATCCATTGTTAAATTCGATTTTAACCCGTTACCTCATATAAATGCCTTTTCACGTGTTTGGCAATAGAGTAAGCCGAAATCCTATAGGAGCCGTCTGATCTGGGCCTGTGCTGTTTTCAAAGGCGTCAAAAGGCGTATTTATAGATTACAGAGTTTACCGTTCTCATGTTGAATACACAAAGTCTACTAAAACCTGGTGTGATACAGATGTGACGTCAACAACAGCAACAATGTATTTTGTTCTCCATTGTTTGTGTATGCTGGTGATATGTTCCAGAGAGAATGGCGAATGGAAGATAACAAAGACGTACATAGAAGACAAAAATCTTACCGAGCACACAACTCACGGTGTCGTGATCTATCCGGTCCTTGACTTCTGGTTCTATCTTGGTTAGTTCTCCTATATAAACATCATATAGCAATATATACATATAGCTATTGTAGGAACCTTGTGATCAGGGTCTACTCTGGTAGCTTATGGAATAATATAGATCTGATTATACAGTGTCTGCTTTAGTAGAAATGTCATGCATTTATATGCCACTTTAAAAATTATTCTATTTAATATTCACGATGTCACCATCTATTTTATGAATATTCACAGAGTAAAGGATTGATAGTTAATGATGGCGGACTTTCATTCATGAATATTCAACAATTAATTTGACTGATTAGAATAATTTTATAATGGATAATATGAATAGGGAGCATTTTGGCTCAGAAAGATTCCATAAAGTCAGATTTAAATCGTACCATAAGCAAATAGATCTTACCCTGATAAGACGCCTCTTATAAGAGCCGTCTGGTCTGAGTCTACTCTGTTTGCAAATGCGTGAAGATGAGTTTATGAGAGTAAAGGTTAAGCTACCACCTTAAGCTATTAAGTTTTGCATAACACTAAGCAACAGCCTACCTTACACACTCAGGATTATATTTCATTTTGAGTTGACTCTCTAGAGAGGTTTTTGCTGCATCTACGAACTAATAAGCTCACCACTGCTATCTGGACTCTGGAGACATCACGTTTTCAAGAATTAACCATTCGCTTGCTAATCACGTCAATATACCTACCTGTAAATAGTGAAGACCCAGATGAGACAGCTCCTGCAGGAGCTGTCTCATCAGGGTCTGCACTATTTACAAATTGATTGTGCAACCAGTGCACTCTACAGCAGTGATTGCACAGCGATATACTTGTACACAGTGAAGATATATGTAATTATACAACAGAGCATGGGTAAAGAAGGAGAAATGTATTCTAAAATTCAGCAAGAGAACGGTTAACTACAGTAAAACCCTTCTAACCCGGACGTTCAATCCAGTATAAAGATCGGTCTTGGAGACAGGTCGCAGAATAATGCAGGATAATAGTCATACAGAACGCTGTTCTATGGGATTTCTGCATGGCTTTCACTCTGCATTAACCCTTTCCCTGATATTGACGACTTTTGACCACTCTGTAAAAGTCATTTATGAAACCATTGTGATAGATAGAACATTTGCTCCTATAGGAGCAAATGCTCTATTTATCACAATGGTTTTAAACTACAAATTTCTAAAGTTTTCCTTTTCTATAGTTAATGCTCCTTTCCGGTAGATTTATTCAAAGAGGTTGTATCTTAAATAGTCTATGAGGTAATGGGTTAAGCAGCCCCCGACTAAAGGCATTCTCTATTAGAATTCCGGTTAAGATGGGGTTTACTGTATATCGTTCTATTCAAACAGATCGCCGGACTGACTACTACAACTTGAACGTGATGATGCCAGTGTTCTTGACCTCCCTTCTGATAATGCTGGTGTTTATAGTCCCCGTGGCGTCCGGAGAGAAACTGCAATATGTACTGACCGTCCAGCTGTCCTTGGCCGTCCTGTTGACCCTGGTGACCGAGTCGCTCCCGTCCACGTCCGTCACAACGTCAATACTCGGTAAAACTCCACCATAACTTCTTTAATCATTTAACCCATGGATATTCATGCAAAAAATAATGATATCATGAATATTCATTAGGTTAACTTTTCCAATGGCATTTGAACACAGGAGTAGTTGGAAGGACATAAACTGTAGAATCAGATCTATGTCAGTCTATATTATTCCGTAAACAAACGGAGCAGACATTGATCAGACGGCGCCTACAGCAGACTTCTGATCTCCGTCTAGTCAGTTTGTAAAGGTGTAAAAAGGCGTATTTATGAAGAGAATGGTTAACATTTCATCTCATACGCATTTACAAACAGAGTAGATCCAGATTAGACAGCCCTTGCAGTAGCTATCTGATCTAAATCTGATCTGTTTGCTTATGATTCAATATAGATCAGATAGTACAGTTTATATTACAGTTACACATTCCCTTGTTCGTAATTTTAAGAGTTTTCTACATTATTTTCATCCTGCATTAAGCTACCGCCTGTCTCAAAGACCGGCATTGATAATAATTTAAATATCCGGTTTAGCTGCCCTTCTCTTCTGTTGAAGTTGTAACCAGAAACAAGAGCAATACAGCAAACCTCCCTAATCCTAATTTTCTAAAGGTTTAACCCTTCCCTATTCTATGGTTATATGAACTATATGGAAGGGGGAATATTGTAGCCATTTTAGAAAGTAAAGAAACCAATCTATCACATAACATAAGCAAACAGAGCAGACCCTGATCAGATGGTTCCTGTAGGAGACGTCTGATCTGGGTCTACTCTGTTTGTAAATGTGTGAAAACACGTTTATATGAGGGGAATGGTTAACCCTTCGCTTGCTGTTCACGTCAATCTACCTACCTGTAAAGAGTGAAGACCCAGATGAGACAGCTCCTGCAGCTCATCAGGGTCTGCACTATTTACAAGTTGATTGTGCAACCAGTGCATTCCACAGCAGTGATTGCACAGCGAAATACTTGTACACAGTGAATATATTATGTAATTATACCACAGGGCATGGGTAAAGAAGGAGAAATGTGTTTTAAAATTCAGCAAGAGAAGGGTTAAAAATAGGTGACGACTAAGCGCAGGATGAAAGGCATTCGAAACATTCCCCCATGAGAGCTTTGTGCAGACTGTCACCACACATAAACGCATTATTCATGCTAGGTACATGTATAATGCCGTTGAATAATAATTAGCTGAATAATCTGAATGGCGTGTATAAGTTGTCTAATCTGATTTTTACACACTTTACACATTTGTTAACCCTTTCCCCCATTTAAACGTTTGCAAACAGAGGAGACCCATATCAGACGGCTCCTATTGGAGCCGTCTGATCGGGGTCTGCTCTATTTGCTCATGGAATTTAAAAGATCTGTTTCTTTACTTTCTAAAATGGCTACAACATCCACCTTCCATATTTCATTTAAGCTATATTTTGCCTATTGATATTCATTGGGTATTGAAATTTGGAACAAACACAGAACAGGGAAAGGGTTAAAATGCATCTCTACCAGATAAAGGTTTATTCCATTACTCCATAAATACGATGGTGCAAACAGGGTAGAACCAGATCTGTCGATTCCTGTAGAAAGCCTTCTGATTAGTGTTTAATCTCTTTTGTTTATGGGATTATAAATAAATATCCATGGAGTAATGAATAAGGCAGCTACCAGCCTAAATAGCTCTTCCATAGGAGCTTTCTACATTACAATCATCCCTGTATTAAGCTGCCTCCTCCTTTAAAGACCCCCATCTCTGACTAGGGTCTGCACTGTTTGCTGAAACTATCGATCAGCATATATGTTGTACGCTGTGTCTCCTCAACATGAGAAATGGGCGGGTCCCAAAATAAGATCTGGGCGGGGCTTCCTTAATAACCCTTTCCTCCATAAATACGCCTTTCAATGCCTCTGTAAAAGTAACTTTTTGAAACCATTGTGATAAATAGAGCATTTGCTCCTAAGGAGCAAATGCTCTATTTATCACAATGGTTTCAGAGCTACAAAATTCTAAAATGTTCCTTTTCTCTAAGTAATGCTCCTTTTCGGTATATTTATTCAAAGAGGTTGGATCTAAAATCGCCTGTGAGAGAATAGGTTAAATAGTATGTGGATAAATTGGTTAAGTGCTCGGTTTAGAGGGGCTTCTACTACCCGGTATATCTCATAATAAAAGACCAGTATACACTCCGGTCATGCATGGATTTCTAGTTGTCGCTAGAATAAATAATCCATCAACACGTGCGGAAGTAGTGTCACTAGGGACCTACTTAGATATTTTAATTGCTCAGTAGAAGATCAATCAATTTCACGGAGCTCTTTTGTAGGCTCTAGGTGTTACCATGTACTGTCCCATGGAATAGATTTTTAGATTAGCTCAGATTTAAGGCTTCGTGTGGCGAAATTCATGAGACTTGTTGCATGTTTTTAATTAAACAGCATAAAGTAGATCAATGTTCGAACTAAATACTATATACTGTAACAGTAAAATCCCCCTAAACTGGACGTTAAATTTAGTATAAATATCGGTCTTGGAGACAGGTGGCAGCTTAATACAGGGTAAAGGTCTTGCAGAAACCTACTCTAGGAGCTTTCTACATGACTTTCACCCTGCATTAAGCAGCCACCTGCCTAAAAGTATCTAAATTGTTCACTACTAGAATTCCGGTTTTTGAGGGGGGTTACTTAACTGTGTCAAAATCCCTTCAGAATATATATATATGGTCATATGAACACTTTACCTGATGAATATTCATGTAAGAAATAATGACTTATGGATATTTATTAGCTAGTGTTTTAATTCAATTACGAAGAGATGTTTTGCTATGGCAGAAACTATAAAACAGTCATATCTGTATTACTTTATAAACTATCAGTGCAGAGCCTTTTTGTTGTAATTATATGCTATCTTTGTTGCACAAATTATTTTCCTAAGGTCATATCGGAAAAGCCATGTCTTGCTAAACATCCCTCAAATTGAGGTAACGCAGAAAACTCCTACTGGAACTACTACCACTTGCCATACATACCTATAATTAGGCCCCGTTAGGCTTAGTGATCAGCAGATGCCAACCGTTTCACATATGATGGATCTGGTTAATCTGTCTCATTTTATTGTCTTCTTTCAGGTATTTATCTCGGCATTGTACTCATCCTCGCTGCTATTGCAATCCTCTGCAGTGTCCTAATTTTGATGATCTTTCACCGAGAAGGCGAGCCAAACATGAGCTCCTTTGGCGCCATCGTCGGTCGCTTCGCCGCACGGGTCACGTGCACTACACTCGGCAAAAGGGTACCTGACACTGTGACCAAGGTCACTCCGGCGAATGGGAAGAAGAAACCAAAGGACGAAGTCATCATGTATCAAGTCACCTGGCAAGACATCTCCGAAGCTATCAACAAAATGTGCTTCTATATGTTCATGACCGTCACCGTCGTCATGAATGTTTCTTTCGTGGTGATTCTTGCAGTCGGTGGCTCCAGAAGTAAAAAATAATATACAGTAAAACCCCTCTAAAGTAACCACCCAAATAGGTCGATTCTGAGTGGTAGCTTAACCCATTCCCTCATACTGACGCCTTGTGAAACCCTGTAAACGTAACGTTTTGAAACCATGGTGATAAATGGAGCATTTACTCCATAGGAGCAAATGCTTTATTTATCACAATGATTTTAATACTACACAATTCTAAACTGTCCCTTTTCTCTTGTAAATGCTTTTTTCGGTAGGTGTATTCAAAGAGCCTGGATCTAAAACAAATAGCTAGTGAGGACATAAGTAATCACAGTTTCAGTGCTAGTGTGCAGATAATTACACAATCCACCATCCCATGTAACTGTCGCCTTTCAGTCTTTACTTAACCCTGTCAATTCGGGAAGCCTGTGCACTTGCATTTGCAAACAGTGAATATCCAGACTAGAGGGTTCCCAGAGGAGTCCTTTGATCAGGATATTTACTGTTTGCCATTAAAAATCCTCCAGCAAACTTAAACCTTTCCCTCATATAAACGTGTTTCCACGCATTTGTAGACAGAGTAGACCCATATCAGACGGCTCCTATAGGAGCCGTCTGATCAGGCTCTGCTCTGTTTGCCAGTGGGATTTTAAAGTTTTAATGCTTTACTTTCTAAAATGGCTGCAATGTTCAACCTTTCTTATTTCATTGTAACTATTTTGTCCATGAATATCCATTAGGTATTGGAATCTGGAATAAACATAGAACAGGGAAAGGGTTAAGCCGTCTGATCAGAGTCTACACTGTTTGCCTATGTCCCATATATGGGATCGTGGGATCAAATGGGTTAATTCTGCGTCTTAACAGAGCCCAAACTGTTGGCTACTTGGTCAGTAATATATTATAAGTCAGAACGAATCAGGAGTAAATAAAAAAGTACAGCTCCTGATGAGAGTTTTAGCAAACATAGTTTAAAGCATGGTAATGATTAATCTGTGTCATTATTTGTTCAATACCCGCGAGTTTTTGTCTCGTCATAGCTTACTGCACATTGACAACATACATCGACGCCTCTCTGAGTACGGTTATGTATTATTCATTCCAAAGACTTATCGTAATTAATGTAACTATATTGTTCCATATCTTAAAACATTTGCAAAATTGTCCTCATCTGAATTCTGTAAAAACAATGTTTTCTTCAATTTCTTTCCAAATTCACGAACAGAGTGTTAAGCAGTTTGGATTTTGATGAGATGCCGTGTTACTCGTCGTCTTATCTGGTTCCAAACTGTTTACAAAGCTCATCGTTGATTTGCTCCATAGTTAATTGATCTGTACTAAGCCCTCGATTTGCTGTTGATTACGATTAAAACAGAAAACAAAATGTAACAGATTTCTCTTCTGGAACATTATCATTAAATTGACATTTATATGTGCAGTTTATTGCATAGCTCTCCACAATCAATGGTTCTAGTCACAAGCCAGCGAAGCCACATACAAAGCAGGTTCGATAACAGCCATGGGTTTCTAAAATGCATCAAAACCTTTCCACAACAACCACCAAAGCATCTCTAATTTAACTCTTTACTCCGTAGAGACGCATTTTGAAACATTTGCAAATAGAGCAGATCGGACGGCTCCTACAGGAGCCATTTGATCAGGATCTGCTAAAGCATTTATCTAATAAATTCAGCAAGTCATGGAGAAAAACTCTGAATGAATACGACATGTCCACATGTCAATTGTATACATGGCAAATAAATTAACAAGGCTGTTTGTGATTCAAATACTTTGATATGATTAGTTTTTCTGCTACCAACGTCCCGTAGATTTTGTAGCTCTAAGCGTCAATGTTAACTGTATGCATTGAATCATAGCTGACAGGAAAAAAACCGATCTTTAGTAATGTTTATTTCATTTCAGTTCAAAATCCTTTGGGAAATTATTGAATGAAATTATACCTTATTTACATATTGTTGCGAATTAAAAAGAACACAGACATAAAATTGTTCGAAAATTAAAAATAATTGCACTTCATAGTACATGCAATGAAAGAAAATTGAAATAATTGATATTTATTGTAAAAGTATTTGCCTGAAGTAATTGCCATATTAATGTATATAAACATTCCATCAGACACGTCTTTAACACCTTTGTGAACAGAGCAGACTCAGATCAGACGGCTGTTATAGGAACCGTCTTGTCAGGGTCTGCTTTGTTTGCTTATTAAACAATATACAGTAAAACCTCTCTATAACGGCCATTAAATGGTGTTAATTATTTGGTATTTAGGACAGGTGGCCGCTTAAAGCAAGGTGAAAGTGAAAAAAAAGCAAGATGAAAGTAAAACAGAACGCTCCTATAGGAGCGTTCTGTTTTACTTTCATCTTGCTTTAAGCAGCCACCTGCCTTTAGCACAAAATACTTGATGTAATTAAGTGACCTTTATAGAGAGGTTTTACTGTACATGTGATTTTACAATATGTCATAGTCAACATCCCTTTGTTAAAAACGTCATTAAAAGCATGCAGCAAAGTATAATTCATACAGTCATTATTTCTTATGTGAATTTTACTTTACTCCATGGATATTCATGCAAACAATACTGACATCATGGCTATAAATTAGTTTAATTTTTATAAGGACACATACGCAAATAAGACGCTTGTCCTTGACAGAATCTATAGAATCCTATCTATAGCATTTCAAAAGCAAACAGAGAAGACCCTGATCAGACGGCTCCCATAGGAGCCGTCTGATCTGGGTCTACTCTGTTTGCAAAGACGTAGAAGGGCTTACTTATGGAGTTAAGAGTTAACCCTTTCCCTCACATAAACACCTCATACATTTACAAACAGAGCAGATCCAGCTCCTACAGGAACTTGAAAGCATTACTTTAGACCTGCACAAAGCTTAAACATTCAGACATTGTCCAGACAAAAAATCGGATTGCTCGAACTTCTGTTGTCTCGAAGTGATTTGTATTGTCCCTTGAAATTCGAGATATCGAAGTTGAAAAGCATGTTTAATTGGAACAGCAAATAGCAGTACTAAGACCTACAAAAGAGCACCATGAAATTGATTGATCATCTGCAAAGCAATTAAACATCGAGGTGAGTCCCAAATGACATTATTTCCATATGCACTCATGGATTATTTATTTGTTTGTGGAATGATATAATTTAGATCTGATTGTATAGTTTGTTTTGTGGTCTAAAATGATGTTATTTTAAAACAATAATATTCATCCAGTCATTATTTTTATTTAACCCTTGCTCTGTTGAATATTCATGCATTTATGATAATAGCATGAGTATTTATTAGCTGAATTTGTATAGGGGCAGTCCATGTAGCATGTTTTTGGTACTGGTAAAAACTGTATAATCATATATATTATACTTTCATAAACAAACACAGCAGATTATGATCAGACGGCTCCTTCAGGATATGCTCTGTTTTCATAGATGTGAGCAAGCGTTTGTATGCAGGAGAGGGTTAAATATTCATAAAGTAAAGATAAACAGCTACCCCTTCAAGTTATTCTGCTACATGAATTACTACATGTACGACCATAAAGGTGTGTGTATGGTAGTTGATGTTATAATGTGTATCCGACCACTGACAAGGAGTTTCATATCCTACTACAGTAAAACCCCTCTAATGCGACCACATAATGAATCAACATGGTTGTCTTTATAAGCAGGTGGTTTTTTAATGCAGGACAAAAGTAATGCAGAAAGCTTCTCCTCTAGGAGCTTTCTGCATTACTTTTGTCCTGCATTAAGCTACCACCTGCCCCAATCACCCAGAATTATACGTCTTTTAGGTGGTCGCATTAGCGGGATTTTACTGTACTTTTCCCGCTGTAAAACAAAACGATGTACCTTCAAATTTGAATCTGGTACAACGATGACTACTTCCGATTCGGTCAAGCTTTAGAGAACATATTGACCGAGTGTCAAACAACTTGGATCCTAATGAGACGCCGAGTTACTCGGCGTCTCATCTGGATCCAAGCTGTTTGCAATGCGAATCAGGCCATCATAAGTGGGATAAGGGTAAAAACTATCGTCTTGGTTAAAAGTACCATTGAATATAACAAGCAATGTTTTGTTTTGAAATGCACATCATGCTTTAATTGCTAAAATTTCACACATGCTATATATCTGCTAAAATTACACATTTAATAATTAAAAATTACTGCATTTAAAAGTTAAGCACCTCGTTTTAACACTTAGCCAACATTTTGGCGACATGCATTTGTCTTTGATTCAGATTACGAAGCAGATATTCTCCTTTTATTGCCAAAAAAATAACTGGTGAGTAAATAAATAACAGTGTGGTCACTTGGTTACTCTATATCCAAACCTATTGCGATGGCAATGACGGACTCGCCTGTAGCATACTAAAGGTCAATATACTATCTTTTTATATTATAATAGATCAGAGATTAAACAGACATCATTTCAATATCGGAGAAAAGGGATAAAGCATTCAAATTGCTTGTTGGGACATTCAAAATGCTTGTCGGGACATTCAAATGTCTGTGGGGACACATTTACCCTGTATTAACCTTTCCCTGTTCTGTGTTTATTCCAAATAACGAAATGTTGAATGTAGAACAGTGTAGCCATTTTAGAAAGGAAAGAAACAAATTCCATTTGCAAATATTAGCAAACAGAGCAGACGGCTCCTCTGATCTTGGTCTACCCTGTTTGCAGATACTTAAGAACGCGCTTATATAAATATGTAAGAAGAGGGTTCAACTGATTGGAATAGGAAATAGAACATATGATGATAAGAGGCGTCCTACAGGAGCTTTTTCGTCTGAGCATGCACTGTTTCATGAGCCCCTTTAATCATATACCAGTCAGAGAGCCTTTTAAAGCCTTTACAGAGTAGATTAAGATCAGACAAAGCCGTTTGAACAACGTCTTCTCTATTTTCTGAGAGAATCTTGATTTTGCAGTTTGTCATGACCAAAATGTGTGGCCATATACGATTATAAATAATTAGCAGATAGATATTCATGAAGACGTTTTTATTGACGGGGATACTCATGAGTTAAAGGGCTGAAGGGAATACTTGTATAATCAGTGAAACCATTGATAAATCTAATTTGTTCAATAACAATGTACAGTTAAAATTGATGATTTCTAACGAATCGACGAAAAACAGTAGAATCAGATCTATATTGTTGCATAAGCAAACAGGGTAGACTCTGATCAGATATCTCCCACAAAAGCAGCCTGATCTGAGTCTACTTTGGTCGCAAATGTGCCAAAATGCACCTCTTTTAAATAAACGGTTAGGGGGCTGAATGAATAAATCAATACCGACGCAATGATAGCTAAATTTAGTTCAATAGCACTATGCAATTAAAATTGAGCATGTCCTAATGAGAAATGTAGAATATTATTCCTCGCTCTTTCCTTCATAAACACACGTTTTTACGCATTTACAAAAATAGCAGACCAATGGTCCACTTTCCATATTTCATTATAACTGTTTTGTCTATAAATATTCAGTAGGTATTGAAATTTGAAATAAACATAGAAAAGGTTCAGCAAACGGGATAGATAATGGTCAGACAGTATCCATGCTTATAAAACTTTTTTGTTGAGTCTGAGTTCGTTCTCAAGTTTATGATTGGTCAGATTTGAGCCTTTGGCTCAAATCTGACCAATCAAAAGCTTGAGAACAAACTCAGACTCAACTAAAGGATTTATAAGCATGGACCCAGCTCCTGTTGGAGCTGTCTGATCTGGGTCCATTTTAGTTGGTAATGTCTCATAAAGTATTCTATTTGAAATAAAGGGTTAAAGAACTGTACGTGTAAATTGTACGTCTAAATATTATTACATAAGCAAACAGTGTAGCCCTGGTCAGACAGCTCATGTAGGAACTTCTAATCTGGGTTTCTTCTGTTTGCAAGTGTTCCAAATGTCCCTTTGGGACAAAGGGTTAAGAAATAATACATATATACAGAAACTGATCCAATTAATTTGTTCAAATGTATGCTTCATTAAAATGACGATATCCTGAATCGATGACTTATCGATGACTAATCTGAAGAATCACATATATATTAGTCGTCTATAAGCAAACATGGTTGACCCTGATCACATAGCTCCCGTTGAGACATCTGATCTGGATGCACTCTGTTTGCAAGTGTTCCAAATGTCGTCTCTTTAACGCAAAGGTATATCAATACAGACATTGATAAATCTAAATTGTTAGATTGCTTTGTAAGCATTTCTTAATTAAAATTGACGACGTCCTGAAATCAACGACCAATCTGTAGAATCAGATCTATATTGTTCCACAAGCAAACAGGTTAGACCCTGATCAGACATCTCCTGCAGAAGCTGTCTAATCTGGGCCTACACTATTTGCAACTGTTCCAAAATGTTGCCATTTTTTAAGTAAAGGGTTAAGGGATGGTTAAATAAATACAAACTCTGAGAAAATCAATTTGTTCAACTGCAAATTAAAACAAGCGAAGTTCTAAGAATCGACGAAAAACTATAAAATCATATCTATGTCACTCCATAAAGAAAGAGGATAGACGCTTATCAGAAAATATCTGCAGGAGGCGTCTGATCTGGGTCGACTCTGTTTGCAAATATGCCAAAACGGCGTCTCTTTGAAGTTAAGGGATGGGTCAATCAATGCATGATGAATCTAATTTGTTCAATGGCACTGTGCAAATGAAAACTGGCGAAGTCCTAAGGATCGACGAACAAAAGACAGCAGCAGGTTAAGCTCAATATTTCTGCGACAGTTGACTAATCTGAAACAGTAATTCAGCGTAAAGCATGGATATTTACTTTGTATCTGTCAGAACAAACCCGCGAGATCAATGTTATTGACTATTTTCATAATTAAACTTCTCTCACGCGTTAAAATTTTTCATTGATTGTCTCAAACCTTGCAGGTAGTGCAAATAAGTGTAAATTGTATTCATCTAACGGACGCTAAACGATAAATTATATCCATTTGCTTCGATTTAAACCTTTACTCCATAAATACGTCTCTCTATGCTTTTGTAAACAGAGTAGATCCAGATCAGACGGCTCTGATCAGGGTCTGCTCTTTTTGGTTATGCTACAATATAGATATGATTCTACAGTTTCTGCCATGGCCAAACTTTCTGTGTCCATGTGCTATTATAACAATTATTCTAATTAATATTCACGATGTCATTATTTCTTACATGGATATTCATGGTTAAAGAAACCATCTGGATCTAGGTCAGACATAAAATAGTATCAGTGTCACTGATATGTTTTGGTAGCATTTATACAGTTTAAACTTAGCCCAAGTTTTAAAAAGGTAAAGTTCATTTGCAGACGGCACAAGCGAACACAATATATCCTAAATAAACGTTAACCCCTATCATGTGGAAAAAATAGTGTGTGATCAAATAAAAATCTAGCATAAGGCAAGTTCAACCTTTTTTGTGAAGTCTGGACTTCTTTTATTCCATATAACATATTATTTACATATGTACATATATACAGTCAGCATGTGACACACAATAATACGTTATTCAGGGTCCATGCTTATAAAACGTTTAGTTGAGTCTGAGTCTTTGGCTCAAATCTGACCAATCAAAAGCTTGAGAACGAACTCAGACTCAACTAAAAAGTTTTATAAGCATGGACCCAGTATTGTCAGTTTAAGTTCAACAGAGGTTCAGGTTATCATAAAATACATCGAAAGTAACGTCGTATACACAGTAAGCCCAGATAAAAAAAATATCTGTCTGGGATTGTTTCACCCGGGTTTGCTTAATTTCCTGTTAGAAATGTTCTACTTGGCAAGTTCAACTTACTTGCTATTCTTTCAAGCTTTTCAGAAACTATTGATCGAATGTCTCGTCAGGATCCAAGCTGTTTGACACTTGGCCAAACGTTTCTAAAAAATTTGATTTCGAATCGAAAAAGATCGGCAATTCAGAGATTAAGCAGACACTATGTTTTCACTATGAAAAGGGTTAAGGATAAAGAATTTATTCTGAGCAATGAAGCAGACGACACTTTTGCATGCATTTCTTTAGCGATCTGACATTTAATAACGCCCATTATATGTGTTACTGAACTCATTAAACGCACTGCGAATAGGTTTCTCATTTGATAAATTGCCTAGTTCAAAGTACTTGAAACTTGCAATAATTCACATTAGATATTATAAAATGAATGCATGATTATAAGTAATTAAATAATGTTTATCATGGCAACGTGAAGAAGGAAATTTAACCATCGTATAACCTGTAGAATTTTTTTTTATATTAGCCCATCAACAAACAGGGCAAGCTCTGATTAGACGTCTCCAACATGAGCACCTTCTGATCTAGGTCTACTCTGTTTGCAGATTTCACTAGGGAGTTCACTATTAGGCGCACTGTCCATACTTTCTCAGCAAGTTTTATCAAAGTTTCATTGAAAAGACTAGGAGGGCAGGGGATTGAGCAGTCATTGTTTTTCAACATTTAAATGTTTAACTCATTACATCATAGGCTATTTCTAGATCCAACCACATTGAATAAATCTACCGAAAAGGAGCATTAACTAGAGAAAAGAAAATGTTTAGAATTTTATAGTTTGAAACCATTGTGATAAATAGAGCATTTGCTCCTGTAGGAGCAAATGCTCTATTTATCACAATGATTTCACAAAGTGACTTTTACAGAGTCGTCAAAAGTCGTCAATATGAGGGAATGGGTTAAGACAGAAGGGCAAACTATCTATTCTGATCTTTGAAGCAGAGGATCATTTTGCAGGCATTTATTTCCTGGACAATCTGACATTTCATAACGGCGATTATATTTGCTACTAAACAATTTAAGTTTAATAACTCATTGCGAATAAATTTTGCATTTGATCTATAAGTCAACGCAATGCAATTATATTAATTAATCTTATTATTTTTAATGAGGGCATTATTTCTTACCTGAATATTCATGGAGTAAATGGTTAAATTCAAAGGGAAAGAGGCACCTGTTTTAGTGGACTAAAACAAGTCTTACTAGTTTAAAATTGAAATAATCTATATTAGATAAAGTAATGAATAGTATATGAATATGAATAATGAAATTATTTATTTACATGGCACAATGATATTTACCATGGTATAATCTGTAGAATTAAATCTATATTAGTCCATCAACAAACAGAGCAGACTCTAATAAGACGTCTTCAACAGGAGCCGCCTGATTTGAGTCTACAGTCAAATATCTCTATAGCGACCACTAAACTACATCAAATATTTTGTGTTGAATGCAAGTGGCTGCTTCAACCACCTGCTCTTAATACCATCTAATTAACACAAATGAGTGGCCGTTATAGATAGGTTTTACTGTACTCTATTTTCAAAGATGTCAAGCGATTTCACTGTGAGACACTCGTTCAATAATTTCTCATCAAGTTTCATCGGATCAGGAGTGAATATTCAACAATTCAGACATTGACGAAACATTTTTCCGGATGTGAAAGTCCATAAATACGCCTTTCTACGCATTTGCAAATAGAGTAGACCCATATCAGACAGCTCCTGTAGGATTTGGATCTGATATTTTGCTTATGATTTAATATAGATGTGATTCTACAGTTTGTGCCAAACATTCATGTGTCCATGTATAACAATTAATCTAATATATATTAAGGTTATCGATATTGCTTACATGAATATTCATGGAGGAAATGGTTAACCCTTCGCTTGCTGAATTTTAAAACACAATTTCTCCTTCTTTACCCATGCCCTGTTGTATAATTACACATATCTTCACTGTGTACACGTATTTCGCTGTGCAATCACTGCTGTGGAGTGCACTGGTTGCACAATCAATTTGTAAATAGTGCAGACCCTTATGAGACAGCTCCTGCATGAGCTGTCTCATCTGGGTCTTCACTATTTACAGGTAGGTATATTGACGTGAATAGCAAGCGAAGGGTTGAGAATGAAGCATGAACTAACTATTCTGAGCATTGAATAAAACGATAATTTTGCAGGCATTGATTTCCTGAGCAGTCTGACACTTCATTACACTCAATATATTACATTAAGTTCAATAATTCATTGCGGATAGGTTTTGCTTTTGATATGTAGATTAGTGCATTGAAATGCTCGTTTGTTCGATTAAAGCCCTTGCGACGGTGCACACGTGTGCGAACGTTCATACAATTTACATGAATAGTAAATAAATAATAGCCAACATTATTTTCCGGATGACAACGACAGCGACGACAACAATAGGGACGGCGACGGCGACAACGCGAACGCCGGAGTAACGACAATAGCTAGTTGTTGTTTTCTCTTCGACCCCCCCCCCCCAGACTAGCTAATAATGCAATAATCTACATCAGATAAGATAATTGATATGATTGTGAATATTAGTTTGATTAGAATCTATAATATCAATTCAAATAAGGGAATGTGTTCACCTCTGCATCATCTGTTGAATGTATATAAGTCCATCAACAAACAGAGCAGACCCCGATCAGACGACTCTAACTGGAACCGTCTGATCTTTGTTCTACTCTGTTGTTTGCAAAGATGTCAAGAGATGTCACTATAAGGTACTCGGTCAAAAGTTTCTAAAAATACATCGAATCGGAAGACGGTGAAAACTTCAGCAATTCAGAGATTGGGGAGATTGGACAATAAAGAGTAAATGGCGAGGCACAAACTATATATTCTGAGCAATTCAGCAGATGTTAATTTTGCAGCCATTTATTTTTTCTCAGCAATCTGACATTTAATGACATCAGTTGTATTTGTTACTGGATTATTTACGTTCATTAACCCAGAACGAGTAGGTTTCGCATTTGATTTATAGATTAATGCAATGTGATTGAAATATGCAATAAAGATGAAAAACTATTGGAAAACTTTACAGTTGAGATGTCTGTGGTTTTACATGCATGCCTAATAATGTAGAGTATTCTCTTTATTTTCTTTTGAAAAAGGCTCAGTAGGGTTTAAATGCTAGAGCTATACATTTTGATGTATTAGAAAACTGTCTCAGTCTTATAGAACGGTTTTTATGACATTTACAAACACGTTGGACCGAGACTATACTTCTAGTAACTGGCTGAAAATTAGACTGCGTATTGAAAGGAAATACAGTAAAACCTCTCTGTAACGGCCACTAAATTACATCAAGTATTTTGTGTTAAATGCAAGTGGCTGCTTAAAGCAAGGTGAAAGTAAAACAGGTGGATGCTTAAAGCAAGGTGAAAGTAAAACAGAACGCTACTATAGGAGCGTTGTGTTTTACTTTCACCTTGCTGTAAGCATCCACCTGCCCTAAATACAAACTAATTAGCACAATCTAGTGGCCGTTATAGAGAGGTTTTACCGTACAGGAAAATGCTTTGTGATCTAGTGGTTATGGGAAGCCGTCTAGCTGGCCTATAACGTGTAGAAGGAAATTTTACCATGACATAATCTGTAGAATAAAATCTAAGATAATTGATATGATTGTGAATATTAGTTTGATTAGAATCTATAATATCAATTCAAATAAGAGAATGTGTTCACCACTGCATCATCTGTTGAATGTATATAAGTCCATCAACAAACAGAGCAGACCCCGATCAGACGACTCTAATCGGAGCCATCTGATCTTTGTTCTACTCTGTTGTTTGCAAAGATGCCAGGGGATGTCACTATAAGGTACTCGGCCAAAAGTTTCTAAAAATTACATCGAATCGGAAGACAGTGAAAACCTCAGCAATTCAGAGATTGGGGAGATTGGACAATAAAGAGTAAATGGCGAGGCACTTACTATATATTCTGAGCAATTCAGCAGATGTTAAATTTGCAGCCATTTATTTTCTCAGCAATCTAACATTTAATGACATCGGTTGTATTTGTTACTGGATTATTTACGTTCATTAACCCAGAACGAGTAGGTTTCGCATTTGATTTATAGATTAATGCAATGTGATTGAAATATGCAATAAAGATGAAAAACTGTTGGAAAACTTTACAGTTGCGATGTCTGTGGTTTTACATACATGCCTAATAATGTAGAGTATTCTCTTTATTTTTCTTTTGAAAAAGGCTCAGTAGGGTTTAAATACTAGAGCTATACGTTTTGATGTATTAGAAAACTGTCTCAATCTTATAGAACGATTTTTATGACATTTACAAACAATTTGGACCCAGACTATACTTCTAGTAACTGGCTGAAAATTAGACTGCGTATTGAAAGGAAATACAGGAAAATGCTTTGTGATCTAGTGGCTATGGGAAGCCGTCCAGCTGGTTAGTGGTAGCTCGGTAGTTCTACTCGGTAGTGGCAAACAATAAAGCTATTTGTTCCATACACAGAAGAACCTATGGGATCTTCCTCCATTCGTCGCGATATGCCTGAAATATTTACCTTTTACTCTATGAATATTCATGTTAGAAATAATGGAATTATAGATATTAATAATTACATTAATTGTTTTAATAGCCCATGAACACAGGAATATATGGTCATGTCAGACACTGTAGAATCCTACATGAGCCGTCTGATCTGGGTCGACTCTGTTTGCAAATGCGTAGAAAGGCATATTAATAGAGTAAAGGGTTTGAATGGCGAAAAATCGTCTTACAATCACACAACCAAAATTTTGAAAATCGAACCACGAGACAAAAGAAAATGTTGCATACAAAAGTTACCCAGTAGTGAAAGGTTTAATTCAAAGACTGATAAGAGCTGTTATCAAAACGTGATATCTAGTATAAACATATTTTAGTTCTTATATCATTTCGTGAAAAAGGATCGGGGCACAATTTCAACCAACATTAGTTACGGCCCTCCCACATACAACATTTTACAGTAAATGTTTCACACGAAACAGAAGGAAGTCGTGAAACAAATAGTGTATCTATTCTCTACCCTCCACCTGATATATAATGATATTTTAAGAAATAATGACAGTATTGAACATCCATTAATTTATTTTTTATAATGGTTTTATAATGGTACATGAACGAAGTATTGTTTACCATGACAGGGCATGTAGAAATATAATACTTATTCTATAAGTAAATAAGCAAATCTAGTATATCATGATCAGAAGACTCCTACAGGAGCTGTCTGGTCAGGGTCTACTCTGCTTGAGAGGTTTGAGAAGTACTCACGTTCGGGTAAATGGTTAAGGTAAATATACTTCTCATGGTGCATTTATGAAATCTATACTTAACCTGACTCACTATCTTGCAGATACTAGTATATAAATGTATTTTCCCTATGTTGTTAAACTCTTTAGAATTGTCTCGAACATTTTAGTATCTGAGTTCATAAAATATATGTTGCTCTTCTCGAAATACATCATGACTGTGTGTAGCTGTTCTATTTTATATTAAGTATTGAATCATTCCAGATGGATAGACCGCCATTTTAATATTTCACCGAGAGTGTCTCGCTCTCACGGGATGGGTCACGGTTGAACAAAATGACTCTGTGACATGTTTTCCAATACCCAACAAGACACATACATCTGATAATAGTCCCATCGTTATAGAAATAGTGCTGTTCTAAGCAAACCAACTAGGTGTTAGTCGACACCCGATATTACTTTATATTGTAAAATATTACTCAATTTCCTCGCTTAATAATTGAAATTCTAGAAATGCTATTGATTTGGAACATTTATGTATACGCGTTTTAACTCATAATAGGCACTATATACTTTGATTTAATAAATACTTAGGTGAAATGGACAGAATTAAAGTATAGAACAAAGTAATGGCTTTGCTGCATGAAGGATGTCAACGTAAGAACTAGTGTAACAACCAACCGCTGGTTTCCGGGTAATATGGATCGGTTTGCTTTCGCCATTAAAATTGAGAGGTTTTGTGTTATGGTTGGAAGATTGCAGGATACCGACCCGTGGTGTATGTTTATTCTACTAGGATAGTTTTATAGTTCAAAAACTTGTGATTTGTTATCGTTAGAAAGTGCTCTCGTAGGTCTACATGTATTTTGGATATTTACAATATTTCGTTTTTATAACAGACTTACGATTGCCAATTATCGGAATTTCTAGTGTTTTATTCATCGTCATCTGTACATTACTGTTGGTGTTTGGTTTTTACGACAATTTTGGTATAATATAAATAACTGAAATTTCAAAGTGCAAAGACCTATCTTTGTTTAACAGCAGGTTCCATTCAGTATGAAAAAATATAATTTTGTATTTAATTTTGAATAGAAAACAGTGTATACATTGATGAGGGGGGCTCCTCTAGGAGCCCTATGATCATGGTCTATACTGTTCCAAATGACAACAAACTCTTACCCACATGCGACGGGCTAATTATTTAACGAAGGTTAAACGTCTACGCGTTATGTAGTTCACGTGTATATTATGTATATCATAAGTGCATGCCTAAAAAACTATGGAACTAGTATTATCAATCATTTTGATTAATGCGGGCAATAAATATTGTAATTAGTCTTCAGTTTATATACGAATTTGGTGTAGCAAAACGTGTAGACCATGTACGGTCGGTTTGATCAGTGTCTGCTCTGTTTGTTTATGGAATTATATGGATCTAGATCTATAGTTGCTGTGTGCCTATGTCATTACAAATATTCATCTAAACGACAATTATGATGTATATTTCTTACTTAGATGTTCATGATATAAAGCGAGTTAAAGAGTACCGAATAAGTCCTAATGCCTGGTATATGTACTTTTTTTTCATTATCCAGAAAAGTGCAAAAATGACCGGTATACTCTACCCACTGGCACTTGATCGAAATAGACTATAGTTGTGTAATATAATAGTTATATCATATAATAGTGTATTAATGTACTAGTTGCTATAAAAAAAACTATGGTCTTTTTCGATCAAGTGCCAGTGACTCTACCCTCAAAATGAATAAACATAGATTTAAAAAAAAAAAAAGCATATATTTTCTTAATTGCGGGTCTAGGGTAATGCAGAAACTTCTTGCAGGATATTTCTGCATAACTTATGTACTGTCTTTAAAGCTCTGAATTAGACTGGTTTAACTGTAAAATGTTTATTCCAAAATTGATCTTGGCCGCTATGGTCTGGTAATGATGTGTCTTTAACCTTTACTCCATGAATATCTATGTATGACATAATGACATCATGAATATTAATAAGCTGATGTTTAATGGCATATGAGCACAGAAACTGTAGAATTAGATCTACAGTTAATAGAACCACTCACAGAAGTATAACTCTGGATTTTAAAACACATGGTGGTTTAATACAAGACAAAAGTTCTACAAAAAGCTTCTATGGGAATTGTCTGTATAGCTCTTGGTCTGCATTAAGCAACCACCAGCTTCTACAGACTCTCATGTTCGTTATGCAGTTGTATTAGCGAGATTTTACCGTATTTTATTCCATAAGCAAAGAACAGACTCTAGTCAAACGGCTCCTATAGAAGTTGTCTAATGTGGATCTACTCTGTTTGCAGAGGCGTTAAAAGACGGTGTATATATGGAGTAAAGGGTTGAAGATATTTATTACGTACCACAAATGACGTCTCAACAATGAAATAAACATTGTATTTGTGTTTAACGGTATTGCACTGATCTATGTCTAGAGATATGGATTTGAAAACAACGGGAATTCTTCTAATTCATCTGATAATGGTTCAAAAGGAAGCCACCGCCACCGAATATACCAGTGAGTAGTACTTTAGTTTCAGAGCTACAGATACGGATGCGTACCAAAAAATACTAAAATCGTCATTTCTCCATCAAACCCTATAATGTGACAACTCTTTAGAATCGTCTTTTCGAGACGATTCTAAAGAGTGGTCACAGTATAGGGTTTGGTGGAGAAATAAAGGAATTATTCTTGAAAATATTTGAATCTACGCATCTCATCTGGGCCTCTGTTTAGTTTTAGGTTTGACTTTGCCTTTTCGATACTTATGTCATTTCATAATTGTGAAATGAAGTTTGCACGTATACCATTACAAGATACTTTCACTTCAACATTTTCTTTAGTTTTGGATTCGTATCTACTTAACTCTTTCACCGCCAATGTCGCATAAATACACCACGACAAATAGTGCAGTTCCAGATCAGACGCCGCCTTTTCAAGGCGGCGTCTGATCAGGTACTTCACTTTTTGTCGCAATCACTATTTTCTATATATGTGCTTTATTCCTTTGAAATTTGCATTTATTTATCTCATTTCCTTATTGTACCGTATGATTCAACAAAATTGGTTTGCAGACGACAATAAGAAATCTGGCGCCGAAAGGGTTATTATTATGTATACAAGAATCCACCTTATTAACCCTTTCTCTATTGAATATTCATGTAATAATGGCATCAAAAATATGTATTAGCTGATTTTTGAAATATCATATGTACACAGGAATTTTTATATTGGTAGAAACTGTATAGTCAAATATATCATTATTTCATAGGCAAACAGAGCAGACCCTGATCAGAGGGTTCCTACATGAGCTGTCTGATCTGGATCAACTCTATACGCAAAAGTGTAAAAAGCCGTTTGTATGAAGGACAGGGTTAATGGGAATGAGATTCGCTCAACGTTCTTTCTTTGGGCAGGTCCACACTTTACTCCTAAAATACGTCTTTCTATGCCTTTGAAAACTGAGTAGACCCAGATTAGACGCCTCTACCAATATGACTCTACAGTTTCTGCCAATACCTAAATATCACGTGTCCATATGTTATCATAACAATTAATCTAAGTAATATTCATGACGTCATTTTCTTACATAAATATTCATGGAGGAAAGGCTTATATAAATGGAACAACATATGTACTTATTTCTCTGGACGTATTTCATTAACCCTTGCAGTGTGAAATAAATTTCTCCTGCTTAAATGTTCGTCTACATTATATTTCAGAAAGGCGTTTTCTACATACAGTTAAACTTTCATATCTCGAACTCGGATAATCGAACCTCGAGATAATTCGAACTAAATGTTCGGTCCTTCCAAATACAGAATTGCTCTTAAATGTATCACTACGGATATCTACAAACACATTTGACAACTTAATGCAGGTGTAAGGTGATGCTGAAAGTTCCTACTTTACACCTGCATTAATCTGTCAATGAAATTATCAAGATTAGAAATCCGATAACTCGAATTTCTGTCATCTAGAACTAAATTGTATAGTCCGTTGGAGTTCGATATATCGAAATTCAACTGTAAAAAAAAGAAGTAAAGGTACCTAGTTATAGTCTACTTTCAGTCCGAATGACCGCTCAGCCGACTGTACATTTGTATGCTCTGTATGTTCAACTGTATGTTCAGGTTTTAAACAGTTTGAAGCCTCATTGGATGCTTAGATGCAAAAGTTATCAGAGATTTACTGATGGCGATCTAACTCTGTATTCAATACTACCCCAAAGAAGTATACAAAGATTGGTTAAAACCTTTTCTTGGTGAAATTTCAAAGTGGAATACATTTAGTAAATCCCTGAGGATTCTAAAGAGTGGTCACAGGATAAGGTTTGGTGGAAAATTAAAGAGGCTATTTTTGAAAATGTTTTTATTTACACATTGTATTTAGACATCTGACTGAACAACTATCTGTTCCGGCTCAGAAGATGGGCGCACATTTCATCTGTGTGTACTGCCATGTGTCATTTCTAAATTCCCTGTCTGATTTCTATTCTATTTATGTACAAAAACAAATTTCTTATTTACTAGTTTGTACAGGTTTGACAATTTACTTGATAATCTGTTTCGTTTCATCTGGAAATGGGCAAGAAAACCAGTACACTTTATCTTGAATAGCATTACATTATGTAATATAGTTAAACACAGCAAATGTACATGACTAGCAAAAACAATAGGGGGAAGATGGAAGTACCGCATTGGAACGGTTAGTGACAATAGTCACTAGGGGGTTGAACCGGCTTTGGGGCGTCCAAACTCACAGTTATTCAATCCCCACCCTAAAAGACAAACAGTGTAAATAAAGGTATTCCCTCTCTGACTAATCTTCAACAACCGCGATGGCAAATACAGTGGTAAAATGTATGTAAAACAAAAACATATTAAGTGAAACAAACTGTATCCATTCATCGCTAGTGTACTCAATGATTGAGCTGCAAACAGAGTAACTGTAGAAAAGTAATAAAGGGTACGGTAAAAACGAAATAGTACATATATCCAACGTCCTCCTTCCGTTTCCGGATTTAAGAGGTCAAACCAAATCGACAATCAAAATAGGTATTTTTCTTGGCCTTAAAGGAAGATAATTGCTATAGGAACTGTCTTGTCAGGGTATGTAAAGTTTGCTTATGGGTTAATATAGATCTGATTCTTCATTTTCTGTGGTCACCAAACCCCCATGCGTTCACATTAGTTTCACGTGAATAATGATTCACAGCTACAGATAATGGTGTGTACTCAAATACTAAATAGTCATTTCTCCAACAAACCCTATATTGCTACCACTCATGGTTTGGTGGAGAAATAAAGAAGTCATACTTGAAAATTATTGTTATTCACGTATCTCATCTAGAGCTCTTAATATTTAACAGGGAAAGGGTTAATACAAATTCGCAAAAAACGTGTTAAATGTTAAAGCTACTCTTGCGCTGCCAAATTTTGTCGTCTCTAAACTTGTCGTCTGCTTCAATCTTAAATTTGTATTTTTCTACATTTTTGTTTCATAAACTAGTCACAGTAACAAACGGTTTGGATCCTGATGAGACGCCGGGCTACTCGGCGTCTCATCTGCGTCCAAACTGTTTGCATAGGTAATTACAGATACGACACTGGCAGCGAAAGAGTTGAAGTTAACGCTCTATAAAATATTCATATGTGACTGACAATCTTCACCGAAGAGATTGATATAGGTGACATGAAAGAGACTATTTCCATATAGAAATGTATAAACAATAAAGATAAAATGTCCGGTTATTGCTTTGAACTATTTGTTTTAATTTAATCCTTTTCTCCATCAATATTAATTAGTTCATTTTCTAATGGTATATCACGAACAAGGCAATTCCAACCACGGTAGATGCTGCAGAAATATGTCTGTGTTATTTCACAAGTAAACAAAGCAGGCCATTATGAGGCACAGCTCCTTTGGGATATGCTACAAGGCGCGGACTAAAGGGTTAATGATTCATTAGTGTCTTTATAACAATTTCAAGTTGCTATTTTCAATTCAATCTCTCAAACTATGGGCTGAAACATTTCAAGGATAATGAATTATAAGTCCTAATTAATCGCTTCTCTCGCTAATTAATATAAGAAATAATAACTACAGTAGGACCTGTCCTAAAGCCACTTTATATTTATTGGACACATAAATCTTAAAAAGCAGGTGGTCTCGAAGAGACGTTTCTAAAGAGTGGTCATAGTATAGGGTTTGATGGAGAAATGACGATTTTAGTATTTAGGTGCGCACCTTTATCTGTACCTCCGTGTATTAGTCCAGAAGCAACGTGGACAGACATTCACTGCATAAATAAACAAGTCCATGCCTTTGCGAACAGATTCGTTCCATATCAGACCTCCAATAAAGGAGCGTTCAGATCAGGGGCTGCTCTGTTTGCTTATTATATAGTATAGATATGATGCTATAGATTCGACCATGGCCAAAAATTATCTAATTAATATTGACGATGTCATGTATGTATGTATGTATGTATGTATGTATGTATGTATGTATGTATGTATGTATGTATGTATGTATGTATGTATGTATGTATGTATGCACATGTATGTATATATGTACATGTATGTATGTATGTTTTCACTCGGTACGTATTTCCAAGGCCAATGTCGCACAATTGGACTTACTTACAATTTACGTTTAGCTTTTAGCAAATATATTAACCTCAATTTATGCTGTGCCTCGGCGAGCGTATATTATGCCCACTGACACTCTTGTTATATATATTCAGACTTTCCTACCACTTAGAAATGGTATTACGAACTCGAGGTGGTTGTCAATACTAGGATGGAAACTGTATCTTTCGCCGCCACGGTGCATCCTTCATGACCATTGCACATGTTTGGATCCAGATTAGACAACGAGTAACTCGGCATCTCATCAGCGTTCAAATTTTTGACACTCCGGTGATGTTTGCGTAAAGACATTAAATAAAACTGTACTTTGAAATCTGAACAATACGTTAATATAAGCAGACGGAATTTATTAAGCGGCGAAAGGGTTAACAGTTTACCTGCAGAACGCAATTTGGACACATTTACAAACAGATTGGATCCAAATGAGACGCCCAGTAACTCGGCGTCTCATCAGGATGCAAGCTCTTTGTCACTTAGACAATCCTTTCTTAATATATTAAGGAAGCGGACGTAAATGACAAATACATTATATAAGAGACACTTTTCTTCGGCAGGGTAGGGGCTAAATGTCGGTGTAAGTTTGACCCTCACATTCATCCATTGATTCACACAAAGCGTGAATACGGTAAAGACTTTCAGACAGCCCGGAAATCCATTTAAAATGGGCATGACAGACTGTTTACCTTATTTCAATGGCATCAAAAAGCATCGATCCAAAAGTAGCTGCCAGCTTAGCCAGATTGATATTTTATGAAAGGGAGTGATTCCAATAAAGACCAATAAATACCGCCCGTTCGTCGCTTCTCGTTTCTTGTATTAACCCCTAATAAGAAGTATTACACAAGCAAAGAATCTTTTAACCCCTCACTCCATAAGTACGCCTTTCTACGCCTTTGCAAACAGAGTAGACTCAGATCAGAGAGCTCCTGTAGAAACCGTTTGATCAAGGTCTGCTCTATATGATTGATACAATACAGATATGATACTAGTTTCTACCATGGCCAACAGTGTGAGTGCCCATGTGTTATTATAATAATCAATCTCATTAATATCCATGATGTAACTATTTCGTACATTAATATTCATGGAGTAAAGGATACAAAGTATCTTGTAGTCTTTATACCGCTGCCAGAAAATGGATCTTGGGCAATTGTGACTACTTCCGATTTGGAAAAGATCTTTGAGAAATTATTGACCGAGTGTCAGGGACGCTTTTTCACGCCATTGCAAAATGCTATAGTTCCTGCAGGAACCGTCTCATCAGGGTCTGCTATTATTGCCTATGGAATAATTAAACTCTGGTTCTACAATTTCTATGGCGTATCAGACGTTGCAAAATTCAATACCTGTATATATATACATGTATGTTATAAAATTGTATATATGTGCTCTATAAAAATATACATTTTTGTAAAATTGAATGTACATATAGTGAAGAACGTGTATAAATTGTAAAAAATGATTTAGAATCTATATGTATATTATAAAATGTCAAATATATGAACATGGTATAAATACTTATGGTATATACATGTATTAACGTATATGTATTCTTTATTGTGTATCTTTATTAATAAATTTCTGCATTTATGTTGTCAAGGACCATATATATGTGGTATAACTAGTTTATTTATGTTCTTGACAAATGTATATGTTCTATAATTGCATTTATAATGATGGGTTTGTTTGAACGGTAAAATCTAAGACGAATTGAGCTTTGAAAGATGACAGTCTCCGGGGTAAACGTTGTCTGAAAAAATAAACTAACAATTCTTACAAATTGTAAACAAAGCTCGTAAGGAATCAAAGAGACAACACACGATCTTAAACTTATTGTTTAGACTGTTGTTTCGATCATACAATGATCTCCTGCAGGGAATAATATAAAGTGTAAAACATCTTATACTAACGTACGTAAATTTAGGTACTCCTAAGTCATGCGATACATTTCTAAAAATAGATATAAACAATGAAACCAATTATGGTGTCAATAGATAGTTGATATGGTGATGAATAGTGGTGTGGCTGTATAATAAAGATGATTTTATCAGAACTGAAATAGTGTATGTTAACAAAAAACATCCTAATTGAATAGTTATTTATACGAGTTTATCCATATACAGAATATATATAGCATTGTATGTCCGTTGTATGAGTCTTTTCATCCTGACTGATGGCGGAGTTACTGTCAAACGCTGGGGTCAGTTCTGCTAATTCCGGTATACGTGAAAGAATTATTGGTATCCTATGGTCATTCTCCGTATAATGCGTGTGATTTCTCTCGATTTAGTATAAGAGTCACTGGCTGGTACTGTCCTGAAGCGTTGGGTCCTTTCAAAGGGTGGGACCCATGGTTGTACTAGTTTAATTGTTGATGATGAAATGGCGACCTTACTGAAATTGTTGACTTCCCTCTCATGGATATTCCGCATGTGGTTTTTAATATAATCTATACGGTTGTATAGGCGCTTGCAGTCCGGACATTGCTATTTTCTTCTGATGTGATTATGTGTTTTCAAGTGTCTGCCATGGTGGGTAGTACCGGAATTTCCCCTTAAAATCTTGTTGCAGATAAGGCATTGTATAAAAGTACAAAAATGAGTCATGCAGGAAACACCACATACAGAACAAACACTCGCCCGAACAGCAACACAAGGAAACAGCAAATGTACATAGGTAGAAAAAACAACAAGAGACGCACAAAGACAAAACAAACATACAATAGGAGGAAGATGGAAGTACCGCCTTGGAACGGTCAGTGACAAAAGTCACCGGGGGTTTAAACCGGTTTATGGGCGCCCAACCTCACCCTTATTCCATCCCCATCCTAAAAGACAAACAGTGTAAATAAACGTATCCCCTCTCCGACTAATCTACAACAACCGCGACAGCAAATACAGTGGTAAAGTGCATGTATAACAAAAAAACATTTAATTGAATATACTGTATCCACCTATCGCTAGTGTACTCAATGATTGAGCTGCAAACAGAGTAACTGTAGAAAAGTAATAAAGGGTACGACAAAAATGAAATAGTACAGATATCCGACGTTCTCCTTCCATTTCTGGATTTAAGAGGTCGCCTTCATAGAGTACTAAACCTTTCTTGTCGGCGTACATGCAAAGAGGCCAGCGTGATTGCCAACTGTAAAAGGGTTCACAACCAAACATGCAGTATGTTGTAGGATCATATCCCTTTTTAATGAATTGTTTTATATATTTGATGAACAAAGTGAGAAAATGGGTATGTCCAATAATTTTACGAAGTTTGTAAATCACATCACCATAAAATTCAGGATGTGAAATACCGTGTCGCAAAAGTACCTTGAGATTACATTTGTACTTGCCAATAAGCGAGAGATTTCGATAGTAAAATTTAGAGAAAGTTTTTCTTAGTTTATGGTATCTATATCCTTGTTTAAGCAGTTTTTCAGTTAAAATGAGATTTCGACTGTTAAAATCGTCAATAGATGAACAAGCTCTAGCAAAACGAATAAGTTGATATATATAAACCCCGTAAGATGGAGCACGGGGAACATCCCCGTCAAGATGAGGAAAATTTACAATATTAAAATCAAAATCATCTCTTTTGTCATATATTTTAGAAGAAATCATTCCATTATTAATTTTAAGGTCTAGGTCAAGAAACGCTGCATTAGTCCGGTTCCTAGTATCTTGTATTTGTCTGCTGCTGGTGGTTTTCTTGGCTGTCCTTTCACCCTTGAATTAGATTTAGTCCGAGTGGTTGTATTGTTTTGAATATGTGTATGAAGGCTTCATTGTAAACAAGAATGGTTCTTGATGCGACTTGACAAAATGCATTTTGTGGGACCGCCATCTTATATTTCACTGTTCAATCAAACCCTTCGTTGCAAATGCTGTAAACATATCCGAAGATGCAATTGTAGAACAAACATTCAAACGTCAAGACCGAACATAGAGGAACTAGCTATACCACATATATACAACATAAAGACTGACTTTTGCATTATTTACCATTAAAGTATTTATACCATATACATGTGGAATATGTACGACTTTACATATATACATATAAAATACAATACATATACGTCTTTTACCATACTGTATCTAAAACAATACAGTTATTGCAACGTCTGGCCATAAGTCTCCGTCACGGTGAAAAATCGCTTGTTCGTTAGTCCATTGGGCTTATCCATACTAAAACATTTATTATTCTTGAGATTCCCAGGTTAAACCCTTACTTCATGAATATTTATGAAATTGACTCCACCACCTTTGCATATGTATGATCTCAAATAGTATTTTGGCACTTATTTCTAGGAACGACGGGACAATTCAGCCCTAAAAGATCCTATATTTATCATAATGGTTTCAAACTACAAATCTCTAAAAATGTCCTTTTTCTCTAGTTAATGCTCCTTTTCCGCAGATTTATTTGAAGATGTTGGATCTAAAAATAGCCTAAGAGATAATGAATCTAAAAATAGCCTATGCGGTAATATTGGGTTAAAGGGTGGGTATTTGATTGGTGTGGCAGCCAGAATAAACATTCCTTTATGGTATACCGTAATGCTTTTATAACAGAAAGTCATGAACTTTTTTAAAAAGAGTGTCATTCTAAACACAACTAATAACATTTATCTATTGGAACAAACACTGACAACCCATTAGCATTGATTTTGACCACTGACAATAACGTTTTATGCTACTAAATCCATCTATATGCAGTATAACCCCTCTAAAGCAATCACATTATAAATAAAAATAGGAGTCTTTAAAAGCAGCTGGTAGCTGAATGTAGGACGAAAATAATGCAGCATGGGAACTTTTGGCCGAGGCAAAAACTGTTGAATCATGAATAATAATTTGTTTAATTATTATTATGGCACATGAACGCAGGATTGTTTTACCATGACAAAAACATAAGCAAACAGAGAAGACCCTGATCAGACGGCTCGAATAGGAGCCGTCTGATCTGGGTCTACTCTGTTTGCAAAGGCATAGAAACTTAAAAAGGTGTATTTAAAATGGTTAAAGCAGTTTTATTATGTCGCGAACGGTATTTTTAAAACTAAAATATTGATGATAGGTATGACCTAGATAACTGACACCATGACACTTGCCCCAGCATACACTGAGAAATCAATTCCTATCGGCCCATATGTACCAGAAAATTAGAGTTACGGAATTACTGAGTTTTTAGAGCATTGCCGAAGCTTGATGATGTGTTAGTTTGTCCGTGCGATTTGGTTGTTTTACTTTTATTTATTAGGCTTTGATGAACTTTCTGATTATTAGTTCTCAGAGCAACAGATAAAGATGCGTACTCAGATACTAAAATTGCCATTTCTCCACCAAACCCTATGCTGTGACCACTCCTTAGAATCGTCTCTTCGAGACGATTCTAACGAATGGTCACAAAACAGGGTTTGGTGGAGAAATGAAGAAGTTGTTCATTATTTTTATAATATTTTTGTTGATTAGAAACGACACATATACCATTATTGGCTTCGTCACTAAACCATATTGATCGGCTGTCCCGTGTTAGTCTGATTGTCAGTATACCATGACTGATTAGCTACACGTTCAAATAGAGGAAAACATCACTAAAAGACCACTTTATGAATAAACATAGATCTCCTCAAAGGCAGGTAGCTGCTCTGAATACAGGACGAACGTAATGCAGAAAGTTCCTATAGGAGCTTTCTGCAAAACACGCGTCCTGCATTAAGCTACCGGCTGCCTTTAAGACCTATATGTATACATCTATTTGGTGTTCATATTAGTGGGGTTTAACAGTAATATAACTTCATAAATATGGAATTAAACATGTATTCCATAAATAAGAAAAATGAATAAATATTAATCAGCTAATAATTTATAAATGTATATGAACACAGAACATTTGGGTCTTAGCAGAATCTGTAGAATCAGATATATGTATCATATCAAAAGCAAACAAGGCTGACAGTGATCAGGCGGCTCGTACTGACCTGGGTCTAGTCTGTTTGCAAAGACGTTTAAAGGCGTATACATTTACGGAGTTAATGGTTTAGAGCTTTTCTTTGACTGTATTTTGCTAATGGATATTCCTTTCAGAGTATCAAGTGTAACCATTAAAATGGTTTGAGTATCAACGGTTTGGAAAATGATGATATTACATTTTATTAATATTAATCTTATCCTGTCAACTCTTACCTGGCGAATATTTGCACACAGTTTGAATCCGGAAGAAACGTCGAGTTACGAGGTATCTTATCAGGTTGAAGTTGTTTGACACTCGGTCAATGGTATGGAAATTTGAATATGTTACCTTATTGATACACCTTTTAACTATATCGCTGCCAAATTTTGTCGTCAGCAATTTTTGTCGCCTGCTACGAATTTCATATTTTCTTCATTGTTTTCAAATATCAGTGGCAGTAACAAACAGTCTGGATCCTGATGAGACGCCGAGTCACTTGGCATCTCACCCGGATCCAAACTAATTGCGAAGGTAATCGCAGATGCGACGTTGGCAGCGAAAGAGTTAACGCCTTTGCAACCATACTAGACACCGATCATACGGCCTCTTTAGTAGCCATCCAATTAGAGTCTGCACTGTTTACTTATGGGAAATATATACATGTAGATGCTCTGCCATGGTAAAGAATGTACTCATATGTCATTATAAAAATAATGTTATTGATACCATTATGTAAATACATAAATACTTTAACTGCTCTGATCTAATCATAATGTAACGAGGTAAGCAGAAAAGGATTTTTATGTGCTTAGCTACACCATAAACAGTTCTGACCCCGATGTCCACTAATGCCAGGTTCTACTGTACATGTATTGTTTGTTGTGCCTCAATCCTTATTCAGCCATCCACAATCTGAATCCCATTTGCAAACATATTGGATCCAAATGAGACACCGAGTAATGCGGCGTTTTGTCAGAATCTGACGTTATTTTGGCTCCCTGTCAATGGTTTATCACCTAAGCTTAACCCTTCGCTTGCTATTCACGTCAATATACGTACCTGTAAATAGTGAAGACCCAGATGAGACAGCTCGTGCAGGAGCTGTCTCATCAGGGTCTGCACTATTTACAAATTGATTGTGCAACCAGTGCACTCCACAGCAGTGATTGCACAGCGATATACTTGTACACAGTGAAGATATATGTAATTATACAATAGGGCATGGGTAAACAAGGAGAAATGTATTTTAAAATTCAGCAAGCGAACGGTTAATCGAATCGGAAGAAGTCACACTTGCGCCAGGTCAAGCTTTTAGGAGACATTCTTTTTTCACAGGGGGTTAAGGGTTTATCTTTTACATGATGAAAAGTGGGCTTTAAATGAGGTTTAATTATGGTTCTGTAAGGCAGGTGGTAGCTTAATGCATGTCAAATGTAATGCCGAAAGCTCCTATACACTGACGTGTATACTGCATACATAGAGTAAATGGTTAACAAACATGTTAACGGAAATTTACACCCAAATTTATCTGAACAGATTACACTACCCTCATATGGCTGTCCAGTGGTGCAGGGTTAGACCCAATGAACTTGTGGCAAGACACCCAAAGTGCACACAACAACGCAAACAACATGACGGGGCAAGAATTGATGGCTGCGAACATGGGCAGTTACAGAAACACTATGATAGACGACTGGTCGAACGTTCAGCCGGACTTGGTAAGTGAAACAATAAGAGCATTCTCGTCTGTCCCTAATTAATTTTTGTTCTAGAATCCGGGAGAGGTATTGCAATTGGTTCCGTGGCCTTGAAAATGTGTGCCAGCTGAATTTAAAACCATTAAAATGAATCAATACGCTTTCGGTCGATCTCCGATGGTAATTTGAGACATCGCAAATGATTGGTCCATACATTTCATATATATGTATTTAACCATTTACCTGTTGAATATTCATGTGCGAAATAATGACATGAAGAATGTCAATTAGTTGATGTTTTATCATGCCATATGTACACATTATTGTATGGTATTAGTTGATGTTTTATCATGCCATATGTACACATTATTGTATGATATTAGTTGATGTTTTATCATGACATATGTACACAGTATTGTATGGTATTTGTAGATGTTGTATCATGCCATATATACACAGTATTGTATGATATTTGTAGAAACTTTACATTCAGCTCTATTATAATTCCATAAGCAAATAAAGCAGGCCCTGATCAACAAACGGCTCCTATAGAAGCCATGATGATGATCAATCATGTAAAATGAGCCACGCTTATGACGATCAAATATTCTTCTCTAAAAGGCGTTCAGGTGAAGGAAATGGTTAAATATATTTAAATTCAGGTGCGTGTATGCTACCGGAATGACCTTGGTGCCACGTTATTCTGTATGGTGTTCAACAGCACCGGAAGTGCATCACAAGACTGGTTCACTACTGCAAGAATGACGAACCAGGGTTGCGAAGCCGATTCGAGTCAATTTTCGAGGTAAATATTTCCATTTAGAAATTGGTTTTCAATTAAGTCACGTTATGATTAACATATTTGTACACAGCGTCTCTTAAAAAGGGCACAGGCGAACAGTATAGAGTCACATCAGAAAATATGTTGTTTGCCGTGCATCCTCAGTATTCATTTGGATGAGTCCTCGAACCTTTACTCAATGAATATTCATGTTAGAAAAAATGACATCATGATTTTTAACACATGCTTATTTTGACAAAGCTGTAACTGTAGAATTAGATATAGGTTATTCTATAAGTAAACGGAACAAACCCTGATCAGACGGCTCCTATAGGATACGTCTGATCCGGATCTATTCTTTTTGCAAATTCGTAGAAATGCGTCTTTATGGAGTAACAGTTTGAATAATATGGAAATAAATGGATCAACGCTCATTTTGACTATTCCGGTCAGAAACGGTTTTTTTAACAATGGGGATAGTTTTGCTCCATGATTACATATATTTCATGTTTTAGTTTACATTAGAGATTCAGACTCAAGCACTACAAATTCAACCCTTGTTTATTTATTTATATTGGGAGTTTTCGTACCTTTAACAGTAGTTACGTCATGACGTCCAGCTAATTACAGATGGAAGAAGACCCCAAAATAGTTTCCGTGCATCGAAGAAAATTGCATTGTTTCGTGCACAGACGAACACCTATATAGAATCATGAATATTCATGTCAGAAATAATGACATCATGAATTGGATTAAGTTTATTATGGCATGTAGATGCGTGAATGTTTGGCGATGGTAGAAACTGCAGAAATATATGTATATTATTTAATAAGCAAACAGAGCAGACCCTGATCAGACGGATCCTACTCTGTTTACAAAGGCGTAGAAAAGCGTATTTATGGTGCCGCCTGATCTGGCCTACTCTACTCTGTTTGCAAATGCGTGAAAGCACGTTTATATGAGGGAAAGGGTTGAACCTTTCTCAGCTGCGAAGATATACGTCCGCTAAAAATTGAAGCAGGTGCATTTTTGACTACTTCCGATGTTTTGTACTTCATAGCGGGATAAGGGTGAAAGTATCTATATGAAAGTTGCTCTACATGTACATCCATAATTGTAAACATGTGACTTGATTTGTGGAATTTCGCATTTACTTAGATGTTGTTACAACAGTATTTAACTTGCAGGGTTTATTATTCTTAGTACTTTTAAGCATTCATCTGCTTTTAAAACCTCCTATGTAAATAAATTTAATGGTCGCATTTGAAATACCTTACAGTGTATAAACAAACGGGGACTTTATAAAATAAACAGATTGTAAAAAAAACCACGTTGTTTATGTACATGTATTGTTTTGATGTCCGCTGTTAGTCATGTTTGATTACAAGTCATGATAGAATACTGACAGCATTTATATTTATATTCAGTTATGAGTCAAGTCTGGCATGTGCCCATACGACTACGGGTGTGCACAAATACCAGGCCGCCAGTCTTAAGATCGCAAATGCATTCTGGTTCATAGTATCCACGACTTCAAACGCGTTACTTCTGCCAGCTACACCAGGTGAGTTTCACCCATGTAAAGTGAAATCCCGAACAAATTTTAGTATCAACGAATTTAGACCACATCAAGCAGGGGGCTGCTTAATACAGGGTGACAGTCATGCAGAAAGCTCACAGAAGCATGACTTTAATCCTGCATTAAGCCGCCATCTGTCTTAACCCAGTCCCTCATACTGGCGCCTTTTGACGCTTCTTTAAAGGTCACATTTGAAACCATTGTGTTAAAGCATTTGCTCCATAGGAGCAAATGCTCGTTTTATCACAATATTTTCAAAACTACACAATTCTACACAATTCTGCACAATTTTCTCTAGCAAATGCTCCTTTTCGGTAGATTTATTCAAAGAGATTGGTTCCAAAAATAGCCTATGACGGAATGCGTTAATTATCGAAAATGATACGCATCTGTGTGTTCTGATAAGCGAGAATTCATTGTATCTGTTGACAGACATGTCATGTGACAATGTGTTTTTTCTTGTGAATTTGCTAACAATGTAAATTCAATTGAAGCATCTACATATGGCATTTGGTAAGGATTAAACCAGTGATGTACAGTAAAACCCCTCTAATACGACCACTTAATGAACAAACATGGTTATCTTCATAAGCAGGTGGTTGCTTAATACAGGACGAAAGTTATGCAGAAAGCTCCTATAGGAGCTTTCTGCATAACTTTCGTCCTGCATTAAGTTACCACCTGCATTTGTCACTGTGAATTATGCCCGTTTTTTGGTGGTCGCATTAGAGGGGGTTTACTGTATTAAGTATGCATGTAAGAAACAATAATTGCAATATTAATTAGCTAGAGTTTTATAAAGACATTTCGGACAGTGACAGAAACAGTAGAATCTGATTAGTTGTAAACATATGTTATTGTAAAATGTGTATATTATCATAGCAACAGATAAATGTGCGTACCCTGATACTAAAATCGTCATTTCTCTACCAAACCCTGTGTTGAATTATTCTTGAAAATGTTTCAATTTACGCATCTTATTTGGACCTCTGTAATAAGTATGCATTATAGTATATCACAATAGGATTGGAACGAAAGCTAAAAACTCTCCATAGTTCGTTTCCTTGTAAGACGAGTACTTTCAACGGTCGTAGCCATTAACATAAACTACAAAATAAAATTTCAATATCAATAGATCTATATCCAAAGTATCTGTATATACGAATAATTTAGATATTTAAAGTACATGTACATGTAGATGGCTGCTTAATGAAGGGTGAAAGTCTTTTTTAGCTTTCTGTCTGACTTCCATCTTGCATTAAGCGTTCAGCTGTCTCAAAAGTCGTCGTTGATAGTTATTTAAGAGAACAATTTAACCCTTCTCTTGCTGAATTTTAAAATACATTTCTCCTGCTTAACCCATGCCCTGTTGTATAATTACATATATATTCACTGTGTACAAGTATTTCGCTGTGCAATCACTGCTGTGGAGTGTACTAGTTGCACAATCAACTTGTAAATAGTGCAGACCCTGATGAGACAGCTCCTGCAGGAGCTGTCTCATCTGGGTCTTCACTATTTACAGGTAGGTATATTGACGTGAATAGCAACGAAGAGTTAAAGAGAGTTTATTGTATATATTGTTGATTCGTTTGTTTGGATTTGGACGAAAGCAGCAAGTCATGCATAGACATAGCAATGACGTCTTTTGACAATGTTCACATTGACATAGTGGTGCGTATCATGCAAGCCGCATCATGCAAAACACATTGCACAACTAGAGTAACACTAGATACTGTTCTGTTAAATTCCATACATGTTTGTATTAATACAAATTCATTAACTCTATCTTAAAGCTGTTTTGTTCATTTGGTTAAACGCCTTTTGTTTCTATATTACAAACAATTGAGTGGTTTTGATCAATGCATTTGAAATGATATAAAATATAAACCATATCTTACAACGTACGAGTAGAGCTACATTATGAAAAATAGTGACTTTGAATTAAACATTGTAAATAGTTTCCAGACGAGACATCGAGTAAATCGGCATCGCATCAGGATCCAAACTGTTTGACCGTCTGACACTACATGCATTTTCTTTGAAAGAAATAGAAGAAAAAAATGTATTTTAGAAATGAGGCTGACGACAATTGTCCACAGTGTACAAGGTTAATTTTGAAACTTGTATCTTTCAGTGAGCGACTCTGTCAGTTGCTTGGCATCTTACCAAAGCTTACACCCGCTTGTTTATAGTGTTGAAGTCATAAACTTACACAGAGAATTTTGTTCGTCGGTTTGTCGTGAAAATAACAACGTGTATGGAGCGGTACATGTACGTATTGGTAGAGCAATGGTCAAATAAATGTGCGTTCTCTGATATTAAAATCGTCATTTATCCACCAAATCCTGTTATGACCACTCTTTAGAATCGTCTCAAAGAGAGGAATCTAAAGAGTGGTCATAAAAAAGGGTTTGTTGGAGAAAGAAAGGAGTTATTCTTGAAAATCTTTTTAATTTGCGTATCTTATCTGTACCTCTGTATTGGTACAGCTAAACCATCAGTGTGGTGAGCAAAACATATGCATGTAACCTGGAATTAATTTTCTCGTTCATGCGTTTTGTATATACAGTTAAAAACTCTTACCGAATCGATTTCTCCAAATAATTACAATGTCGTTTATTAACCCTTTACTCCATACTTATTCATAAAAAATAATGACATCATGAATATTAATTAGAATATTTTGTATTCAGGTTGATGAACATAGAAAAAACTAAAGAATCAAATCTATATATCCCATAAGCAAGCAGATCCGACCCTGGTCAGACGGCTCCTAAAGAAAGACATAGAAATACAGTTGAACTTCGATATCTAGAACAACTCGGATAACTCGAACTTCGGGATAACTCGAACTTAAAGTTCGGTCCTTCCAAAATCTTACAATACATAATTGCTCTAAATTGTATCACAACGCATATCTAGAAACACATCTCACAGCTTAATGCAGGTCTACAGTAATGCCGAAAGCTCCTACAGGAGCTTTCAGCATTACTGTAGACCTGCATTAAGCTGTGAACTTAAGAAATTGTCCAGATTAGAAATAGGATAACTCGAACTTCCGTTATAACTAATTTATATAGTCCCTTGAAGTTCGAAATATCGAAGTTCAACTGTACGTATTTATGGAATAAAGGGTTGAGACAGGGGATAACGTAATGCAGGATGAAAGTGATGCAGAAAGCTTTCTGTATGACTTTCACCCTGCACTATGTATCCACCTGCCTCACAAATATAGTCATTGTAATAAAGTTTCGGTTAAGAGTGATTTTACTGTATAAAATTGATTTGATGTTTCTTGTGTACTATATTATATAGAACAGCCCACTGAGTGCAGATTTTGCATTATAGTGGGACCTACCAGTCGGCCCAAAAATAATTTAAGCTCGAAGCCGAATGCGGAAATTTTATAAAAAATTATAGAGCGCAGCGAGCACTATAGGCGGACACTATTGCAAAGTAATGTCCGCTAGCTTTAACCCATTCCCCCCTCCATGAATATCCATGTAAGAAATAATGACCTTATGAATATCAATCAGATTAAAATTTACATTAGTACATGGACACAGGGCCTTTAAAGCCATGACAGAAACACTAGAATCATGTCTATACTATATTATGAGCAAACAGAACATACCCTGATCAGGCTGTTCTTATTTTTGGGCTGACTGGTAGGTCCCGCTATAATGCAAAACCTACACTCAGTGGCCTGTACTATTTCTTATTTCTATTTCTTATAAAGTACACAAGAAACATCAAATCAATGTTATACAGTAAAATCACTCTAAACCGAACCTTTATTACAATGACTGATCTGGGGCTAGTCTGTTTGCAAAGGCGTAGAATGGCGTATTTATTTAGTAAAATGGTAAATCAAAGAAATGAACGAGCTTACTTAGATAAGATATACTACAACACAATAATGACCTCAGTTGGAAGTACTGTTTCTTATGTAGTGCAATTTAATGCTTTTTATGAACATGAGAGTTCACCGTACTCTTTTTATATACAGTAAAACCTCTCTAAAACGACCACTAAAGTACATCAAGTATTTTGTGTTAAAAGCATGTGGCTGCTTAAAGCAAGGTGGAAGTAAAACAGAACGCTCCTATAAGAGCGTTCTGTTTTACTTTCACCTTGCTTTAAGCAACCACCTGCCATTACCACCAGGTAATTAACACAATTGAGTGTCCGTTATAGAGAATTTTACTGTATGGCATAGCTAGCACGTATTCTATTATAAGTAGAACCGGTCTTAAGCGACCATTCATGTATATACTTAAAAAGCAGGTGGTTGCTTAATGAAAATCTCCTATAGGAGCTTTTTGCATTGTTTTGTCCTGCTTTAAGCTACCACCTACCTCGCAGACCCATAATTAGATCTCCTTTTGATGACAGGTTCAAATATACTTCCCCTTATTATTGTCTTTCTTCTTGAGCTTCAGCAACATTTTGTTTATACCTTCGTTTTCAAACAGCAAGGTATATTAAATTAAGTGGTGTCAAACATGGCGTCTCATCTAGATCCAATCTGTTTGCAAAGGTTATCTTGTTAGTAGTTTGATAAAGGTTGGGGATTCTGGACGTTATATACAGTGAAATATTGATTAATCCAACTAGGAATCTTGATTAACCCAACTAGGAAATGTTAGAGTTACGTACATACATATATACGTCGCAGAAATCCACATATTCCACATGCCTGTAACCCTGTATTTAGCAGCCATTTGCCCGAAACACTCTCAGTTATTCTTAACGAGGTATAACTATAACAAAATATTTTGTAGAATTCCACATGTTCCTGTCTGGACGCTGAGCCGTCGACGGCTGTACTGAACTACTGTAACCATTCGTGTGCCGGAAACACCAATGAAACGTGTGGAGCTCTGAGCGCTCCAGGGATTCCCAGTGATGCCGTAATATTTAACTACGTCAAAACTGACAGTAAGTTGTTACAGTATCCTAGCAAAAACAATATCTTCTTACGTTTGCTTGTTACAAATTAACCCTACACTCCATATATAAGCCTTTTAACGCATTTTTAAACAGACTAGACACAGACTTCTATAGAAGTACATAGCTCATCTCTGAATAATGTTGTTAAGTACTTGAAATCAGACCTGTTCAATGTGAATACTTAATGTGACATAAACCACATGTTTATCAATGCGTCGATAAGTAAGATAATGTACTTAGCTTCCAAAGCCAAAAACAGCCCTTTACATAATTTATTTCCTTCGATAGAATTCCGAAATGACGAAATAACATGTAGTACAGTAGACAAATTGCTTGGTGTAATCCTAGACAATACACAGACCCGGGACATGCATATAGATATTACCTTGAATAAATGCAATTCCCTTTTATATCTTTTATCTCACAATAACACATTCCTTGAAATTTCAACACGCAGGTTATTCTTTAATGCTTACATTCTACCCCGTATTGATTATTGTTGTATCATTTGGGGTATCTGCATTGCTTCTTTTGACATGGTTATCTTCATAAGCAGGTGGTTGCTTAATACAGGACGAAAGTTATGCAGAAAGCTCCTATAGGAGCTTTCTGCATAACTTTCGTCCTGCATTAAGCTACCATCTGCATTTGTCACTGTGAATTATGCCCGTTTTTGGTGGTCGCATTAGAGGGGGTTTACTGTATTATGTATGCATGTAAGAAACAATAATTGCAATATTAATTAGCAAGAGTTTTATAAAGACATTACGGACAGTGACAGAAACAGTAGAATCCGATTAGTTGTAAACATATGTTATTGTAAAATGTGTATATTATCATAGCAACAGATAAATGTGCGTACCCTGATACGAAAATCGTCATTTCTCTACCAAACCCTGTGTTGAATTATTCTTGAAAATGTTTCAATTTACCATTTACCATGTTATTCTTTAATGCTTACATTCTACCCCTTTTTGATTATTGTTGTATCATTTGGGGTATCTGCAGTGCTTCTCACTAAGATTTCAGAAAAGAGCTGTAATACTCATACTTCAGACAGATTTTAATATTCCATCTTCTATAGTATTCAATGAACTTAGATGGGTGACATTTCCTGAACGGGTAAAGTTTCAAAATATTCAATGGGCTTTCTCCAGATTACTTATACGATATGTTTACACTTACTACTGATGTTTATGATAGACACCTTAGATCGTCATCACGATTTCAACTTTACTTGCCAAAGCCTAATACTGATTCTTTCGAAATTATTTTAATAAGTCTGGTTCACTTATTAGGAACAGTCTTCCATATTATATCAAGAACGCTAATTCTGTGGGACAATACAAAATACTTTATCTGCAGTGGACCAGGCCAAATAGTTTCCGATGAATCAAGTGCACGTTTTGTACTTCTAGTTTCATACTCATATTTCACAATGCATTATGTATGTCACATATTTTGAGTGTTTAAACAGTGTACTTTTGAGTGCCAAACAGCCTGGATCCTTCGACTGATCTTATTCTAAGATGTTTGCGACAACGTTAAAAGTTGTGCTTTTAAAACCACTTAAAATTCATTCTTGAAATATTTAGTATCTAATAGCGGCGATCTATATTTAATACCAAATTATAATATTATTTCATCTGGATCAGCGCTGTTTGCACGGCTTCGCTGGCAATGATCAAGGTTGTTTGCACGGCTTAGTTGGCTATGTTTTTAAAGTTGGAGTATGTGCACCATTTTAAACCTATGCATGCTGTTCGCGACAAAATAACTTTTGCAAATAGTTTGGATCCAGAACAGATGCCGAATAACTCGACGTCTATTCCGGGTCCATGTCGTTCGGCACTCGGTCAATTGTTTCCCAACGTTGAATGATTTCGGACACTTTTAAAATGAAGCAGATGAGAGTTTCAGCAGACGACATTTGCAACAGGCAGGAGTTAATTACTTTTAATAACTTGTCAATTCTTACCAGTAAGATTCCCGATTGGACTTACATTGTACTTCCAACCATTATTATTATTATTATTATTTTTAATAAGCCGTCTGATCAGGATTTGCTCTATTTGTTATGGTATCATGTAGATCTGATTTTGGCCATTTAAAACATTCAGTCAATGAATATATATGAATTGAATTCTGTATCGACATGTATGTGATATTCTTGACATGCAATTAACACTCATATCTGGATTCTCTGTCTTACTCCTACCACGTACGTCTTTGTAAAGCAAGCGTGTTGTCCATCACTGATAAAACAAATTCCCTTCTTTTGCTTAACATGTTGCACATTTAATATAAGTCATACATGCACTCACTAATAAACCAACACACAAGACCCGTGCGCATTATTCCGGTGACAGCATGAATCATCTTTGAAAAGGATGGTATCAGCTACACCTTTGCTTGGTTATAAAACTACTGAAGCCTTTCCTATTTTGTTGAATGTCGGACATTGTCAGGACTGATATTAAACCCTCGCCATTTACGTACCACAGTTTATCTGTACCAGAAATGATGGCAAAATAAAAGTTAAAATGGACAAACTGGGATCGTTAAAATATTGTTTGGCAATATAATAGCATGACAATGTCAATTCGTTCATATATTTTGACTGTTGTGGCTATGAAATATGTAGTGCTATTAAATTTGATTAGGTGTTGTTTCGCAGAATTTCTTAACAATTTTGTATGAAAAGGCTCTATTTCACACACCGATATGATGTATTTTATTGATTTCATGTGAGACCATTATGCAAGTGTTGTGGCGAGGTGGCTTGACTCTGTCAAAGATTTTCTTGCCGTTAACATAGAGAGGTGGCTGCATGAATAGTCTTTGAAAAGGGTTTTGTTTGTTGCACTTTGGCTGGATTTCTCAGTGATAAACTTGTGGTGCCAGCATAGGGTTTGGTGAAGAAATGACGATTTGAGTACTTTTATATATGCATGTAGTACACGTTTATCTGTTGCTGTGTTATTACCTTTTCACTGATAATCATAGATTCTGCTCAAATTTGAATATTCTAATTTTAACTACTTCCGATTCGAGAAATCTTATGAAACCATTGACCATGTATCAAACAGCTTAGATCCTGATGAGACGCCGAGTTACTCGGCGTCTCATCAGGATCAAAGCTGTTTGCGAATGCGAGTCGGGTCGCGGTTAACGACAGAAGGGTTATTAGCTCAATGGAAATCATTTTATTTTCGTTTAGTCGACACGAGCCAGTTCGACACACCTATGTATGGGCACACGAGTGTTGCGATGACCACTTATAAACAGGTAAGCAAAATAGATAAGAGGGATACATATTTCATAAATCTCTCCCTCTCTCTCTCTCTCTCTCTCTCTCTCTCTCTCTCCTCTCTCTCTCTCTCTCTCTCTCTCTCTCTCTTACAGCAAGTCAGTCGGAATTTATCTGCACATGAAAAATCCAAATGCCCATACCAGGAGTCGAACCATTGCAGTGAGGGGCTTAGCGATTGCCTGTCGAAGACCATAACCATGGATCACGGAGGCCTCAAACACTTTTGTTACTGTGGAAATGATTTTAAAGCAAAAGGGTACAAAGTTAAACAAACGAAAAATGTAGCAGATAACAATTTTGCTGACAAAAATATCTGGCAGCGAAAGGGTTAAATGCATGTATCATATTGGGTCATGTGCTCAGGAAACGCGGTTACTGCGTTAGTTTCTTATTTGCAAATTGTTTTCTTTATTTAGAAATGCTAATTAATTTCTTATTTGCATTTTTTTTATTTAGACATGTCAATTATTTTCTTTATTTGTAAACTGTTTTCTTTATTTAGATATGTAAAATATGCAATGTAATGCGTGTTTCATCAGACGACACTTGGTTGCTTAACTGTAACAATTGAACACGGTGGGAATCGAATCTGAGTTGACTGTATAACACATTTCACTGTTGTTTACACTGCTTTTCTACTCGGATTCAACATTTCGTGCAACCTTTTCATTCCAGTTAAGCATTTTATCACTTTCAAATACAATACTATACTCGACAAATACCCGCGCTCTTATTATGTGCCATTTTATTTCTTGACCCCATGATAGTTGACCCCTCCTCCTCCCAACTCCAACATCCCAAAGGGCGGCACTAAGCAATTATTTCGCTGCCAATGTTGTAAAAACCTATGCAAATAGTATGGATCCAGATGAAATGCCGATTTTCTCAGCGCCTCATCGGGATCCATTTGTTACTACTGTTAAAATGTTTAATAAGAAAATGGTAGAAAATTAAACAAATGAAAAATTCTAACAGACGACAACATTTACGGATGACACTATTTGGCAGCGACAGAGATACAAGGGGTCCGGTATATACTGAGAACATGCTGCAAAAACCAAAAGTATGACCTAACCTCAAAGTAGAGCTATTCGTTTCTAATTCAAGAGTTGTAGTTAATATATGCCATTGTCATTGTGTATATACCACAGATAGCTTTTGGAGATGTTTCTTTTCTGAGTGGACTTGACGTCACCGTTGGCGGTTCCCCATCTTTCCCCCTTGCTGTAACGATGGAAATACGCGTTATTCAGGTGTCATGCAGTGATGAAGAATTCACCAACTCTCCAGTTATCACAAAGGTAAACTGAACTATGTAACTGAAATGTCCTTAATCCTTCCACCGTCAATGTCGCATAAATGCACCACGACGGATAGTGCAGTCCCAGATCAGACACCGCCTTTTCAAGACGTCGTCTGATCAGGGACTTCACTTTTTGTCTCAGACTCTATTTATATATACATGTATGTGCTTTATTCCTTTGAAATATTTCATTTATTTATATTATTTCCTTATTTTACCGAAAGATTTGACAACATCGGATTGCAGACGACAATTTGAAATTTGGCACCGAAAAGGTTAAAAATGACAATGGCATTACTCCTTGTCCTGTTGTAGCCGTTGCCCCGTGCATATCCATGTAAGGAAACTACCATTATGATATATTATTGGCGACGACCAAGCATGTTTAAATTAATTGAACTGTTGAACAATAATAAGACAATAATTCAAACTAAATTAGCATTATTTTGTAATAAGTACTTGAAATACAGGGGTACTTTATTAAACGCTTTGTAATTTCAATTTAGTAATACAAGCAAGGTATTTTTGTTGTATGCAGAATGTATGGTGATTAGATGTTATGCTTAAACCGAAATAAACAATATTTTATTATTAGCTTAAGTTTTATAATTGCACATGAACAAAGACTCTTAGGTGTTAAGTGTTCATGTGGCGGCCGTAAAAAGTCATCCTGAACTTCACTGTCAGTGTTGTTTTACTTTCTGGTCATTCGGGGTCATCAGTTTCAGTGCTTTTAGATATAAAAAATGAATACCGCTGTATGTTGCAGTTTTTAAACAGTTTAGTTCAATATGAGATGCCGAATAATTCGGCATCTCATCCGGATACCAGCTTGTGTCATAACAGTTGGTCAATAGTTTCTCAAAAGCTTGATCGAAATTCATGTAGTCAAAATTAAACCAAATAAACCATTGAGCAGACATTTAACATTTCCCTTGCATATATGACCGTTTGGTACCTTTGCAAACAGAGTAGACCCAGATCAAAGAGCTCCTGTAGTGGCTGTCTGACCATTGTATGTTCTGTTTGCATATGGATTTGCAATTCTTTCACAGTGAAGTAAGGGAGGTATATCACCCATATTCCATACACATCTTATGATACTTACTGACTACCTTTCAGACATTCACAGTCACTGACGGTGGCCCGTATTTGGTAGAGTTGTCAACAACGAAAGTCCGCTGCGTTCGTTTGAATCTGGCCATTTCTGACGACAACGGAAATGACATCACACCTGGCGTAACAATTACACCAAATCTTTACATAGGTAGATCTAGCTAATCACCAATGATTTTTGTAGTCCTTTATTTTAGATTAAAAGCGCCTACGACTGACACTAAATAGAAGTCTATTAATCGCAGATTGTTTATCTATAATACTGTGAGTTCGCAGGTTGTGTTTTCTATCATACTATAAATTCACCGGTTGAATATCTTTCAAACCGAGTTCACATATTGTATATCTATAAAACTGTGAATTGGAAGGTTGTATATCTATAGTACTGTAAGCGGACAAGTTGTATATCTACATTGATATGCGTTCGCATGGTGTATATCTATAAAACTGCGAGTTCACAAGTTGTGTATCAATACTATTGTGAGTTGGAAGGTTGTATATCTATAATACTGTAAGCGGGCAGGTTGTATATCTATAATAGTATGAGTTAGCAAGTTGTATGTCTAAAATATTATGAGTAAGCAAGTTATACATATATTCTACTGTGCATTTATAATACTGTCAGTTCGTAGGTTGTATGTCTATCATGCTATGCGCTCCCAGGTTGTATATCCATAATACAACGTGTTTGCAGGTTGTATATCTATAATATTCTTAGTTTGTAGTAAACGTGGGGTGAAATAACGATTTCATGGGATCGATTTCTAGAAAAGAGGGTTTGTGTAATCGTGATCAAATCAGTCAATTTCATTCCTGCGTAATTTTCGGCGAAAAAATGTGGAGACGGGCAAAGAATTATGCTATGCCATTTCATTCGAAAATGTAGAAACACATATTATATATATTTCAAAGGAACTTATTTCCATACGTTATTGTTTAAGATGTTGAAAACTTATATTTGGTGTGTGCTTTTACTTCAGGTGATATATTTGTAACAGCAAGCTATGTGTCAATCGAAGCAGCATGGGCATTAGGTAAGTTTTATCTTAAATAATAACCGTTCAGAAAGGGGAAGGGGTTTATACCAGTGTTTAAAGTTTACTCTTTTCACAATATGGTCTATTCTTGCATAACCCTTGCAAACAGTTGAATATGTCAGTAGTTTCAAAAAAGGTTTGTTCCATTTCGCGTTGTAAATAGTTTCTCAAAAGCTTGATCGAATCGGAAGTGGTCAAAATTGCAACACAGTAAAACCTCTCTGTAACGACCACTAAAATGTGTTAATTATTTGGTATTTAGGACAGGTGGCCGTTTAAAGCAAGGTGAAGGTAAAACAGAACGCTCCTATAGGAGCGTTCTGTTTTACTTTCACCTTGCTTTATACAGCCACCTGCCTTTAACACAAAATACTTGATGTAATTTAGTGACCGTTATAGAGAGGTTTTACTATAGACCCAAATTTGAGCAGACATTATTTTACAACGAGATAAGGATCCTCTCATATACCTAAAGTTTAAAAGTGGATTAAGCGGTCATACAGGGAGCTTCACACACACAAAGAGACACGACACCAAACTCTTATGCTGCCATGTATGAATCTACAAGCATCTTCGCGCACAGGTAGAACCCTTATGAGACACTTTGAGTTCTCATCAGGTTCTAAATTTATTGGTGCGGTTATATTGCCGTTTTAAGGAAATTTAAGTAATTTCAAAAATATAAATAAAAAACATTAAATAAATAATAGAAAGTAGTAGAACATAGAAAGCGGAGGTTATCACGACTGTTAATTTACTGTAATGTCTCGTTACTGCGGATGCAATAAGCAAAACAATATAAAATGTAATTTATATTTATTTATATTTTGGCGAATATATGGCTGCGGCTTTCACTTATTGAATATTATAATATTAGGGGCCGCCGACAGACACGGTAATGGCAGGCCCCAAACCTCCAGCTGAGGTACAATTAACTTACAATTCAATCAACCTCCAACTGAGGTAAATCAAGTCCCACATTCAATGGAAAAGTAGTAAAGTCAAGCAGGCAAAGCCACATGCAAGACGCAACCACCACCAAAACACCGATAGACAGCATGACACACACACACACACACACACACAACCACACACCCAAACGCACACGCACACACGAAATGAACACAGAAAACACCAAAAGAAACAGGGACAAACGTTCCACAACATGAACAAACCACAAGCACAAAGACGCAAGGCAAACAAAAGGAAGGGTGACAAAGAGAGTACCGCCTTGGCACGGTCAGCAGCAAAAACACCACTGGGGGTTTAAACCGGTTTACGGACGTCCTAACCTCACACTTCTCTCAAAGTCACAATTCAATAAATCTCCAACTGAGGTACAAATCAAGTCACACACAATCACATCACAATTCAATAAACCTCCAATTGAGGTACAATCAAGCCACAATTCAATCAACCTCCAACAATCAGGTAACACAATCAATTCACAGTGCAATAAACCTCCAACTGAGGTACATTCACAGTCCAAGTTCAATTTTAATTTCGCAAGCAGACCATGTGCCAAAACAACTTAAAGATTCAAATTTGCATTCAGAAAAATAAGCCTTTAACATCACAACTAGTAGCACGGTTTGTATTAAACAAGCACAATTTTACACTGCTCACTGCACACAATTTGTAAATTGACCTGACCCTGGGATACAGAAGTCAGGTTAAATTGTCCTTCAAACAGACTATAATGTTTTTCGCAACCGCCACATGGACTGGGGGCTGTCTCCCACAGACAAACAGCCAACCAGGACACCGCCAACCCATTGACCACTGCGAAAAACGTGAAAGCCACAGCCCTAAATTCGCTTGCTTGATGAATACGCGAATTTGTTAATTGTGGAAACTTGATAATGCAGCCGATATCTGATTTAGAAAAACACAATTGCCCTTTTCAGTCAAATGCACACCATACGGCTGAAAAAATGGTTGGTTGACTACCTGAAGATTGGTATTGTTTAAATAACAACCATTTCTTGCAAAGAAAAGGTTTGCAAAATACAGGAAGCATTATTGAGAGTCGGTTATGTAAAACAAAACTTTAGCTTTACAATGTATAGCTATTTCCCGACAAACTTCTAGCAAGTAAGAATTAATCAATTAATAAAATAACAATACATATTTTACATGCTGAATATTTGAAGAATATTGAAAATATAATTTAAAGTTCTGAAGCAGAACTTTGTTTAGTGAATAAGATGTAGTCTAGGAAAAAGATGAACAGCATTTCAATCTGTAAATTAGAGTTTTTCAAACTTTCCGAAAATCGAAAGTATCAAACCAGTTTTCAAACGGTGGCCTTACAACAGGCATGATAGATAAATTGGATATATATACCTAAAGTGAATACATTATCACAGGCCCTGATGACATATTATACGTATCATTTGCTGCATGATTATTTACACCTTGCCTAACTTTAAGCATTGGAGCATAGTTAACTGAATATCTCAATGACATACGAGTATCTGTGACCACACTAGTTTTGTCTGATGAGAATAACTATTTAGTAGCAATAAAGTTAGCTTTCTTTAAAGAGCGTCCATAGTCAAACCACTGTATACCTACCACCAAGTGCTAGTATTGGCAAAGGCTAAACCCAAGTTAACACCATCTGGATCAAATCGTGTTGTTATATAGGTCTGTTTAATTAGATTGGATCCGACACATCATACAACTGGACCTAAAAGCATCTTGAATGAGGGGATAGAGAGGCAAAGCATGGTGCGCCAAACCAGTCTTAAATCATAGAAGGTAATGTATGAACAGCTGTTCTGATGTATGACTTGTGCGCATTGGAACTCCAGTGGCTAGCTAGGTTTATGTCTTCAGATGAAAAACCTAACTTAACTAATGCTAGACCAAGCTTGTTCTGGTAAAATGTATATCCATAACCCCATTAAAGACTGTCAAAAATAGTCCAAATGCCAATATCTTCTTTAACTGACCAAGAAAGACGGACCCGACTGTAGCTGTTGTAGGCCCCACTGGTTTATTGGCTGCAATGGGAACCTTCAGCTCCTCACATGTAACATTAAAGCATGAAGCTAGTTCATGACAATGCAGGGTACAAACAGCTCCAACAAAGAAGAAATCATCTACATAATGATGAGGTGTCTGTTTTGGGGTTTTAAAGGAAATAAATTAATCAATGAAGAAAAAAGGAAAACATCTCAAACAGCCGGCAAGAAATCTGACAACCCATTGGCAAGCTTCCAATACAATAATAATTATTTATTTTTTAAAACAAGTTGTAACTTAATGCAGGACAAAACTTATTCAGAAAGCTCCTTCTGCATAACTGTTGTCCTGCATTAAGCAGCAGCCTGCTTTTACAGACTCGTGTTTTAATTAATCACGTGGTCACTTTAGCGACACTTTACTGTATTAACCTTTCCACCGCCAATGTCGCTAAAAAGCACCACGACAAATAGTGCAGTCCTAGATCAGACGCCGCATTTTCAAGGCGGCGTCTGATCAGGGACTTCACTTTTTGTCTCAAGCTCTATTTCTATATCTGTGCTTTATTCCTTTGAAATTTGCATTTATTGATCTCATTTCCTTATTTTACCAAATGATTTGAATAAAGTGGTTTGCAGACGACAATTAGAAATTTGGTGCCAAAAGGATTAATTAATTTTATTTCAGACGAGACCTGTGAGTGTGAGTGCTGGGTCTATAATATGCTGCACGGTGATTCGCCATACGAAAACCTAACGTATGCGGAAATAGAAATAGCTCTGTATAATGTGACCGAGAAGGTAAGGTCTAAAACGTGTCTCAAATCTTTCACATTTCTTTGATATTGATTTCCCATTACTCTACTCTTTCATATTTCTTTTTTAACAGTTTTACACTTTTCACTAAATCAGTGACTAGAATATTCTTACGGCTGAGCTTTTGGTCAGAGACTACTAAATTGACTCTATTCTGACATGGCTAATAGTTACATATTATGAATGCCTGGTTGGTTGGCTATAATTGAATATTAAAAGATAAATTATTAGTGTTCATTAGTGATAGATGCATATGAAGCACTCAACTCTCAAGATACATCAAATATTACTTTAAAATATTGCAATGAAATATTGCATTTTAATGAAATATCTACAACAAAATATGTTTACGTGGACCACAAAATGAGTCTAATTTTAACATAGGTGGTAGATTAATACAGGACGAAAGTTATGCAGTAAGCTCCTCTAGGAGCTTTCTGCATTACTTGCGTCTTGTATTAAGCATATTATTCAGTATATGTTCGCTATAGGTCGATTCTACTGCATCTGTAACGCACTGTGGTCAAAAGCGATTAAATACTTACCTATTCATTTTGTTCAACTGCCTTAACCCTTCTCTTGCTGAATTTTGAAATACATTTCTCCTTATTTCGCTGTGCAATCACTGCTGTGGAGTGCACTGGTTGCACAATCAACTTGTAAATAGTACAGACCCTGATGAGACAGCTCCTGCAGGAGCTGTCTCATATGGGTCTTCACTATTTACAGGTAGGTATATTGACGTGATTAGCAAGCGAAGGGTTAACACTTTCACCGCCAATGTCGCAAAAATGCACGACGACAAATAGTACAGATCAGGGACTTTCACTTTTTGTCTCAAACTCTATTTCTATATTTGTGCTTTTCTCCTTTGAAATTTGTATTTATTTATCTCATATCCTTATTTTAACGAATGATTTAACAAAATTGGTTTGCAGACGACAATAAGAGATTTGACGCCTAAAGGGTTAAATAGTCCATTGCGACGCGCATTGAAACATAAAGCATTTCAAATACATCGCAATTGATAAAGCACTTCAGAAGCTGTTTCTTTAGATGAAAATAAATCGAAACTCAATTAATCATTAATACGTGTTAATTGACTGCTATGGAAAATGTAAAGTTAATGTATATTGTTTGAAGTGCAACCCTTTCCGTTTTAAAATTTATTCAAGTTCGATCACATCATTAATCAGCATGGGCAAAATCAGTGAAATGGAAAACGGATTTTTTTCTCTCAAAATGATGGAAACTGTAAAATGATATCAAACGGCTTCTTAAGGAACAGTCTATTCTGGGTTTATTATGTTTGCAAAAGGCATGAAATGGTGTTTTTATGAGGGAAGCGGTATTTCAGCCGCCATGTTACGAATTTAAGCTAAGATTTTTTACATTTGTTGAAAAGGATTTGTATAATTAACAGGAACAAACACTTCCGCCTGAAGTTAGTACTGGCATCTCTTTATTATTTTCCATTCCAGCTGAAAAGAGAGTTAGCCGTTAACACTTCAGAACTCTCTTCAACAATTAGGAAGAAAACTAGCGCCGACGACGACAGAGGTTCTGCAACGGCCGTCGGATACGCCCTTGGTGTGGCGCTTCTTACACTTACTTTCGGAGGTAGGTTGTGAAAGGATCTTCACGTCATTAACACATTTGGATCCAAATAAATTTCGCATGTAAACAATGTTGTCATTATTAATTAACCTTTTACTCCATAAATACGCCTTTCCACGCCATTGCAATCAGAGTAGAAACAGATCAGACGGCTCCTGTAGAAGCCGTCTTATCAGGGTCTAATATGTTTGCTTATGACATAATATAACATTCCTGTGTCCATGTGTTAATTTAACAATTAATCTAATTAATATTCATGACATTATTATTTTTACACGAATATTCATGGAGGAAATGGTTAAGTTTCAGAATTAGTTTCCTTCTCTCAAACGTAGGTGGTGTGTCAAACATTTTGGATCAATATGAAACTCGGCAACTCCGCTAGATCCAAACAGTTTGCAAAGATAATCACATACAGTGATTCGGTTTTGAACGATTTAACCCTTTCACCGCCAATGTTGTAAAAATGTACCACGACAAATAGTGCAGTCCTAGACCAGACGCCGACTTTTCAAGGCGGCTTCTGATCAGGGGACTTCACGTTTTGCCTCTAACTCTATTTCTATATCTGTACTTTATTCCTTTGAAAAGTGCATTCATATCATTTCCTTATTTTACAGAATTATTTAACAAAATTGGATTGCAGACGACAATTAGAAATTTGGCACCGAAAGGATTAAACGGAGAAAGAGTTAAAGTCCCGTTTTATTTATATGTGAATTAATTTCCGATTAGCTGTCAAATTTCTAGAAGAATAACATAGTTTTATCTTATTTGTCGGGAAGCAAGCAGAAACAAATCAAAATTTAGCGGGTATATGATGTCACTGAATCACAAGACCATCAACTGTAATTAATTTAGAAATTCTGTTCTAAAATTGAATTTAGCGATCAGTGCAACAAAGTAACAGAAACTACAACTGAAAAAAATGCAAGCAACTGGTGTCATTTCCACACATTTCTTGGTTCAAACGGACGATGTGTCTCAACTAGGTCCACTGTCTCTTATTTTCTTTTCTATTCTCTTCTGATATCAGATTTGAATGCAGACACCTTTAGGTTATTAGCTACTTGCAAGTCGCCACTTTTGTTTATTATCTTTGAGCACAGACGTCACGTGACGATCAGGTCACAGAAGCTCATTTGCATTTAATGGACAATCAGTCCAACTACGTATGGATTCCAGTGTTAAATCCCGCTCATTTCTTCGAATTCTTTCAATTCTTCACAAGGAAAAATGATATTAAAATATAATGGAAAAAGATAAATAGATGAAAATATAAATGGATGAAAAGTTTAATATATTGTACTGAATCAGATAAAGCTAGAAACAAACCTACATATCAGGTCTTAAGATTTCTGCGAAATGCAGTCGTACAAGACTCTGATGTAAACATTTATTATTCAGCATTCAAAGAACTAATTCTAGTATGTCTGTTTTGTTGCAGGTCTGTTCCTATCGGACTTAACACGTATATTCTCCAGCCTAAATATCATGAAAGAAAACGTAATGTCACGGTTTGTTGAAGAGTCCACCGACGATGTCCCAGAACCGACTTCACGTCGATATTCACTGCTTGAGAGCAACAATGACAAATAGCTATTGATCCTTGGCCATTCATGAGGCAGTTCTCATGAGAAGACATGCGGACATATACAAATCGTGTATGCAAAGATCAGCGCACCTCCTTGAATGTGATTGGCGACTACTGATCTAGGGCTGCACTGTTTTCAGCGGTGGTAAATAGAACACATTTGCTGCTATTGACTTACAAAAGTGCAGACGCCAATTATAGAGGTCCAGATAAGATGCATAAATGTTAACATTTTCCAGGATAATTTCCATTTTTTCACCACTGAATCCTATACATGTACTGCGATCACTCTTTAAAATCCGCTCGAAAAGACGATTCTAAAGAGTGGTCATAAGGGTTTAGTGGAGAAATGACGATTTTAGAATTGGTTGCGCACCTTTATCTGTAGCTCTGCAAGTACTTACCTTTTTGGAAAGAAGATTGGTGATTTTGATCTACCCTGTTTGCAAATAACTGAGTGTTTGATTCTCTTATATAGCATTAGCCAGTTCATGTACATGTGGGAGGAGTTGTAATCGATTGAAATTGAAAAACGTTTTCCGCACTACAGATCACTATCATTTTAGTCTATAAAATCATATGTCACAGAACAGAAAACGTTGTTTGCATATTCCACATAAGCATGATGCTTTATATAAGTATTAAAAGGGTTTATACAATACGTTGACTAAAGAAAACATCTATTGGATTGTTGCTATAGAAAAAGTTATCATTCTACTATCTGTAAAGACAAAACGGACAACTCTGTTAAAAGTGAAATTCACAAATGTTATAAATGTTTTATACAAACATTGTTTTATAAAAGATGTTGCCTAAGTTGTTGATGTTTTATTATGTGGAAGTAATTATTTAAGAAGCATCGGACTGGGTAGCAAGGGAAATTAACCCTTTCAGTAGTAAGTATGCATGTCTTGTCATTTGCAAACAGTGTAGACCCAGATCAGAGGGCTCCTATAGGAGCCCTCTGATCAGGATCTGCACTGTTTGTCATTCAATATCCTCTAGTAAGTTTAAGCCTTTCGTACTGGGTGAACTCTATAGTTAGATACTGATGGGATATTCCACTCTGAAAAGTCAGGATTGAAAGTGTTTATATTATTTTATATGAACTATGTATACATGGCCGAGTTGTAATATTAGTTTAGAAAATTGACAAGAAACAAACAGCACAGGAATGCTGTAAGCTTTTCGCATTTCCGTCTACAAAATATTGATGTCATCATTGAGATCTGCATGTACTACACTTCTCTATTCTGTTGTGTTTACATTGTCTTATTCAAAGTTCAAGGGTCCGTCTTACTAACGATTGTACGACCAAACTTATCGTAAGCCCTACTTATCGCTGGTACTCGCAAAACTGAAATCGTCGCTTATTCTATCGTGCAACGATTAAGGCTAACTTCGTACGACAGAAAGTATCGTTAGCTTAATAAACGGCGATCGCAACATCCATTTGCAATCGTCGTTTGTTAGAATTTGCGATAATTTCGATTCAACAGATAATTCGTAAGACGGACCACATATGTTCAGTGTTTAAGCTTTAGAATGTATGCCCATGCCTATTAGAGCTATATGTCAGGCTCGTCTGTGAAAATCCATGCTTGAATTTTCCTCCATTTCTTTCCAAAAGTAAAACCCAGTTTTTCCATAAAGAGACGCCACGACATTACTAGGTTGATATATCGAATCAGAATATCACTACCGACGTACCAAGTCCTATAATGGAAGCAATACTTTTTTCAGTGTTACATAACTGTATCAACACTTTCATTAGAGTTTCGGATATCGGACCTATTGCAAAAGTGTGTTGGGAAGAAACTTTATGCTTCGTGCATATCAGGTAGTAATTTACTAAAGTAGTCTCGCTAATGCGACCACGTAATTTATGAACAACGAAGTCTGTAAAAGAAGGCGATTGCTTAATGCAGGGCTAAGGTAATGAAAAATCTCCTCTAGGAGCTCTCTTCATAATTCCTGCTCTTACTAAGCTACCATCTGTTTAAAAAATCCAGAATTATATTTCCTAGAGTTTACTTTATATCTATTTAAAAAATCGAACGAGTTAAATGATAACAAAATATATCCAGGCATATAGCACTGATACTGGCCCATAACTGCGTTGTTCGTGGGTGAAAATAGGATAAGTGTAATATAATTTGTAAGTTAACGTTATACGTTTTTAACAATTTGTGAAATGCTTCAAGAGAGATAACTCTAGATGTTTTGTTTACAATAAATTCTCTTTCATCAATACTTCCTTATTTTTTTCTAGATCCGACATATTAACTCTTCTCATGAAATACAGTAAAAATCTCTCTATAACGGCTACTAACTTACATCAAGTATTTTTGTTAAAAGCAGGTGGCTGCTTAAAGCAAGGTGAAAGTAAAAGAGAACGCTCCTATAGGAGCGTTCTGTTTTACTTTCACATTGCTTTAAGCAGCCACCTGCCCTAAATACCAACTAATTAACAGAATTTAGTGGCCGTTATAGAGAGGATTAACTGTAAAACAAAAACAAAATGTCCGCTCAATCTTCAATTTGCTCAACTTTTCATTGACTTCCGAATCGAGCAAACATTTTTGTAACGATTGACCGAGTGTCCGAAAGTTTGGTTCTTGGTGAGACACTGATTTATTCGGCGTCAAATAATGCCGTCTGCAAAATGTGTCGTCTGCTACAATATTCATGTTTTTAGTTTTCTCACCTTTTCCTTTTAAGACATTACCAGAGTAACAATAACATATGCAAACTGCTTGGATCCAGATGAGACAACGGGTTACTTGGTGTCCCACCAGAATCCCAAACTATTTGTTACTGTAATACTTGGGACAAAGGGTGGTGAAATGTGACCAAACTAGACGTGTTGCAGACGATAGGTCTTGCAGAGAATAATGTTTGCAGCGAAAGAATTAAAAGTCGTATCTAACACAAATCAGACAAAGCAACCAACATGATGATGCAAACAGAAAACAATATCGACACAAACTTTAAACAACATAGTCATTAATGCTAGTTTCAGTCTACTTTTAGGTCCAGACTGGTAGAACAAAACCTTCCCATACATATATTCGCTTACAATATACTCAACAATTTCCCTCATATATATTCATATGAGAAAAAAACGAAAGAATAAATATTATGACGCTGAACTTTATAATGGCATCATGAACAAGGGAATGTTTGGCAAAGTCAGAATCTGTAGAATCATATCTATCTCGTATATACTTTCATAAGCAAACAGAGCAGGCTCCTACGAGAGATTCGCTTTTAACATACGTAATGTCAGAAATTGAAGAATCATATATATACAAGTTCATGAATTTGTGGTCTGAACATGCAGATAGGAGATGGGAATCACGAGTCATCAGCATAGATTCCAAACACGGGTGCTTAGATATTCTAAATAATAACTCAACGTGTGTTAAAACTCTAGTAAACGAACTGAAACAGACACTGAGTATAGCAGATGTAAATTAATGGAAGACAGAGCTAAATAAATCTGATAAAACTCAGAAATTACAAACATTATAAGTGTGATTTACAAACATTACTGTACACTACCATTGTCAAGAGACCTCCGTCGAACTTTGTTAACCCTTCGCTTGCTGAATTTTAAAATAGATTTCTCCTTCTTTACCCATGCCCTGTTGTATAATTACATATATATTTACTGTGTACAAGTATTTCGCTGTGCAATCACTGCTGTGGAGTTCACTGGTTGCACAATCAACTGGTAAATAGTGCAGACCCTGATGAGACAGCTCCTGCAGGAGCTGTCTCATCTGGGTCTTCACTATTTACAGGTAGGTATATTGACGCGAATAGCAAGCGAAGGGTTAAAATCCCTGGGAGAGCGCTTTTGTAAACTGTGTCCATCTCATTAAGTCGAACCCGATGTCCATTTTCTTATAGACTGTAGCTTTTATTTAGACTATAGATATGGCCTATTTGCAAAAGCATCGTCACTGAACGGTGCTTTTGTGAACATGTCATCTGTAGTGAAATTAAAATTTATAATGAAATGATACGATCTACGACGATTACTTGCAAGTAGTACTTTAACTCAGGTGTATTAAAGACGGAAAGTGATTTAATATCCTAAAAGCTCTTTCTTTCAAAATGTAACTATACATATGCCATTATAGGCCTACTACTTTTATTCATTCAACTTCTATATAATTATTTAATTTATGCCATTAACATTTTTTAACAATCCAAGTGGTGCATTAATGCTGTAAATTAATGGTTTACCTAATTTTTCAGGATATTCATATTATATGTGTTTAGTTCAATATGTTTTACATGATGCTTGTTTTTACAGTGTCCTATAGGTCGAAAACAGCCGGGTATCAATACTGAATAATGAATTGTATAAAGTGTGCATGTTTTTATATATCTATATAATGGCGTCTATTTTATTTGCAAAGACGTAGAAATGTGTAGTTATGGAGTAAAGAGTTAAATTGTGTTTATATGAAGGTTAAACTATTGATTGTGGTTTCTCATAAATAGTTTATTGTAACCAAACCACCATCATCAAATCGCTTACGCCTTTCTGTGCCTTTTCAAACACAGTTGACCCAGATTTGACGTCTGATCAGGGTCTGCTCTGATTGCTTATGATATAATATAGATATGATTCTACAGTTTCTACCATGGCCAGAATCTCCTGTGTCCATGTGCTGATATAACAATTAATTTAATATGTTTTAGTAATGTCGTTATATCTTACATGCCTATTAATGGAGTAAATGGTTAAGATATATAAGTGTATCTATAATCGGTGCGGTGTTTGTTTCCCGCTATTCTAAGGACAATTGCGATTACGCAGAATATAAAACATTTTTTATAGTACATTTTTATTGTATATACACAGATTAAATAAGCTAACTATTGGAATGCAGGCACAATTATTAGCCCTTAGAGTGTGGAAACAGTATGTAAAATATTTGCAAACTGTGTTAACCCAGATCACAGCGTTTCTGAGGAAACATTTGATCAGGATCATCAGACTTTGTCATAAAATAATTTTATATCTTCTCCAGTAATAAAGGTTGGTATAGCTTTTTGTTTAATTAATGATCAGAAGGAGAGGAATCCATTTTAATTATTCAGCAGGTTAATGAAATATGATCTATTATTAGCCGGTCGTTGACTTCATTGGACAAAACAAATTAATGGAATACAATCCTTTTCAAATTAGCATGTATTGTTTAAACTCAGTTATACAGCCTTGATAGGTCGTTCGCCTGATAACTACAATTAACCCATTACTCCTCCATTGATACGCCTTTTACCCTTTGCAAACAGAGTAGACCTAGATCAGACGGCTCCTACAGGAGCCGACTGATCAGGGTCTGCTCTGTTTGCTTATAAAATAATATAGGGTATGGTTCAATAGTTTCGGTCAAATAAAACATTTCCTTGTTCATAAGTTCATTATAAAAAGCCAATTAACATCCATGCAGTCATTATTTCTTCCATAAATACTCACCAGGTCAAAGGTTAACGCGAGGTAAAGGAGCATGCAAGATGAAACGTTAATGTGTTTTCCGCATGCAGTTTGCGGTTTCACATGCATAAGATATCTTTGCTCAGGTTGACTATGATGACGTATTGTGTTTGTTTTGACTTTGTAGCAGATATCTACTACGGAGATCAATTACAGTTGAACTTCGATATTTCGAACTCGGATATCTCGAATTTCGGGATATATCTCATTAAATAATTGGTCCTGCCAAAATTTACAATATAGAATTGTTCTACAATGTATTACTGTGCATATCTAGAAACAGATGTGACAGCTTAATGCAGGTCGAAACTGCTACAGGACATTACTTTAGACCTGCATTATGCTGTGAACTTGAAAACTTGTCCAGATTAGAAATCGGATTAATCGAACTTATGTTATTTCGAAGTAATGTGTATGCTCTCTATAAGTTCGATATATTGAAGTTTAACTATACATATTTGTACTGATAACGTGACTACAAGCACAAACTCCTGCTTAAATTAGGGCAAATATGTGTGCATACTAATTTCGGCATTGCATATCTAAGTATTGATACAATAATTTAAGAATGGCATTTTGGCATGCAATGCCGTCATAAAAATAGAGTAGAAGCCAAGTAGGATGCATGAAAATAAAAACATGACAGTGCACAGGTACATCAGATGCACAGTAGAAATGCGCGTTCGCACATGACTTTCATAGACTGTTCTTTACCTGTTCATTTAGGGCACTGCGACACTAAAAGTTCACGTAGTACCAACGGACGTAGAATATAAAGGACCTGAACAAAAAGCTATTCACAGCAAACGAATAGAATATCATACAGATACACATAGTTGAATTAATATCCGATGTAATTGGTTTATGCTTTTGCAGACAGTATATGCCAAATCGTTGGAAAAGTGGCAACTGGTCAGAACATTCACTCTTTGTCAGCCTCATTGTCTACATTAGTATCTTTCATTTGAAAGAAATATAATCTCAATGTTGTAGCAGTCGTTTGTTTACGAAGTGGTATTTCATAGCTTACGTATGCAGCACGTATATATAACGTAATTCATACAACTTATTTGTCCATCTTATTTTTTTGGAACGCGGCGTTATGCAGTAGAACCCCTCTAAACGGGAATTATTTGAAGACCAAATTATGGCTGATTAATTCAGGGTGACAGTCATGCAAAACGCTCCCATGACTTGTTCACTTAATGTCGGGATAATGTGACTTTACTGCTTATAAGTATCCATGTTTGGCACGAAGCTACTATCTGTGCTGAAACAGTCTAAAATTAGTTTAACTTTAATTCCATGAATAATTATGAAAAAACTGCATGTATGAATATTAGCTTAATATTAATAATGACATATGAACAAAAATATGTTGACAGGACTCAAAACTGTAAAATAAGATCTTTATAATCCACAAGCAAACAGATCATACCCTATAGGAGCCGTCTGATCTGGGTCTACTCTGGTTGCAAAGGCGTAAATATGGAGTAAAGGGTTATGACTTATTTTAATCACTCTAGTATTATTTTACTCATTTACTGTTAATAAGCAAGAACAAGCTGTATCCCTGCATGTAAGCGGCGTTCATAGTAAGTGCAAAACAGCAGTATCTATGGGTCACAATCAGTTACAACTTCTTAAGTTCAACAGCTAGAAATGTTATACACAGTCTCGAATTCAGGCTATAAATATATTGCACGAACGTGATTATAAATTTATAATAATTAGAATTATATTATGAACTGTTCCTGTGACGCAGAGCAGCTGGCCTGCTGTGACCGGCATGGTGACAACTTAAACCTTTATCTGTTCAATATTCATGCAAGAAATAATGACGTCATGAATATTAATAATCTGATTTTTAATAGCATATGTACACCTTTTTATTTGGCCCAGGCGGAAATCGTGGAATCAGATCTATATTGTACCATAAGCATACAGAGTAGACTCTGATCAGACGGCTCCTATAGGAGCCGTCTGATCTGTGTCTACTCTGTTTGCAAATGCGTGAAAATGCGTTTATATGAAGTAAAGGGTTAACCACACAGTTGTGTTCCAGTTGGAACAATAAATAAATTGGCATCTCGTCAGGATCAACTCTGTTTGACACTCATGTAATATGTGTGTAGGGAAAAGCCAGTGTATAGCTCATATTTTTCACTAGTTTCTTTTTCTTTAATTTCTATTAATAACAAAAGTCCACCAATTGGTTTAATCTGACATTAACATGGCAATAAGAGACCGATTTCTAATGTTGGTAAAACGTGTGGTCCAACCCTTTTGTATTATCATCTTGTGTTATATACCTTAAGTAATGTTTACATGATTTACTTATAGTTTGTCTTCATGTATGTACGTGAATTATTGACAATTTACAATAAAATATGATTAAAGAGTAACTATGTTAATAATCAATTCATCAATTTACCCTATGGATATTCATGTAAGAAATAATGATATCATGAATATTACATGTAATAAGTATGTTTTTTTATAATGACGCATGAACATAGGAATTTTTGGCCACGGCAGAAACTATAGAATCGTATCTATATTATATTTGAACAGTATATACATTATATTGTATTAGTCACACAATATCCGTCTATAATATAATCCACGTTCAATAGAGACATTTTGCTTTCCTTATTCCAAATAAATGGCACACAGTGCAAAATATAGGTTAGAATTAGATCGTATCTTTGAAGTCACGCCAGCTTATTTGACCCTTTACTCCATAAATAAGCCTTTCTACGCCTTTGCAAACAGAGTAGACCCAGACCAGACGGCTCCTATAGGGGCCGTCTGATCAGGGTCTGCTCTGTTTGCTTTATGAAGTAACATCGATCTAATTCTACAGTTTCTGTCACGCCCAAAATGTGATGTGTGCATATACTATTAAGAAAATGCATCTAGTTAATACTCATGATGTCATTATTTCTTACATGAATATTCATTGAGGAAATGGTTTAAAGTTTCTTAAAAGTTTGAACGAATCTGATGAAAGTTATAATTGTAACAGGTCAAGAGATTTGGTAGATTTCACCCTTTCAACGCTGAACTTTCAACATGGACTACTCCAAAAGTCAAGTAGTCCAAGCTTACCGTGAATATCCAGTGATGTATTTCAAGAAAATTATAGCATGACAAACAGTACAGACCCTGATGAGAGGGCTCCTCTGGGAGCCTTCTAATCTGGGTCTAGACTGTTTGTTTAAAGGACATAAGTGACTCGTTCACCATACTGAGAGGGATAACATGTTGTAGCAATGGGTTAGCGTTATTGCACAATATGATACATAGTCTCAGGTTGAAAATGCGGGTGACAATATCTAAAAAGGAAAATATATTACAGTTTCAACAATAAATTTTAATATTTAATTCAAAACGAACATAATAGGTAGCCACCAGACTCATAAATCATAAACATAAAGCGAGTCAGCATTACTTCCCTCTTATATAACGCAAACATAGGTTTCTAGTTACGATATTCCAACTGTTTAGCAATATTCAAACCATTCTTGATTACTTTTTAACAAATGCTCTAAATTATTCATCTGTGTTTGGAACGGCATAATAAATACAGTCGAACTTCGAAATATCGAACTCGGATAATTAGAACCTTGGGATAATTCGAAGTAAAAGTTCGATCCTTCCAAAATTTACAGTACTGACATGTTATCTAGAAATGCATGTGACATCTTAATGCAGGTCGAAAACATTATTTTAGACGGACATTAAAGATGTATGCTGCGCAAATTTCCGCAAATTTTGCGTTTTAAACTGACTATAGAATCAGAATCTATATATCTTAACACTTATTTAACAATAAACAGCACGGTTAGTAAAATGTTGTTTGTGTCAAAAACATAGAAAATGGATTGCTACGGAAACCAACGGAACAGCGTTCGCCATTGGCCGGAATCTGTCATAAAATTCAAATTTACATACCAGAAATAATCATTCGATGTATATGTAGGTCAACAACCAGTGTCAGCCATTGTACATGTGATGACAACTTAGTTAATTTTCAATGTGTTGTTCCGAAATAGAATTAGAGTCATTCAGAACTTTGCCGAAGATGTCCACTGAATTCCGTACAAAACCCCCGTTTCTCAAAAGGAGGCTGTTTTTAAAGAATTAAAGAAGTAATTTGTATGGAATCTTGAAGTTCGAGATATTGAAGTTCATCTGTGAAAATATAAGTCATTGACTCTACTAGATAGAACCGCTTTTCACGCCTTTGCAAACAGAGTAGACCCGTATCACACGGATCATGCAATGCTTATGGAATTATACAGATCTGATTGTACACTATCTGTCATTGCTAAAACGCCTGTAGTTATAAACTATTAAAAATTTCAGCTTATTAATATTCATGATGTCATTATTTCTAACATCAATATTCATAGGGTAAAGGGTTAAATATTTTCCGATCCGATGCAAACGCAGACCATATTATTTATTTACCATTTCTCCTTTAGTCTGATCAGGGTCTGGTCTGTTTATTTAGGATATGATATAGATCTGATTCTACAGTATATATCATGATAAAACATTATTTTAATCATCTGTCAGTATCAAAAGTCAGTAAATAATACGCATGATACCATCATTTCTTGCTTGAATATTCATGGAGTAAAAGGTTATTCCTTTCCCTAGAAAGACGCATTGGGTACCTTTTGCAAACACAGTAAACCCAGATAAGACATCTTCTACAGAAGATGTCTGATCAGGGTCTGTTCTGTTTGCTTATGAATAAAATCGATCTGATTCTGAATTGCCTGCCACAGTCAAACATTCCCTTGTTAACCCTTCGCTTGCTATTCACGTCAATATACCTACCTGTAAATAGTGAAGACCCAGATGAGATAGCTCCTGCAGGAGCTGTCTCATCAGGGTCTGCACTATTTACAAGTTGATTGTGCAACCAGTGCACTCCACAGCAGTGATTGCACAGCGGTATACTTGTACACAGTGAAGATATATGTAATTATACAACAGGGCATGGGCAAAGAAGGAGAAATGAATTTTAAAATTCAGCAAGAGAAGGGTTAATATGTAATTACAAATATCCAGTCCGTAAAAACTGATGCAGCAATAAAGTCTTAAGTCAATATTCATTGAGGGAATTGTTAAAGAAACTACAGTATCCTTTTTATCAAGAAGGTTTCCAGTGAAATATAGTTACCAACATACCTATGTGGGGGTCAAGGAAAACAGCACTCACAAATTATATTTATTCTCGGTTTCTTTTTCAATACGGTGGGTGTGTTTTTCTTTCTGTTTCTTACATTTGTCCAAGTTGTATTTCGTTACATAAAATTTGCAAATGTCATCACACATTGCAAATGTAAACAATATTAAATCCAGTCAGATTGTTTTTTCTCATTTAATATAGTAGAGCCTCTCCAGAGAGATGAGTTAATGAATACAACAGAACCTATCTTAAGAGATCTAATTATAAGTCTGCAATGCAGGTGATAGCTTAATGCTGGTCGAAAGTAATACAGAAAGCTCCTATATTCTGCATTAATTTTGTCCTGCATTAAGCAACCATTTGCTTTTTAAGACTCCTAGAGCTTGCTGCATAATTTTCATCCTGCATAGTTACTACATGCCTATATGATCTACAAGTAGGCATCTATTTGTTGGTCGTTCTAGATAGGACTTCACTGTTAAGTGATAATTTTAAAAGTCTGTCAAATACTGAGTAGGTATTCTTCAATGACAACATTTTCATTCAAATTCAATGACGAGATGAGCTAGTGTAACTCTCATTAATTCTTTGGCTCCCACTATCGCATCTTTGATTACCTATACAAACAGTATGGATCAATATGAGACGCCGAGTAACTCGGCATCTCATCAAGACCCAAACTGTTTATTACCGGGGTGATTTTTATTGAAAGAAAATTTGAGATAATAAAACAAACGAAAATTGTAGCAGACGACGAATTTTCCTGACGACAATATTTGGCAGGGAAGGAGTTGACTCTTTGCCACCAAATCAATTTTGACTGCTAATATTATCGTCTGCTTCAGCTTTCAACGTGCGGTTTTCTTCAACTTCTTTACAGAAACACATCTCGGTGTCAAACAGTTTGGACCACGTTAAGACGCCAAGATACTCGATGTCTCGTCTGGGTCCAAGCTATTTGCAATGCGATTACAAGGTTGCCTTTTTCAGCGACAGGGTTAAATTCTTGCATGTTAATTATAGAGAAGCTTCGTAAATTCATTTATTAATAGGCAAGCCAACTCCTTAAACGATAACATTAACATTTGTATAGAAAGTAGTAGTGTATAAAATCAGATTGTGTAACCCTGGCGAACTGTAACAATACGCAGATGGCAATAATTTCAATCTAGTCGGGTGTATATATTTAACCTTTAGCATGCTGAGAAAAGTTTTGTTTGAAAATAATTTTGCCCACTTCTTTGTCAAATATAATATATGCACATAAATTCCACTTCTCTTCAAAACAAATGCAATTAGGGTATCAAACAGTTTGGATTCTGGTGAGTCTGAGATAAATCGCCGAGTAACTTGCCCTTCATCAGGATTTCAAATTAATTACAAACGTACTTACCTATGCGCCAATATCATGCTAAAGATTAAACTAGGGCAAACTTGGGAACTTATGAGTGTTACATAATATCTTGTGCTTACCTCAAATCGAGACTTAGCCAAGTGTGCCTTCATTTACCTATAGAATGCATATCTATATGAATTTATATTTTTCTGCGTTTGAATACGCGACTTAGAAGAAACGTATTTCCGCTTCGATTAGTCTTAGTACGGGTTTCTTACTTGTCCTGTTCGTGCTTCCCGTACTGGTATAGGGAATAGGAACAAATGTTTCATTCAGCCTTTAAAGATAGACACTTCCAGATGAATCATATACAGACATAATGTATTTTATTTCAGGTGGAACCTGTCTTAAGCGACCATCAAAAAGAGGTCTAATTATGGGTCTGTAAGCTTAATGCAGATCAAAACTTTCACCCTACATTAAGCAACCACCTGCGCTCTTATGTTAAATAAATGAATTGTCGCTTAAGACATGTTCTATTGTTTTGGATATTTTGCATGTTCCAAATATCTACAATTTTGCATAATATTGTGATATTATTAACTCGGAATCGCATGGGAATCCAAACTGTTTGACACTCAGGTGGATTTCAGTATGCTAAATATTAGGCTAAAATTCAGTATACTAAATACTAGGCTAAAATTCAGTAGACTAAATATCAGGCTAAAATTCAGTATACTAAATACTAGGCTAAAATTCAGTACGCTAAATATTAGGCTAAAATTCAGTATACTAAATACTAGACTAAAATTCAGTACGCTAAATATTAGGCTAACACTCATATTAGGCTGAATTCAGTAGACTAAATATTAGGTGAAAACTCAGTATACTTGAATATTAGGTGAAAACTCAGTAGACTAAATACCATAGGCTAAATGTTAATACCCAATGTTTGTCTTTTACTCTCCGTTAGAGTGTCCAAGCACTCCTCTTTGATAGAGAGAGGAAATACACCCTGTTACCGTTAACACCAACACACCGATCCGTCGCGCTTTCTGATTAGAACAGGGGGCGAAGCCCAATCGGAGTAGGAGTCCTAATTACTTTGGCATCCAACATTTTTTTTATGCAAATGAGCTTCTTCTTCTTTGACAACGCAAGTTGGAGTCCTACGCATTTTTTGTTTAATTGGTTAAGAATCTTCAGTATCGATATGGTGTTTCATTTCCGAAAAGTTGCCTAAATCGAATTCGTCTTTTGAGAAAACATGCTGAAAATTGTAAATCAGGTTTTTAAAGTGATTGGAAGTTTGAGTCAAATTTACCGTTGATCTATCCACCATACCTTGTAACCGATCTAGGAGAGAAATATCCCCGTCCCCTCTCCTTTTTGTACAGTACAAGCTCTCCCCTGAAACCCAAGTTCATCAAATATAGGATTCTTCTTCAAAGTAACAAACCTATCGGCAAAATTGAGAGCACAAACTTGAGGGTACTGCTTCCCAGGACGGTGAACAGACCTAGGAAGCACCTTCTTCTCATTTGCCACAGGTTCAATGACACAGGTATCTAAAATGTCACCTATAACACACTTGAGTTCAGCATGAGTCATACAATTTGGAAGAATAACTACTCGCTTGCAGACGCTAACAAATGAAACTGTCGGGGATGGTTTCGATAACATGCTGGCCATTTCAATCTGTTCTGAACCCAAAGAGAGAATAGATTTATTAAGATCTAAATTTATCCCTTGTCTTGCCAAAAAATCAATTGCCAAAAGCATATCGTCTTCAATCAGAGCCACATATTCAATTTCCTGAAAACCCCTGCAAACCCAATTTTACATGCATATTATTACTGGTCTGATTGAAGAGGTTTGAATATCCATGGTAGATTCCACCCGTTATGAGCATTAATTAACCCGTTACCCTATGCATATTTATAGCACATTCCATCCGTTATGAATAATAATTAACCGATTCCCCCTGGAATATGCATGGCAGACATCAATGCGTTATAAACATTAATTAACCCTTTATTCCATGAATACTATGTGGGTCGTCTGATCCGTCGTATGTGACTCCATTGAAATATAGAGGAACATGTAAGTTTAAATTCATTGCTTTATTTCACAGAATCAATACAATTAAAAATAATGATACAATGAAAACAAAATTTATCCTTAAACCCTTTCCTTCATATAATAGTTTGTCTTTTAACCCTTTCTTTCATTTAAACGCTTTTTACACCTTTGAAAACAGAGTAGACCCAGATCAGACGGCTCCTACAGGAGCCGTCTGATCAGGATCTGCTCTGTTTGCTTATAAAATTATAATAGAGTTGACGCTATAATTTCAATACCAATAATGCATGTGTACATTTGCAATTATAAAAAGATCAAGTAATAGATATTCATGGTGTCATTATTTCTAACATGAATATTCAACGTGGAAAGGGTTAAACAATTCACAATAAAAGATCAATACCAGTGATGAAACTAATGATACTTGACAGTATTAGTTCGAGGTAAATGTTGAAAAACTGAATAAACACATTACTGTGCTCTGTGTAAATATCGAGGTTAGGTTTAAATCATTACCCTGTATATATAGTAGTATGTACAACAAAAGTATTCTTAATTTTGTCATTAACTTTCAGACTATGACGTCATTTCATGTCATTAGAACACGCCGTGTACGTTATCTCTGTTCAAGACAATCAAGACAATTTTTCAATTTCTATTAACCCTTTACCTGTTTAGCATTCATCTAAGAAATAATGACATCATGAATATTTATTAGCTGATTTTTTATTTATAATATTAATATTGTTTGATTTGACAAAACCTGTAGTGTCACGTCTACATTGTATCATAAGCAAACAGAGCAGACCCTGATCAGACGGCTCCTTTAGGGGCCGTCTGATCTGGGTCTACTCAATTTGCAAATGCGTGATAAGGCGTTTATATGAGGACAAGGGTTAACTACTTGCCTGAAGAATATTCATGAAAGAAAATATATCAACATGAATATCAACAAGATTAAACAAGATTAATCGTCATAGTAAATTATGAACTCTGGAATGTTTGGTCAATGCAGTGCACAGCTTAATGCAGGTCGAAAATAATGTTTAAAGCTCCTGTAGTAGCTTTCAGCATTACATCCGACCTGCATAAAGCTGTGACATGTGTTTCTAGATATATGTAGTGATGAATTTATGTATTGTAAACAATGGAAGTGCCGAATTTTTAGTTCGAGTTAATTCGAAGTCGAGTTATCCAAGTTCGAATTATCGAAGTTCAGTTGTATTAGTTGAATGGTTCATATGAGTCTTAAAAAAGGCTGGATGTTGATCAGACTTCACATTACTCGGAGTCTGATGTGAATCCATACTGAGTGTGAGTATCATTTACGATGTGACATACACTGACTGGGTTAAATGCATTTTTTGCATTAACCCTTTACTCCATAAATACGCCATTTTGCCATCCTTGCAAACAAATTAGACCCCAATTAGACGGCTCCTGTAAGAGCCGTTTTATCACGGTCTGCTCTGTTTAGTCCTGAAATAAGAACCAGTGTTCAGATCCCATTTTAAAAAAATATTCTAATTAATATTCATGAAGTATTATTTCTTGCATGAATATTCATGGAGTAAAGGGTTAACGTATCGAGTTAAAACACCTGCCAGATATAATGAGATCCATTATTGCGATTATCTCATATTGCAGCTGTGATATACTTGTAACTTGTAACCTTTAACCGGTTAGAGACACCATTTTAACACCTTTGCAAACAGAGTAGATCCATATCAGACGGCTCCTGTAGGAGCCGTCTGATCAGGATCTGCTCGGTTTCCTTGTAGAATCATATAAATCCCACTGTACTTAAAAATTACAAAAACAAAATTCTTATTCATTGGCCATTATGAAAAAATCACTTTATGAATATTCATGAGGCTATGAACACGTAAGCCTATATACATATCGATGAGGTAAATTATTAACAGGTTGTGCATATTATCGTATCTACATACAGTAGAACCTCTCTAAGGCGACCAGTTAATGAATAAACATGGGTGTCTTTATAAGCAGGTGGTTGCTTAATGCAGGACAACAGTAATGTAGAAAGCTCCTCTATAAGCAGGTGGTGGCTTAATGCAGGACAAAAGTAATGAAGATTACTTTTGTCCTGCATTAAGCAACCACCTGCTTATAATGACACCCAGAATTTTACCTCTTTTAGGTGGTCGCATTAGCGGGATTTTACTGTATTTGCGTGCTTCTTAATTCCAACCAGCATGGTACATAATTATACTACAAAATTACAATCTAACTACAAAGCACTGATTTATTATTATGAAGATTGTATTATGCTACCTGTTTATCCATCTAATACTGAAAACAATAAAGTCAGTAAAACCTCTCTATAACGGCCATTAAATTGTGTTAATTAGTTGGTATTTAGGACAGGTGACTGCCTAAAGCAAGGTGAAAGTGAAACAGAACGCTCCTATAGGAGCGTTCTGTTTTACTTTCACCTTGCTTCAAGCAGCCACATGCCTTTAACACTAAATACTTGATGTAATTCAGTGCCCGTTATAGAGAGGTATTACTGTATGCTAAACCCCTGAACTGTCACATTTTTACTTACTTTCAAATAGTTCAAACTATTGACTGAGTGTCAAACAGCTTGGATCCTGGTGAGACGCCGAGTTCCACGGCGTCTCGTCTCTGTCCAAGCTGTTTGTAAGTACCCGTCTAGCAGCTTAGCATCAGTATAGGGATAAGCGCAGCTACCGGATTACATATATCCACACAACTGTACTTATCGATTGGCATGTGGCGTTTTAATTAAGAGCTATGCATGTCATTAAATGCTCATGTTGGAAATTTTAATTACTATTTGATATATGTATTACCAATCTGGCTACGGTTTCCCGGAGAGAGGAATGGATCGGAATTTTCAAATTTTATAGATCAACGCATGTTTATAAGCATACCAACTGTTTAACCCTGTCCTGCATATAGACGCCTTTTCACGCATTTGCAAACAGAGTAGATCGAGATCAGACGGCTACTACAGGACCATTCTGATCAAGGTCTGCTCTGCTTGCTTATTAAATTGCTACATATCTGATTCTAGGGTTTCTGCCTTAGTTTGTATGCCATTATATGCCATTATAAAATTAGATATTAATCTAATTATTTATTTTGACGTCATTATTTCTTACACGAATATTGAACATGGAAAGGGTTAACCCTTTACTACATAAATACGCCTTTATGTGCCTCTGCAAACAGAGTAGACCCAGATCAGATGACTCCTTTAGGAGCTGTCTGATCAGGGTCTACTCTGTTTACTCTTTGACATTTTATATACAATGTATATGAGTCTATTGTGTTTGTCCAAGCAAAACCGATGTGCTTGAAAAGTTTACATTATAAAACTTCAGCTAATAAATATTCATGATGTAATAGTTTCTTACATGAATATGCATGCAGTAAAGGGTCAAACTTTATCCCTCCTAGCGCGATCTTGTTGTCATTGGCAAACATATTGGATCCTGATGAGACCCCGAGAATCTCGGTATCTTGTCGGGGATCCAAACTGTTTGATATTCGGTGACTATTTTCTCAAAGCCTTGAACGAAAGAGAAATAAGTGAAAATTGCAACAAATCGAAATTGAAGCAAACATTATTTTTCCGTCAGCGTTAAGAGTTAACCTTAACCCTGTCTCTCACACAAACCCGTTTTCACGCACGTGCAAACAAAGTAGACCCTGATCAGACGGCTCCCACGGGAGCCGTCTGATCAGGGTCTGCTCTGTTTGCTTATGAAGTTATAATAGATTTGACCCTACAGTTTCCTATAGGAGCCGTCTAATCAGGGTCTGCTCTGTTTGCTAATGGAATTTTGATATATCTGTTTCTTTACTTTCTAAAATGGCTACAACGTTCCACATTCCATATTTCATTATAACTATCTTGCACATGCATATTCAGTAGGTATTGAAATTCGGAATAAACATAGAACAGGCAAAGGGTTAATTCACTAGGTACAGCATAGTGTATATTAGCCTGACTGTACGCACATACTGAAGAGTCAGATTAAAAGACTCCCTAATAATTCGTATGGTCATAATATTAGCACTGTGTGTATCTAGACCATTCTCGTGCTGAAGAAAATGAAGTCTGCTGAAATACTGATCTGTTACATTTTTATTTATTTATATCAGATTCGTTAACTCTTTCGGCGCCAATGTCGCCTGTTCGCACCAATGAAAACAGTGCAGTCCCAATTCAGATGCCGCCTTTTCAAGGCGGCATCTGACCTGGGACTTCACTGTTTTCTGTATTTTTTTAGCTCAAGCATACAGGTTTTTAAAAACAAATGTTTTACTAATATACCTTTATTATTTAGTTTAGAATTATATTTAATATGAAATTATTATTGCAGACGACACTTTTAAATTTGGCGCCAAAAGAGTTAAACAATCATCAACTATTGACCGAGTGAACGGCTCGAGTTTTGATGAGACGCCGTATTACTCGGCGTCTCATCTGGATCGCGCCTCTTGGCAAACGTAAGTCACGTCAAGATAAGCATGACAAGGGTTAAAATTTGAGCTCCAATTAAGATGTGTAAATTAAAACATTTTCAAGAATAACTTCTTTATTTTCCCTATCAAACACTATGTTGTGACCACTCTTTAGAATCGTCTTTTCGAGTGGTCACATCATAGGGTTTGGTGGGTTTTAGCTTTGGTTAAGAAAATTATCCATTTTATAACTCTGGTCTGTTGCACGGTTTACTTACTTCTGATATGTACAAACGTTTGAGAAATTGTTGACCGAGTGTCAAACAGCTTGGGTCCTGATGAGACGCCGAGTTACTCGGCGTCTCGTCTGGATCAAAGATTTTTGCAAATGTGAGTCAAGTCGCGCTTAATATGATGAGTTAACCCATTACCTCATAGGCTATTTTTAGGTCCAACCTCTGAATAAATCTACCGAAAAGGAGCATTAACTAGAGAAAAGGAAAATTTCAGAATTTTATAGTTTGAAACCATTGTGATAAATAGAGCATTTGCTCCTATAAGAGCAAATGCTCTATTTATCACAATGGTTTCAACTGGTGACTTGCAGAGGCGCTAAAAGGCGTCAATATGAGGGAATGGGTTAATACTCCCTAGACTAGAAAATGTAATACAAATCAGCGCACATAACATACGGACATCCATTTATGTATGAGCAAAATTATAAATTAACAACGCTATGCGATCAGGTTGACATTAACGTTAATCCTTTGCCAAATCTAGGTCTGCTCTGTTTGTTTTTGGAAATACAGTAAAACCCATCCAAACCGGAATTCTAGTATAGAAGAATTTAGATACGTTTAGGCAGGTGGTTGCTTAATGCTGGAGGAGTTTTCTACGTGACTTTCATCCTGTAGTAAGCTGTCACCTGTCCCAAAGACCAATATTTATACTAAATTGAACGTCCGATTTAGAGGGGTTTATTGTAGATAGAACTTATACTACAGATTGTGTCATAGCCAAATCTGTGTTATAACTATACTATTATAACAATTCACCAAATACACAATCACGGTGTCATTATTTCTTGCATGAATATTCCTTTTAGAAAAGGTTTAAATACCCTCTGGGTCCAGATCGGAGTCTCATCGGGACCCAAACAGTCTGGTTTGCAAAACGTATATGTCTAGATCAAATGCCGTTTCATTATCGTAGTCGATCAGTCTACGCAATTAACAAAGTGGAAAAGTAAAAATATTTGAAACGGTTTTAATCTATAAACCCTAATCTAAAGTTTTCTCTTTAACAGCTGCTCTAAGTCTACGCTGACCGCAAAGCACTGTATGTCTTGTGGTGTCGCTAAAATGAATGATATACTAGAGTCTCGCAAAAGCGACGGCAATATTTATTAACATGGGATACTGCAAAAACAGGTAATTGCTTAACCCTTTCCCTGTTCTTTGTTTATTACAAATTTCAATACCTACTGAATATTCATGGACAAAATAGTTATAACGAAATGTGTAAGGTTGAACATTGTAGCCATTTTATGAAGTATAGAAACAGATTTATCTAATTCCATTAGCAAACAGAGCAGACCCTGATCAGACGGCTCCTATAGGAACCGTCTGATCTGGGTCTACTATGTTTACCAACGCGTGAAAACACGTTTATATGAGGCAAAGGGTTAATGCTGGGCAAACGGGATACACAAAGCTCCTGTACGATTTTTCTGTATCACCTTTGTCCTGTATTAACCATTTACTCCATAAATACGCCTTTGCAAACAGAGTAAACCAATACCAGACTGCTCCTGTAGGAGCCGTCCGATCAGAGTCTGCTGGGTTTGCTTATAGAATTACATAGCACTGGTTGTTCTACAATTTAACCTGGGTCAAAACATTTCTTGTTAATTTGCCACTGAAGATATTAAGCTAATTAATATTCATACATACATATATACATTATTCCTTAAATGAATATCCATGGAGTAAATAATTAAGCTCAGAGCTACAGATAAAGGTGCGTACCCAAATACTAAAATCGTCATTTCTCCAACAAAGCCTATAATGTAGCCACTCTTTAGAATCATCTCGAAGAGACGATTCTAAAGAATGGTCACACAGTATAGACTTTGGTGGAGAAATAAAGGAGCTTTTCTTGAAAATGTTAAAAATTATGCATCTTATCTGGACCTCTAAGCTATTTCAAAAATTCAGAATTAGACTTCTTTGAGTGGTCGTATTTGCGAGACTTTACAGAATCAACGTTAAATGTATACAGGTGCAAAATCATCGGAGCTGGTCTCATTTCTTATGGAATTCCCGGAACTCATGTTAGTTTTCTCACTGCCTTTCCCTAAAGTATTGCTTCTCTTGATGACAGTTACACTGTTCTTCAATGATTTTTCATTAGTGTCAGTAGTTTGGACATCACTCACACTTAGATTAGCAGAACTCGCATAGCCATCACTAGCCTCACTCACCGTTGTCATTTCGCGTTTTCGCGTCTTCTTGACTTTTTCTTCATTGGCCAAAATGTCCTCTGGGTCCGAGTATCTACCTGAATCATGACTTTCAGCCGTGCTTTTGAGACTTTTTAGATCGTCAACACTGACAACAGTATCTGCGAGGTAATCGTCGCTGGTGGCAAGATTATTACTGGCGTCACTGACGTCGACAGAAATCTCGTATAACACCACGAGATTTCCATCAGGGTCGCGTGTTGTGAACACGTTTCCGTTCACATGCTTCACGTCGTTTTTAAGTCCATGTTTTATTGCCGCGATGTTTTTAACGTTGAAACTCACAAAGGCAGATTCGACAGGGACGGGGAAGATGTACTTAGAGCGCTTTAGAGATAGCTGAACGTCCAGCCCCGGTTGCTGGTAAATTTGAAAAATGCAAAATTCTGGCTTATTGGTTTCTATTTCAGTGTCAGTGACCAGTCGATAAAACTCGACCATACTATTAAAGTCATGCACATACAAAGATATTCGGAGATGTTCGTTTTCTGTTAGAACTGGACAAACGGCAAACAACGGCAGGTCTGCCGCCAACTTGAAGAATTCTTGTTTGGCAAGAGATGTTTTCGGGCAACTTTTGTTCTGTAGTTCCACTTTGTGGTGGAACTTCCACGGAGGCTTCTTTAAAATCTTCTCTGCATCTTGGACACACATTTCTCCAACTTCTCTCACATAGAGCATAACGCTTATTGCGGGTGTCACTAAACATCCTTTTGTCTGGATTCCTTTTACTTTGGTTCCTTTCTTCTCCTTCTCGGGAGAGGTGTTTTCGTCAATTGTCACAATCTGCTGGTACGGATCGAACCAACTTGTTAACCTCATAACTGTTTTAGTCAATGCCTGTCCCTTACTTCTAGGAGCGAGGCATGTTAGTCTACATTTGTAGAAGTTTTTCATTTCGTCACTACAGTACAGTGGGTGTATCAAACTATCCGAATCCATGGTCCCTTGAATCTTTCTTACTGCACACAAATATAATATGTAAAATATTGCACGTTCCCCCGAAAAATGTATTTACACCAAGCACACTCTTTTGTTCATTTAACTTCGGACAATGAATCAACTCATTTACCTCGGAGATCCTCCGGCGATAATATATCCCTTAACTATGCTACATGAAACGCATGGTATCTGTCGTCTTCTTCAAGAAGCTGTAAGGATATTGTCGCACAGTAGTCTTCATTTGGATTGGCTGTGACTGTCCAGTTCGTGAGTGTGGTTTAATGATTTGATGATAGCTATGACATTGCATCGGATCAGGAATTAAAACCTAGGCCGGATTCAAATTAAATCATTTTTACAGTTAAAGATTTTCACCATGTCCATTAAACACCAACAGCATATTCCTGGGATCGCGCCATCCAAATTCTCATCTAATCCAGATTTTTCAGTTCGTTTAATGAGCTTAAATCCTAGTAAATTTGCCTCGACATCATTTATTTATAAAGTCAACTTTATTCGATAATCCAACTTAAGCTCTTCTGTTCATATTTCTCCCCACTGTTCATCATTTACATAATAATCCACACACAATTACAAAGATGACAGAAATTCATCCACGTCGTTTAACTCAGAGATAAAGCTATCTATAGACTCAGCGTAGTACAAAAGTATCGCAGGCCTACTGTTTGTGGACTAAATCCCTACCCTACGCCTTGATGTGATGTGCTACTATTTAAGCATAATACTACAATGTATCACTGAATGGGCAAAGCCAGGTCGGTAACAAGAGAGTCGGTTATGCGCTGTACAACCAGTTGTATGTATATTGTTACAGTCTATCTTGTATCGCTTACGTTCAGCTATTTGTAACCATTGACTCGTGTATTTTGAATCCTTATCGTACGGACCCCTCGGTCTGATGGTTTGTTACATTGTTTAATACACACTAAAGAATGCGCACCCTGTATAAAAGAGCCTGAGTCACAGAATGTTGTTAAGTTCGATAAAAACAAACTATTCGGACTCCAGCATAACACAAAGATTTCGACACAAGATTAACATCAATCAGTTATCCTTCTATCATGTTGTTATTCTCACAAAATATTGTAATTATTCCTGCCAGATATTGGCAGTTAATGTGTCATTGAATAGTACCGAAATTTATTGTTTGTTCAAAATTCAACTAGTAAAATAGAGATGCAGCTTCAGCTGTGTTCTTGTCGCGTTCTATCACACAGATTCCTAGCGCACCTACTTTTCTGTTTGATTTACACTTTTATTCGATCGACAGTTTCAAATCGTTTCTCGATAATTATCTTTCGAACTTCCTCTCTTCTGAAGACATGGAGGATTTCAGAACGCGGTGTTCGTTCTGGGCTCTCTGCTACATGTGCAGATAAGCGCACCCTTCCGTCGTGAACATCCGCTGTAACAGAAATAAAGACCTATTATCAAAAGACATACACATACAGTAAAATCCATCTAAATTGGAATTCTAGTAGAGAAGAATTTAAATACTTTTAGACAGGTGGCTGCTTAATGCATGGTGAAAGTCATGCACAAAGCTCCTATAGGAGCTTTCTGCATGCCTGCCATCCTGTATTAAGCTGCCATCTGTCTTCATGACGAATATTTATACTAAATTCAGCGCCCGGTTTAGAGGGGTTTACTGTACTAACCTTTAGGATGCATAAGAACGAATCGGTAACTAGCTCGCTTCCATCGAAGAATCGGTGACAACATATCCAGACAGTTTGGATCGTGATGAGACGCAGAGTAACTCGGCATCTCATCAGGATCCAGTCTGTTTGATTTTGTGATTATGTTTCTTGAGAGAAAATAGATTAAAATTAAAATTTGCAGCAGACGATACATTTTGCAGACGAAACTACGCAGCGAAAGGCTTGGATTGATTTGGGAATGTGTATGGTCCAGATTATCATTAAACTCCAGTAAGTATTATTATACAGAACCAGAATGCAGAAACTTGTTTTGAACAAAATGAAGCAGACGAATATTTGAACAGAAAAAAAGTTGTTGCCCAGCACGATAAATCTCAGCCCAATCTTGAGTACGGTTCAATTGTCACAGAATAATTAGCCCATTCCGTGACCGATGAGATACCCGTATGTTTGACCTGCATCCTGCTGTGCAAAATTCTCGTCTGCGAAACCATCCCATCTGATTGTTTTAAACCATTATCAGATCTTTCTTAGTTTTCTTTAAAAACTATTGGAAACAGACGAAGTGCTTTGGAATTTGCAAACATCTTGGATCCGGATCCAGATCAAGCGCCGAGTAAATCGACATCTGATCTGGATCTAAGCTGTTTGCAAAGTCCAGTCAGTCTATAATTAGCAGTTAATGGATTTATTCATCTTTACTCCATGAATATTCATGCAAGAAATAATGTCACCATGAATGGTAATTATATTAACTGTTATAATAGCACATGGACACTGTGTAAATTACCATGGCAGAAACTGTAGAATCATATCTATATTATATAATAAGCAAACAGGGCAGACCTTGATCAGACGGTGTCTATAGGAGCCGTCTGATCTGGGTCTACTCTGTTAGCAAAAGGCGTTGAAATGCGTGTTTTATGGAGTAAAGGTTATCAACAAGCCTCGTGCTAATCATTAGTTTGTCAGCTCACATTATCTAAGTACTACAGTCAAACCTCTCTATAACGGCCACTTAATTGTGTTAATTAGTTGATATTTAGGGCAGGTGACTGCATAAAGCAAGGAGAAAGTAAAACAGAACGCTCCTATAGGAGCGTTCTGTTTTACTTTAACCTTGCTTTAGCAGCCACCTGCTTTTGACACAAAATACTTGATGTAATTTAGTGGCCGTTATAGAGAGGTTTTACTGTACTTCATTTTTATTATATCTACCGTACATTATGTGCGTCATCCACTTTGAATCCAGATACCGTTTAACCTGTCTTAGTGGCCCTTGACCGAATAAACATAATGGTCTTAAAAGCAGATGGCGGTTTAATGCAGAATAAAAGTAATATAGAAAGTCCGAACAGGAAGCTACCACCTGTATTAAAGGCCAGTAATTAGTCTTCTTTTTCATCGTCGCTTAAACCTTTATTCATGTCAGATTTAATGACGTAATGAATATTAATTAGATTAACTCTTATAATTGCTATTGAACACAGTCGAGTTTAGCCATGGCAGAAACTGTAGAATTCCATAAACAAACAGGGCAGACCTTGGTCAGACGACTCCTACTGGAACCACCTGATATGGGTCTATTCTGTTTGCAAAAGAGCAGAAACGGGTACTTATGTAGTACAGAGTAACGCGTTTACACCTTTTTAATGTCTTTGCAAACGGGATAGACTCAGATCAAACGGCTCCTGTATGAACCTTCCGATAAGAGGCTACTCTCTTTACTAATGAAATATCTGACAGTTTCTGCCATCGTCAACATTTCTCTTGTTCATAACGTCATTGTAAAAGTACCATCTAGTTAATGTATTTGATGGCATTATGTCTTACGTGAATATGTATTAAGTAAATATTATAGCACGTCTAGGAGATGGCTACATGTATTTATTTTACATGGTAGACCTGGTGGAAAAGGCTGTGATCGTGTGATTGTGCCAATTATTTATTGATTTTTAAGGCATCTTGGGCATTGTTCAAAAACGTTTTATGTCATTTTATACTACCCGATGGTGCGTGCTGCTTTGTAATTGTCGTAACCTTTGACCTGCTGTAAACATGTATTCGGCCTAAACTCTTATCGTACCCAATTTGTTTTTACCTACTTCTGATTCGAGCAAGCTTTCGAGAAACAACTGACCGAGTTTCAAACAAGTTCGAGACTGATGAATCGGTTAGTTACGAGTTACTTGGCGTCTCTCATCTGGATCCAAACTGTTTGCAAATTATATAAATGTCACAATCTACAGGTTTATGGTAGATACATTGTTATTACAGTATCATTTGAGTCTATTTAACCCTTTAACTCTTGGCGCGCTAAGTAATATTTCGTCTGCAACTATTGTCGTCTGCTGAAATTCTCAAAATAAAATTGCTCTCATTTCTGTGCAAAAAATGCGATCAAAGTGACAAACAGTTTGGATCCTGATGAGACGCCGCATTATGCGGCGTCTCATCTGATCCAAATTGTTTGCATAGGTAATCACGGTTTTGCCGATAGCATGCAAAGACTAAAACATTGAATTCATACGTGGAATTTTTTCAAATTGGAGAATGAAGGTATGAAAACTTACTAAATAATTTTGAACGTGACAAACCGCGCAGACCTTGCCCAGAGGGATCCTCCCTTGGTCCTCTAATTTGGATCTACACTGTATGCAAGTTGAAGTAAATTCGCTTCTCGCATTTTAATAGTTAACCCTTCTCCAGCTGGCCGCGACCTGTCAGACATTTGCAAACAGCTTGGATCCAGATGAGACGCCGAGTAACTCGGCTTCTCATCATGATCCAAGCTGTTTGACAGTCAATCAATAGTTTCTCAAACGCTTGACAGAATCGGATATAGTCAAAATTGAAACAGACTGAAATATGAGCGGACATTAGTTTTGTTACAGCGAGGCAAGGGGTCCTGTAATTAACTGCTTGTATGCTGTAAGTGAGGTCGCGATGACCGGTGCAAACAGTGTAGATCCAGATGAGACACCGGTCAAGCTTGCGTGCCACTGGGATCCACATTAGTTGGTGCTCTTATCGTGTTTGTTGAAAAAAATAACAGAATATTAACTTTCTACATTTAAGACTGAAGCAGACGACACGTGTTGCAGACGACATATCATGCGACATGCTTAAGGTTTGGTGTAATTAATAATCAGCTACGGTCATGCACACGCAGTTTGTCCTAGATATTCTCACACCGGTGTGTCATGGCATTTCTCATACAGAAAACAGCGTCTGCTAGGCTTGCCAAATCATTAAATTTCTTTCTTTCATATATATATGACTTTTTGCGCATTTGTAAACAGAGTAGACTCCTACAGGAGCCGTCTGATCAGGGTCTGCCCTGTTTGCTAGTGATATATGGATCTGGTTCCACAGTTTCTGTAATGATAAAAATAATCCAGCGGTCGTAGTGACATTATAAACGTTCAGTTCCATGATATCATTATTTATATTGCATAAATATTCATGGAGTAGAGGGTTAAAAATCAGATGCCTGCTCTCAAACCCTGATCAGTTGCCATATCTGTGGATTGTTTTGCCTTTTGGGGGGATTCGTTCAAACTCTAGAGAATGTACAGTAAAACCTCTCTTAACCGGAATTCTAGTAGAGAAGAATTTAGATATTTTAAGCAGGTGACTGCTTAATGCAGGGTGAAAGTCATGCAGAAAACTCCTCTAGGAGCTTTCTGCATGACTTCCACCCTGCATTAAGCTGTCACCTGTCTCCAAGACAATACAGTTTATACTAAATCTAACGTCCGGTTAAGAGAGGTTTTACTGTATTGTCCGAGTGTCCAATAGCTTGTACCCTGGGAGTATTCGGTGTCTCGTCTGCAATAACCCTTTACTCCTTGAATATTCATGTAGGAACTAATGACATCATGAATATGTATTAGCTGATTTTTATAATGGTGTATGAACACAGTTTGTTTGCCTTGACAGAAACTGTTGAATCAAACCTGGTATCATTTCATTAGCAAACAGAGTAGACTCAGCTCAGAGCTCCTATATAATCCGTCTGATCTGGGTCTATCCTGTTTGCAAGAGATGGAGTAAAGGGTTAAATTGTTTGTAAATGCAAGTCAGGTTGCGTTTACCGTGTTGTAGTTTTTTTATGATAATTCAACGCAAAATGTCCTCGGTAAATAAAACCATCTGTGTAAAATTCCAAACCCGATTTTGATTCCATTTCTGCTGATATGAATTGTGAAGAAATCAGTTGTATGAATCCTTATTAAATAACTGGCTACGCTGCATCTCGATTTGGATCCATATACAGCTCAACTTCAATATCTTGAACTTCAAGGGGCCATACAAATTACTTCGAAATAACAGAAGTTCGAGTCAACCGATTTCTAATCTGAACAATCACAGCTTAATGCAGGTCTAAAGTGATACTGAAAGCTCCTTTAAGTTTCGACCTGCATTAAGCTGTCACATGTATTTCTAGGTATACGTAGTGATACATTTTAGAACAATTCTGTATTGTTTATTCTAGAAGCACCTAACTTTTAGTTCGAGTTATCCGAGTTCGAGAAATCGAAGTTCCGCTATATAACAGATATCTCCACTGTGTGATATAAAGGTTGATGATTAACATTTTACGTCATGGGTTTTCATGTGAGAATCCGCCAGTAATGAATATTACTATTAATAACTACAGTACAACCTCTCTATAACGGTCACTAAATTGATGTGTCAATTAGTTGGTATTTAGGACAGGTAGCTGCTTAACCCTTTCCCTTATATAAACGTGTTTTCACGCATTTGCAAACAGAGTAGACCCAGATCAGACGGATCCTATAGGGACCGTCTGATAAGGGTCTGCTCTGTTTGCTAGTGGAATTTGAAATATCTGTTTCTTTACTTTCTAAACTGGCTACAATAACCCACTTTCCAACTTTAATTATAACTGTTTCCTTGTTTTATATTCATGTAAGGAAAAAAGACATCATGAATATTTATTAGCTGAATTTTTAAATTGTAAACTTTTCAAGGGATATTACTTGGATAAAAACTGTAGAATCTTATCTTAATCATGTCAAAAGCAAACAGAGTAAACCAAGATCATATGGCTCCTATAGGAACCATATGATCTGGGTCTACTCTGTTTGCAAATGCGTGAAAATGCATTTATATAAAGGAAATGGTTAACTGAGTTATTGGCCAGACGGACAAAACGGTTAAGTTTTCGCAAACAAAGAGTCATAATTCTGGTTTTTCAAGGTCAGTGAGAGTGGTCCTTGCATTTCTCTATGGTACTTGACATTTACATAAAGCTTCATCGAAAAAGTCCAAGCTGTTTCGAGATACGACTCCTAATGGACAAAAAAGGTATTGGCTAACAACGTCTTGCCAACCTGTATTCATTCAAATTAAGAGCAAATATCAAAGAAGTAACCTGTGTTATATAGGAGCTTTTTGCACAATTTTCGCCCTACTTTAAGCTACCACCTGCTATAAGGCACAGTCTTAGACTAGTTTTAGCTCTCGCTTTAGATGTGTTTTAATGTAGTTTTAAACACAATTTACATGGACAAGAAATACATCAACCCTGTACCCCATAAATATTACTATAAGAAATAATAACATCATGAATATTAATCAGATCGTTTTAATAGCACATAGACACAGGGATATTTGGCCACGGCAGCTAAACTGAAGAATCATATCTATATTATATCATAAGCAAACAAAGCAGACCCTGATCAGACGGCTCCTATATATAGGAGCCGTCTGGTCTGGTCTGGGTCTACTCTGTTTCTACTATGTTCTTATAGAATGAAGCGTTAAAGTCTTAAATAGTTTTGATCCTGATAATTCGTCGAATCTGCATTTTATCTATAAAATTTAACTACAAGGTTGTCCCAAATTCGCCCCCATGTTGTGTTAATAGTTATGTTCCGATGAGTCAGTTTAACAGAGTTAATAGTTTTCATTCAATGACTTAAGTATATACAGTAGAACCTCTCTAAACTGGAATTCTAGAAGAGAAGAATTTACATACTTTTAGGCAGGCGACTGCTTAATGCAGGGTGAAAGTCATGCAGAATGCTGCTAGAGGAACCCCTCTAAACCGGAATTTTGTTAAACAACTGTATTTGGGTCTTTTAAACCTTTCCTTGGTCTATGTTTATTCCAAATTTCAATACCGAATATTCATGGACAAAATAGTAATCATGAAATATGGAAGGTGGAACATAATAACCATATTAGAAACTAAAGAAACTGATTTATAACTGGTCTACTCTATTTGCAAATGCGTGAAAATGTGTTTATATGAATGAAATGGTTAAGGTACGTGATAGCTTAATGCAGATTGACAAACAGTAGAAACAGCTGCCACCTTGTCTTAAAGGCCGATAATGATTCGTATTTTAATGTTCGAACCATGGGGGTTTACTGTATATATTTATTAGCATATGCCATTAATAAAATATCGCCATAACGATTATTCTGTTATAAACATCTATTTCTTTACATTAAAATGTCATGAATAATTTAGTGGGATTTCCCTGTCGGTCTAAATGGTTTCAAATCATCTTGCAACTTAACTGAACAATGAATGATATTTGACCCTATAAAATTACGTTAACCCTTTCAATACGCTAAACGAGTCTACTAATGTATTTTGCAAACAGTGTAGACCCAGATGAGAGGGCTCGTAAAGAATCCTCTCATCAGGGTCTGCACTGTTCGTCATGTTACACTTTTGAAAAAATGACCCTAAATATTCACGGCCATCTGGACCTTTCTGAATTTTCGGAATAGTCCATTTGAAAAATTAGCATTGAAAGGGTTAATGTCGGTGGACTTTTAACTATCTTTGAAATTCGCCTTTTTATTTCCAAATATCAAGTTTAAACATATTTCATTACTCATATATTACGATAGTGACAATGGGCAAAGACCTTGTCTCATCTTTGCAGAAGAGAAAAAAGGCAATTTTGAATTCACATTTAGCCTGCTAAGCAAAATTCTCCATTTACTTCATGATTATTCATATAAGGAATTATGACATTATAAATATTGATTAGATTTTTTTATAATGGCACATGAACAAAGGAAATTTTGGCGATGACAGAAATTGTAGAATCATATCTACATGTATATTATATCACAAGCAGATACAGCAGACCCAGAGCAAACAGAGTAGATCCATATCAGACGGCTCCTGTAGTATTTGCAGTAACTTGGCAACTCATCAGGATACAAACTGTTTGGAACTCGGTCAATAGCTTCTCTGGGCTCGGTCGAATCGGGTGTAGGCCTAGTCAAAATTGCACCATATCCAAATGTTGGCAAACACCATTGTTTTTACTGCAGAGGTTTATCCCTTTACTCCATAAATACGCTTTTCTACGCTTTTGCAAACAGAGTAGACCCTGATCAAATGTCTCCTATAGGAGGCGTCTGATCAGGGTCTGCTCTTTTTGCTTATTCGGTAGAACATGTCTAAAGCGACCATCAAAATGAGGTCTAATTATATGTCTGTAAGGCAGGTGGTAGCTTAATACAGGTCAAAAGTTATACAGAAAGCTCCTATAGGAGCTTTTTGCATTACTTTTGTCCTGCATTAAGCAACCACCTGCTTTTTTAAGATTCCTGTGTCCAATTAACACAAGGTCACTTAAGACAGGTTCTGCTGTAGTATGATATACATTGTAGGTCTAATTCTACAGTTTCTGTCGGAGCAAAAGTCCTGTGTTCATATATATGCAACTATAAAACATCTTAATTATTATTGATGATGTCATTATTTCCTACATGAGTATTCATGGAATAAAAGATTAAGGTAAACCTTCACCTCAGTCAAGACGAAAGTCTGAGAAACCACATAAAGTAATTAATCAGTTAGTCAAAAACATGAATATCTACGTCATAGGGAATAATTGCCCTGTAATTTTGTAACGAAATATTAAACACTGTCCCCCTCACATGTTCTCCGTGGTGACATTTGCAGTTTTGATCCAGATGAGACACCGTGCTTAACTCGTCGTCTCATTAGGATCCAAACTGTTTGACACTCTGATTATATTTCTGCAAACAAATTGAAGAAATGACTTTGGCACCTTAAACAGACGATAATCATAGCAGACGAACGTAACTGGGCGGCGAAAGGGTCAAAATCTTACCGTTGATGTCTGTCACACAGACGGATTTATCCAGGAAATGGTCACAAATCAAAATGGCACATTCATGTTGTTAATTATACTAATAACCACCTGGTCCTCCGAGAAAGACCATCTAAGTTCCTCAGCTTGAGATTCCACTCATTTGTAGAGCGAAATAAAATGTTATAATATAATTATATTGTATACGCACATGGGCAATAAAATGTCACAGTTACATACTCACCGCATAAATCACCTAACGCATTGTATTCGTCCATACATAAAAAGTATTTCTGCTTTAAGCATAGAAAGGAATACAAAACATTCCCACGCGCTCAATCCCAGGGTTGAAAAGTCTCATTTTGTTAGATCTGCCGAACGTAAAGATTGAACAATAAATGGTTATCGACAGGTCCCACCTTCTTGTCGATTGTAAACATATTTATTTGCCGTTTCATTGTAATTTCAATAGGGAATCAAGGGATATAATTTTGTTCGGGGCTGGCAGATACGATACAATATGGACATTTCAATGTTTTTCAGCGATTTTATGGATTCGTCCCATCGTTTCCCTACTAACACATTGTGATTTTCTAACAAAGTGTCAATGAATGTGTGGTTTTGCAAAGAATGCTAACATTACCGCAGTGGGAACAGATAAAAAAAATCATGTGTCACGACTAGCATTATATTTATACATCGACAAAGTCTATTTGTTGGTCTTAAACCATTTACTCCATATTCATGTACGAAATAAATGTATGTATGAAATATCAATTAGCTTAACCCATTGCCTTCATACAAAAACATGTTCACGCATTTGTAAACAGAGAAGCCGTCTGATCTGGGTCTGCTCTGTTTGCTAAATGAGATTATAACAGATCTGACTTCGCTTTCTACCAATACCAAAATCCCCTGTATATATCTCATTATAAACATCCATGTGACATATGACGTCATTATTTCTTTCATGAATATCGAACAGGGAAAAGATTAATATCTATAGTGGCACATGAACAAGAAAAGTGTTGACCCTGGTAAAATCAGTAGAATCAGAATATATTTCCATAAGCAAACAGAGCAGAACCTGGTCAGACGGCTCCTTCGGGAGCCGTCTGATCTGGGTTTGCTCTGTTTGCAAATGCGTTGAAATACCTACCTGTGGAGTAAAGGGTTGATGACGTAATGCAGGGCAAATACTATGCTGTAGTTTCCCACGGGAGCTTCTTAAATAATGTTCGTGCTGCATTGTGTAGTCATCTGTTTTAAAGATACACAATGACCGCTTAAACATTTATTCCATGAATACCACGTAAAGAATAATGACTTTATTAACCAGATGGCTTTTTCAATGATATATGTATAAAAGTTATTTTAGGCCATGACAGATAGCCGTAGAGCCAGTTTTATATCATTTCACAGGCAAAGAGAGTAGGCTCAGACTAGACAGCTCCAATGCTACCCATTCAGACTTTAGTTTATTAGTTTGTAACAACTTTTTATATGAAAAAAAAATGCTCGTTTTAATCGATTTTTTTTAAAAAATCAAATACATGTAGTAGAAGTCTAAGTGTTGAAAAATCGATTTTCAAAAAGACAGAGAAAAATAAAGCCATACGAGAAATAAAGTGAGAGAATAGAAAGGTGGTAAAGAACAAAAAAAGAAGGAAGAGAAGAGAAATATGACCAAAATAGAGAAAAACTGGCAGCGTTGGAAAGGATACACATGTACATGTTTGGTTTTGATTCGCATGCATAACGCTTTAACCTTTTCTTTCATATATTATAAACGCATTTTCACGCATTTGCAAACAGAGTAGACTCGGATCAGATGGCTCCTATAGGAGCCGTCTTATCAGTGTTTGCTCTGTTTGCTTATGGTATAATATAGATCTGTACCTGCAGTTTGTGTTTAAGCTAAATCTTCCATGGAAAGATTTACATGACAAAAAATTAAGTTGGTGAATATTCATGAGGATGAACAAGAAAAGCAGAAATAGAATATTTAACCATTCTTTGGTGAAGAAGCAGAAATAGAATATTTAACCATAAAGAGGGGGGGGGGGATATGATATCTAACCGTAAAGTGTGTGTGTGTTGGGGGTTAGACTATTTGACCATGAGTGAAAAAGGGGACGTGGCGCAGAATCAAAATATTTAACCATAAAAAAAGAGGGGAAAAGACAGAAATAGAATATTTACCCATTATCATTATAAAAGCAGAAATAGATTTAACCATTCTCATGCTAAAAGCAGAAATAGAATATTTAACCATTCTCATGAAATAAAGTCTGCTAAAACCCCGAACTGTTAAATGTTTTACTTACATTCGATTCGTTCAGGTTTTCAAGAACCTATATTGGCTGAGTGTCAAACATCCTGGATCCTGATGAGACGCCGAGTTACTCGGCCTCTCATTTGGATCCAAACTGTTCACGCTTAGCATGATAAAGGCAGCCCCTTACCCCAATTCTCGTTCAAAAATTGAAAAAGATAGGTATCTGCGCGTGTAAACAAATAAGTACGCGTGAAAATGACTTAACCTTTTTACTGCCATGAATGCGGGTCTGTGATACCATATGCAAACAGTTTGGATCCAGGCGAGATGCTGAGTAACTCGGCGTTTCATCAGGATCCAAACTGTTTGATACTCTGTTTGTTGAAATTGATCGAAGGTCATTTGTGAAACAAGAAGCAGACGAAAATGTCTCCAGCAGACGACAATTTCTGGCACTGAAAGGGTTAACCATGGATGGATTCGGCTATACAAGTATGGTTCCGTACTGTATATCACGTCACGCTATATATATCATGTACTCCTATCCCTGATCATTCCACGTTTAACCCTTTCCCTGTTCTATATTTATTACAAATTTCAATACCTACTGAATATTCAAGACCCAAATAGATATACATTGTACATGTAATGAAATATGGTAGGTGGGACTTGATTGTGACCATTTTAGAAAGTAAACAAACAGATCTATCAAATCCCTTTAGCAAACAGAGCAGACCCAGATAAGACGGCTCCTATAGGAGCCGTCTGATCTGGGTCTACTCTGTTTGCAAATGCGTGAAAACGCGTTTATATGAAAAAGGGTTAACCTTATGCATTCAGTACAACCTCGCTAAATCGAACGTATAGAAAAGAAAACGAGAACTTTTCAGGCAGGGTGGAAGTCATGGAGAAAGCTCCCATGCAGAGTAGCTTTCTACATGACTTTCATCCCGCAATTAGCTGTCACAAACTTTAACGCTTTACTCCATAGATACGCCGTTTAACGTCTTTGCAAACAGAGTAGAACCAGATCAGACAGTTTCTGCCATGGTCTAAAACTCAATTGTTCATAATACCATTAGAGGACTTCAGCTAATTAATAATCACATCTTCATTATCTCTTAATGAATATTCATAGAAAGGGTCAAAGATCGATACTGATGCTTATTTGAGTGTTTCAATTAATGAAGCTTCACTTTAACCCTTTCCCTGTTTTATGTTTATTTCAAATCTCCATACCTATTGAATATTCATGAACATAGTAGTTATAAGGAAATATGGAAGGTGGAACACTGTAGCCATTTTAGAAAGTAAAGAAACAGATATATCAAATTCCATCAGCAAACAGAGCGGACCCTGATCAGACGGCTCCTCTAGGAGCCGTCTGATCTGGGTTTACTCTGTTTGCAAATGCGTGAAAACACGTTTATATGAGGGAACAGGGTTAAATGAATGATGTATGCGGTAAGCTATTATCCTATTACATGATAGAGAGTGCATATTTGCTCATATTGGTAAATACACAGCTTAACCCTCTTCTTCATATAAACGCAGTTTCACGCATTTGCAAACAGAGTAGACCCATATCAGACGGCTCCTATAGGAGCTGTCTGATCAGGGTCTGCACTGTTTGCTTATGGTATAATACAGACCTGATTCTACAGTTTCTGCTTGAGCCAAAATATCCTGTATACATACTATTATGACATCATAAAAAATCAGCTAATAAATATTCAAGATGTCATTATTCTTTTCATTAATATCAAACAGGGAAAAGGCTTTAACGACAGTTTGGACACCACGGGGTCAAAGTTTATACCAGACACCCATCTACCTTGTGGACCACCCGCACACTCTATGTCTTTCAATGGGAGCACCAGCCGTGTTCTTCTTTTATATTTGGGTAACCAGATATATATCCGCTGTACTGCATACGACATTTTATAAAATATGAGAATTGGGCGTTTTACAACGTCAGAGAAGGCTTTCACCCTTTTAGCTAACTTTTCCAATGTAAAGAAACTTTTCGGTGAGCATGTTTTCCTCCGTTTCATTTTGAAGGCATGGCCCTTTACTCCACGAATATTCATGCAAGAAATAATGACATCATGAATATTAATTAGATTAATTTGTTGTAATTGCATATAAAAACAGGAATTTCCGGCTCAGACAGAATCTGTAGAATCATATCTATAATAATAATAATAATAATGATAATAATAATAAAGACTTTATTTAACGAGAGAACTCATTTGATAAAATCAATCTTCCATGAGGCCTCGATATTATGCCATAAGCAAACAGAAAATTCCCAGATCAGACGACTCCTACAGGAGCCGTCTGATCTGGGTTTACTCTTTTTGCAAAGACGCAGAGAGACGTATTTATGGAGTAAAGGGATAATCAGAGTGCTGGACAATAGAGACCATGATTGTAACAAAGAGAGAATCTATGTCCCGTCTAGATCCGAACTAATTAAGAAGAAATCAGCCGTACAAGACTTAAGGTTAACTCCATTTTGTTTTGACATCCTAATGCAAGATATTCTTTAAAAGCCTTTACCTCATGAATATTCATGAAAGAATTAATGTGACATCATGGATATGAATTAGATGAGTGTGTTTATACTGGCATATGAACATAGGAAATTGAAGTCAATGCAGAAAATGTAGAATAAGATTTATGTTATGTATTAACCTTTAGCATGTTATAGGCGGATGGGTGAATACCTATGCAAACAGTTTGGATCCAAATGAGACGCCGAGTTACACGGCATCTCATCAGGATCCAAACTGTTTGACACCCTGATTGCATTTTGGTAGTCAGATTGATTATAGCTTGATTTTTTTTAGAAATGTAGTAGGTGAACAATTCTATAACAATAATTTGTTCAGGCTAAAGGTTAAGTAATAATTTATCAAAACGTTGATCCAATCGGAAACTGGCAAGACTACAGTTCCTAATCAGAATCTGAACATATGTTATTTTTCACAGAAGAGTCAGGGGTCAAAATCACTAGTCAAATATGTCACACAAACGGTCCAAAGAGTTTTTACCAGTTTCAAACGCACAGGTGTGAGAGATCCAGTGGTTACAAGAGACTGCATTATATATCATATTACATTGTAATCACTCTACATTAAGTATCTGCGTTAATCCGATGGTTAACGCATTTTTTCACTAATATTCATGTTAGAAATAATGTACGTATCAAAACTAACCCTTCTCTTGCTGAAATTTAAAACACATTTCTCCTTCTTTACCAAAGCCCTGTTGTTTAATTACATATATCTTTACTGTGTACAAGTATATCGCTGTGCAATCACCGCTCTGGGGTGCATTGGTTGCACAATCAACTTGTAAATAGTGCAGACCCTGATGAGACAGCTCCTGCAGGAGCTGTGTCATCTGTGTCTTCACTATTTACAGGTAGGTATATTGACTTGAATAGCAAGCGAAGGGTTAATTAGGTTTAAATTTTACAATGGCATACAGCATAAGATAATGTTTGGCCGTGACAGACAATAAAAAATAATGTGTATATAATTTCTGAAGCAAACAGAGCAGACCCTGATCAGACGACTCCTATAGGAGCCGTCTGATCTGGGTCTACCATATTTACAAATGCGTATATATCTATGAAATACTTAGTTAAACAATCATTTAACTTTCTGTATCATCGACGATACGATATCGTCTTTTCTGTTCTCTGTTGGCCTATATTATAGATAATTATATGGTTGATCTATTGTGCACGGTGTCTCTCCATTATACAACTGTCAGAAATTGATGTAAACCCTTTCCCACTGTGAAATTATGCAAATCTGCTCAACTCTGGTGCAAATCCACAACAAAATCCGGTGCATTTTTGACTACTTCCAACTCGATCAATGTTTGTAGAAACTATTGACAGAGTGCCAATAAGCTTGCATCCTGAAGAGGAGGCGCCAAGGTATTTTTGGGTTTTTGTTTTTTTCAATCTGGATCGAATCTGTTTTTAATGCGAGTCAGGTCGTGAATAGCGGGGTAACGGTTAGCCAACTAGGATTACAGATGCACCAGATGTTTAACCCTTTCCCTCATATATAAACGCATTTTCACGCATTTGCAAACAGAGTAGAGCCAGATCAGACGGCTCCTATAGGAGCCGTCTGATCAGGGTCTGCTCTGTTTGCTAACGGAATTTGATAGATCTATTTTATTTTTATTTTTACTTTCTAAAATTGCTACAATTGTCCACCTTCCATAATTCATTTTAATTATTTTGGGTCATGGATATTCAGTAGGCATTGACATTTGAAATAAGCGTATAACAGGGAAAGGGTTAACCCTTTCCATGTTTTATTTTCATGTTAGAAATAATAGCACGTGAATACTTGAATTCTTGAAATAGCATACGTACACAGGAATGTTTGGTATTTGAAGAAACTGAAGTGTCAGAACTGTTATAATTTCATCAGCAAACAGAGCAGACCCTGATCAGACGGCTCCTACAGGAGCTGTCTGGTCTGGGTTTTCTCTGTTTGCAATGGCATGAAAACGCGTTTATATGAGGGTTAACATATTCAATACCACTGTCAAATAAGCGATCCTCTCTGCAAGCAGTTTGGGTCTAGATGAGACGTCGAGTAACATGGCGTCTTATCAAGATCCAAACTGTCTGGATAATATGACTATATTTGTTTGGAAAAAAAGAGAAACATTGAAACTGAAATTGTTTGCATTATTGTTTTTAAGTAGACGACAAAAGTGTAGATGACTATACTTGTCTGAGTATACTTAACCCTTTCCTTCATACAAATACCGTTCCACGCATTTGCAAACAGAGTAGATCCGAGGGTTCCTATAACAGTCGTCTGATCTCTGATCTGGGTCTGCTCTGTTTTCTTTTGACATGATATAGGTCTGATTCTATAGTATTTATCAAAGCAAAAATTATTGAAAAGGGTTACATTATAAAAATTGAGCTAATTAATATTCATGTTCACATTTTTTCTTACATGAATATACTTTCTACCTAATTGAAAAGACTTTTCACGCCCTTGCAAACATGATGTTATATTTTTTTATATGAATATTCATGAGGTAAAGGGTTAAAGCATGTCATGTAAGAGGGGTCGTTCCATCATAAAGTCCCGTATTGGTTTAAAGGTACAGTTAAACCCCTCTAAATTAACCATGCTAAATGATGGATCGGAAGTTATGCAAAAAGTTCCTGTCTGGGGTGTCTGCATTACTTTCGAACTGCATTAAACAACCAACTGCATTTAACCCTTCACTCCATAAATACGCCTTTCTACGCCTTTGCAAACAGAGTATAGACCCAGATCAGACGGCTCCTATAGGAGCCGTCTGATCAGGATCTGCTCTATTTGCTTATGATAAAATATAAATATGAATCTACAGTATCTGCCATCGCCAACATATTCTTTGTTACATATGTTATCATAATATAAGAATGATTCTAATTAATATTTATGACATAATTATTTCTTACACGAATATTCATGAAGTAAAGGGTTAAAGACACTTGGTGTATGTTTACTCAATAAGTGGTTGCAAGCTAATATTGTAGAGTAGAACCTGTCTTAAGCTACCATCAAAAAGGGGTATAATTATGGGCATGTTAGGCAGGTGGTAGCTCAATGCAGGACAAAATAATGCAGGATCTGTCTACATTACTTTTGCTCTGCATTAAACAAACACATGTTTTAAGTATCCTGTGTTCAATAGATGAATGGTTGTTTAAGACAGGTTCTTATGTACTAATAATGCTCTGCACACAATGAAGACCAAGCTTTAAAGGTGCAGTAAAATCTGTCTAATAATTTATATGATTAATATTAATGTAAGAATAAAAATGACGACATAAATATTTATGTTATGATTTTTTTATGACGGTGTATGAACACATCGATGTTTTGGCTACGGTAAAAGATGTAGAAACTCTGCATCTCATCCAAACTGTTTGCATGTCCAGCGACTTCATCGATGAAATAGTACAGTAAAACCTCTCTAAACCGGAATTCTAGTAGAGAAGAATTTAAATACTTTTAAGCAGTCGGCTGCTTAAAGCAGGGTGAAAGTCATGCAGACAGCTCCTAAAGGAGCTTTCTGTATTACTTTCACCCTGCATGCATTAAGCTGCCACCTGTCTCCAAGGCCGGTATTTATACTAAATTGAACGTCCGGTTTAGACAGGTTTTACTGTATGCATTTACTGTCACTGCAGTGAGATAGTGGAGACATAAGTCAAGAAATAAAAGACTACGAACCTCAGTTACTACATTCCGGGTAGACGAAAAAAGTTCATGTGACACACTGAACTAGCATTCCCTGGTCTGTATTTGCTCTAAAGTGTTAATGGCTGTTCCTCCGTACCAAATTGGCCTTGTTTGTGTCAAGCTCTCCTCGAGAAAGATGGGCCACATACAAACAGGTTTGTATTTACATTATAGTTAACAGATATTAACATTTTGCCTGCTGCCGGCCGATGAGTGATTACCTATGCGAACAGTTTGGATCCAGATGAGACGCCGAATTATTCGGCGTCTCATCAGGATCCAAACTGTTTGACACTGTGACCATGTTGTTGAAAAGAAATACAAGACGAATCATCTGCGACAACTGAAGTCGATGACTTGTTTTACCAACAAAAAATTGCCCCGCAGGCTAAGGGTTAGATATATGCAGGCGAGGCTATCACGTGACCATTTAAACAATATGAACCCTTAAAGTGTTAGTTATAAGTTGACTTATATTTGAACTGATTAGACCCAGAAAATCAGAGATGTCAAAATGCGTCTGATCGGGTTTTCAAACAGGATTCCAGAACTGTAACTGGTATTTCCATAAACGAAAATACTAATAAAATATCATTTTTAATAATGCATGTACTAGTATTATTATCATTATTAATACTGACTGCATTTAACCCTTTCGGTGCCAGCATTGTCGTCTGCTGGGCACAGTTTCGTTTAGTTTTAGTGTACATGTGTGCACTTCTTCCATTTTCTTTATAAAACAGTAAACAGAGTGTCAAACAGTTTGGATCCTGATGAGACGCCGAGTTACTCGGCGTCTCATCTGGAGCCAAACTGTTTGCATGTGATATCATAAACCCGTCATTGTGGCACGGAAGGGGTTAAGTACATGTAGTTTTGGGGTTTAACACTTAACATATATTTGTTGAAGTCACGAGAATCTCAAAATAATTTTTTTGAGCAGATACTAGAATTCATTTAAGAAATGAATGACGCGCTTCCGGTGTTCATGAGGTTATGCAACGCATAGCTTTACGAGCAAAGTTAGTGAAGCCCGAAGGGCTTCACGTGAATCTTTGCTCGTAAAGCTATGCGTTGCATAACCCATGAACACCGGGAGCACGTCATTTATTTCTTATATTTATATTCCATTGTATTTCTTATATTTAAGAAATGAATGACGTGCTTCCGGTGTTCATGAGGTTATGCAACTTTCTTTTTAGAATAAGGTTATATAAGGACGTTGCAGGGCGAATGTAAATATGTAGCTTTGAATCCGGTCTTGATCAAAACGATATATCTTTGCAATAATTGATAATGAAACTTGTAAGTATTCTGTAGGTAATTAAGAAATGAATGATGTGCTTCCGGTGTTCATGAGGTTATGCAACGCATAGCTTTACGAGCAAAGTTAGTGAAGCCCGAAGGGCTTCACGTGAATCTTTGCTCGTAAAGCTATGCGTTGCATAACCTCATGAACACCAGGAGCACGTCATTCATTTCTTATATTTATATTCCATTGTATTTCTTATATTTCAACGGATCCGGTATTGAAATGAACGTTCATTGGAAAATGCAACTTTCTTTTTAGAATAAGGTTATATAGGGACGTTGCAGGGCGAATGTAAATATTCTTAAATGGACAATTCTGTATGAAGATATTGTGAGGTCAAAGTCAACGAGTAAAGGTTAAGCTATTTTTAATTTTTATCATTTTAACCCTTTACTTGTCAGAGACGAGTTTTGATGTTTTTGCAAACATAGTAGAGCCAGATCAGACGATTTTTTAAATCACTGTATGATCAGGATCTACCCTGTCGCCTTACAGAATACTATAGATCGGATTCTACAGTCTCTGCAATGGCTGAAAGGGTTTTGTATTCATATTCCACTGTATGTCATTATTTCTTACATCAATATTTAACATTTAGTAACTTTCGTCTGCAAAACTTGTCGTCTGCCTCATTTTTTTAAAATTCGTTTTATTCCATTTCTTTTCTTTATAGAACAGCATCAGTATATCAAACAGATTGGTGAAACATGGAGTTACGAAGTGTCTCATTGGTCAGATTTGAGTTCACAAGCTTTTGATTGGTCAGATTTGAGCCAAAGGCTCAAATCTGACAAATCAAATGCTTGAGAACGTTCTCAGACTCAACTAAAAGTTTTATAAGCATGGACCCAGAGCCAACTCATTTGTAAAGGTGATATCAACCTGACTCATAGTATTGAGAAAGGGTTTACCTTTATCAGTCACTGGGTAAGTCCATTAATACTTATTTCGTAGTTTGAGTTTAGATTATCATTAGACTCTCAGAAAGTAGTTCTCATCAGAATATTGTTTTTTTTAATTAAGACCGTGTTGGTGATAGGACAAGGAAGAATTGTTGACTTTGAGGTTTGAAGAAAACGGAAAATGCACGACCGACTTGTTTAAGATTAATGGGGCTTTGTTAGCTTAAAACAATGCATACTGACACACGGTATGGTTTTGCACAAAAGACAGTCAACTACGAGCGTACATGTTCTTAGATTTTTATCTATGCTCTCAACCATTATCTCTTTATGAAAAAAAAGATGTCTACTCCAGTTGAGAGTTCATGCAGTACTTCCTGTTCGATCAAGCTTTTGAGAAACTATTGACCGAGTGTCAAACAGCTTAGATCCTGATGAGACGCTGATTTACTCGACGTCTCATCTGGATCCAAGTTATTTGCAAATGCGAGTTGTGTGTGGGTGATTAATTAGTACAAAACGTTTTTAGAAATTGGTGTTTTGTGGAACTAAGTCATCGAGTACTTCAGCAAATTATCAGGATCAAAACAATTTGACACCCTGGTCATGTTTACTAGAAGAAATGAAAAGTGTTCTGCTATGAAAATTATTGCAGGTTGTCATTTCGCAACTGTTTATAAAGTTGTAAAAAGAAACTCCATGTACGTTAGTTCTTAACTGTATGAACCCTAGTGACGTATGTGGGTTAGCCAATGCAAACTGTTTGGATCCAGATCACACACAGAGTAAATCGATTTAGGGTCCAAAATGTTTGACATTCTCAGTGGGTTTTTTTAAATGAAGTAAAAATGTTCTTAATTGCAACAGTCTACCTTTTTCCCCCAGATGATAATTATTCAGAGTATAAGGCGATACATGTACTCTAATTAAAATGTTTGTTTCAAGAAAAAAATGACGAGGTTATTTAGTTGATATTTGTCTGTGAACAAGCTGAAAAAGAAAGAGGACTTAAAAGTGGTCCAGATAATATGCGCAAATTTAAACATTTTCAAAAATAGCTCCTTTATTTCTCCACCAAACCCTATACTGTGACTCTTGAGGCCACCAGATCGGATAGTTCATTTGGGCAAAGTTTCTGGTTAAGGTTTTCATTGTTTGCTAGTTTAAATTATTTCGATGACATTAACCATAGATTTGGAAAACGCTGCATTAACCCTTCGCTTGCTGAATTTTAAAATATATTTCTCCTTCTTTACCCATGCCCTGTTGTATAATTACATATATCTTCACTGTGTACAAGTATATCGCTGTGCAATCACTGCTGTGGAGTGCACTGGTTGCACAATCAACTTGTAAATAGTGCAGACCCTGATGAGACAGCTCCTGCAGGAGCTATCTCATCTGGGTCTTCACTATTTACAGGTAGGTATATTGACGTGAATAGCAAGCGAAGGGTTAATAACGTCGGTGTACCGTATTAGGCTGGGTCCTAGTAGTGGTTACCGTAGCATTCCCCCCCCCCCCCATGACTTTTTTTCATGGGTACCAAATTGTTCGTTGGGGTCCTCAGAACACATTTTGAGCATGCCCCCAAAAATAAGTTTGTCCCAGCTATGTTTTATTTAACGGTTTCCATGGTAACCCGAGGTAATTTTCGAAACTACCTTGGTTCAGAAAATCCGCCATAACTTTGTTTTTAGAAGCAATAGAAGGACAAAACAAGTACCAAAGTAAAGCAGAGACATATAGCTTGAATATGATATATGATTTTATTAATATTCATAAATGCATTCTTATGAATATTAATGAGGAAGTAAAAAATGTGATTTTTTTTAGAAAAAAGGAGTTTGTTGTTTAGTCTGAGAGGCTTATTAATGCACAGAAATTATTGAATTTAGGTTTAAGTTGTTCGTTGGGGTCTTCAGAACACATTTTGAGTATTTCTCCAAATATGTCCCTTCTATGTTTTATTTAACGGTTTCCATGGTAACCCGAGGTAAATTCCGAAACAGCCTTGGTTCAGAAAATGCGTAATAACTTTGCTTTTAGTGGTAATAGAAGGACAAAACATATAGCTTGAATATGATATATGATTTAATTAATATTCATAAATGCATTCTTATGAATATTCATGAGAATGTAAAAAAATGCGTTTTTTAGAAAAAGGAGCTTGTTGTTTAGTCTGATAGGCTTATTAATGCACACAAATTATTGAATTCAGGTTTAAATTGTTTGTTGGGGTCATCAGAACACATTTTGAGCATTCCCCCAAAGTAAATTTGTCCCATCTATGTTTTATTGAACGGTTTCCATGGTAACCCGAGGAGGTAAATTTAGAAACATCATTGGTTCAGAAAATGCATAATAACTTTGCTTTTAGAGGCAATAGAAGGACAAAACAAAAACCAAAGTAAAGCAGAGACATATAACTTGATTATGATATATAATTTTAATAATATTCATATATGATTGCTTATGAATATTAATGAGGAAGTATAAAAATCCGCTTTTTTAGAAAAATGAGTTTTTTGTTTAGTCTTTGAGGCCTATTAATGCACGAAAAGTATTGAATTCAGGTTTAAATTGTTCGTTGGGGTCCGCAGAACACTACTTGAGCATTCCCCAAAATAATTGTGTCCAAGCTATGTTATTTAACGGTTTCCATGGTAACCCGAGGTAAATTTCTAAACATCCATGGTTAAACAAATGCGTCATAACTTTGCTTTTAGAGGCAAAAGAAGGACAAAACAAGAACCTAAATAAAGCAAAGATATATAACTTGAATATGATATGTAATTTAACTAATTTTCATAAATGTATTCTTATGAATATTAATGAGGAAGTAAAACAATCCGATTTTTGTTTAGAAAAAAAGGAGTTTATTGTTTAGTCTGAGATGCCTATTAATAAACAAGAGTTATTGAATTCGTGTTTGAATGTTTTCATGTGATCATACAAGGAAAATAAACCATCTTTGTTTCAGGTAATATTTCTATAAAGCATGCGTATTTCAGCTAATTTGCATATAATGTGCGTATAGGAATAAGCAATTTTCTATGAGCATTGTATTTATTATTATTTTGAGTATACAGTAAAATCTCGATTATTCGAATTTTCTTTATAGAAGCATTTATACCCTTTTAGGCAGGTGACTTCTTAATGCATGGTGAAAGTCATGCAGAACACTCCACTAGGAGCTTTCTGCATGACTTTCACCATGCATTAAGCTGTCACCTGTCTTAAATATCGATAATAATACGTACGTCAATGATAATACGTCAATGTTTGAAGCGAACCCCATCTGTTGGATGCAACTCCCGGTGCTAAATAAGTGAATGAGAGAGAGAGAGAGAGAGAGAGAGAGAGAGAGAGAGAGAGAGAGAGAGAGAGAGAGGCACAATGTCCACCCTGGGGCTGTCGGAATCAAGTGAGGGGATCTGATTAAACATCCCAGGTCGATTTTCATTTGAAACCGGAGGCCTAAGAGATACCAGGGAACCCTTGTCCATAAGAGTTTAGCGGACATGATCCACCCAGTTGCCGGGCTGGCACAAAAAATCTTCGTCCAGGTCAGGCAAACGGGAAAGAAGTCCCATGGAAGGAGAAAGAGACTCCCTAGACTTAATTAGGTTAGGGGGTCCACTTTTTCGACTGACACTAGCACGGAAGAGGATAGAGGACCCCTGTGAATAGGATTCGGGGGTCTAGGGCAGACAGAGGGTGGGAGTATTCTAAAACAATCTTCACACGCATTCTCAATAGAAAATATTGATGTTCAGAATCATCTAAAGAAAAAGAGGACTAAGTCCCGTCTAAATCTGAGTGAGAGGCTTCCACAAAGTCTGATTCCCTTAAAATATAGGACCATCCCTAGGAGCCGTAATGGACAAAATGTCTTCCTGCTCTCCCTCAGAATCCGCCCTGGTGAACGTCCGGGAAGAGTGGGACCCGCCACAGACATAGAAGTGTGGACTGTGGGTTTACGTGAGAGCTATTCTCCCTCTAGGTGAAGCTTGCTGGTTCCCAGAATGAGTGTCGGCTAGCGAGAGCGACCAGCCGGCGAATCTGAGGGGCAGAGCAATGTCTTCGCATAGAAGAGTAATGGTAAGACCTCGGTGCGAGTGCCGGTTCCCATTAGAAGAATAAGAAGGTTTTTACGCCTCCTACGGGGTGGGTGGGATAGGGGCTGGGGAGTCCGAAGTGTACTTAGAAGATGAAGAGTAAGTGCAGGGTCTAGACGACCAAGAACGTCTAGACTTAGCCAGAGCAGTTGACTTTCACCACTGTAATGCGGTGTAGAGACAGAATGCCCTGTAGAAAAGATTGGACTGGTAGATTTACCGGTCCACTTCGGTATCCCGGTCCAAAGGACCAGACCGGGCCACCAGAGGACCGTTGAAGAGCAAACTTAGGACACCGGGCCAAAGAATACACAGTGACATCTTTGGGCTGGGGCTTGGTAGACCGGTCTGCTGGTGACATCATGAAACGGAAGCACTAACGCCAGGACACCGGGGACCGGTGACGGATAACTGGGCCTAGATTCAGCGGGACCAGACAAAACTTTCCACACAACAAGCGGACCGGGAGACCTGGCAACAATAGTACCTGGGACCAGAACAAAGGGCACCATTCAAGTGGTAAACGGGGAACCCGTGCCCGGGCCAGCAGTTGGGTGCCGATCTGCAACTAACAATTGGGGAATCGACTGCACCACAGGGGCTGTTGACGAAAGAGATTTTAAAGAAGAAGCAGGCTTCTTCTGAGCTTTAGAGGATAGTGATTTGTCTGTTGCGAGGGAGTCGCTGACCAAAGAGAAGAATACTTCTTCCGTCGGGCAGCAAGCTCCCACGTCTCCCCTGTCCAGAGGGATGAAACTGGACAGGGAGCTGACGCGGAGCATCCGCATCAGGCCAGACACACTTAATGAGTTGTTAAGCCTGTCGCGAAATGCTCGCAAGAAGCCTTGTGTTGCTCTGGCATGCTGTGGTAAATAATCAAGCAAATGCACAAGACATCGCGAGTAAGTTAGAAGTCACGCAAGGCTAATATGGGTAAACATAAGCTGATGATTACAGTCGAGATGCTATATATTTTCTTTTGCATTGCAAAACACCCATAATAGTAATATTCTTCATAAAACATGCATGAGGCTCAATTCCTCTGCTGTATTTTCTTACAAGAATTTTGTTGTTCACATACACGTATATTGCAATATAATAGAACAGCTTACTTTCCTACAACAGTTTACATTCTCATTAATATTCATGATTTTGAAAATAATATTCATTATCTACACATTTATATACATGAACATCAATATCGCTGTTTCAGTCAGTATCAAGCTCTATACTGGTTAACTAAAATAATCTCAGATAAAAAGAACAGCTCATTCAAGTGTGTTTATTTTACATCTCATTAATATTCATAAATATGCATTAATATTCAAGAACCCAAAGTAATGACCCTCTGCTCTTGTTAATATGCATTAATATTCAAGAACCCAAAGTAATGACCCTCTGCTCTTGTCAATTTTTGTTCAATTATCTGGTATTTTACGTAAAATAAATAATAGAAAAGATAGTACACTCGAAACAATGCTAAATATAGGGCTTATGTTAAATCGCTGATTCATTTACACACGTTATATGCAAATTAGCTTAAATATACATGTTTTTAGAAATATTACATGAACCAAAGATGTTTTCCTTTATTTGTATGTTGATATTAAAACATTTAAATCTGAATTCAATAACTATTTGTATATTATTAGGCCTCTCAGACTAAAAACAAACTCGTCAAACTAAAAACGCATTTTTTACTTCCCCATTAATATTCATAAGAATGCATTATAAGAATTCATTATGAGTAGTAATATAATTACATATCGTATTCAAGCTGTATGTCTCTGCTTTACGTTGGTTCTTGATTTGTCCTTCTATTGTCTCTAAAAGCAAAGTTATGAAGCATTTTCTTAATCAAGATAGTTTCGAAATTTACCTCGGGTTACCATGGAAACCGTTTAATAAAACATAGCTGGGACACAATTATTTTGGGGGAATGCTCAAAAAGTGTTCTGAGGACCCCAACGAACAATTTAAACCTGAATTTAATAATTTTTGTGCATTAATAGGCCACTAAGACTAAACAAAAAACTCATTTTTCTAAAAAAGCGGAATTGTTTATTTCCTCATTAATATTCATAAATAATAATTTATCAATATTATCAAAATTATATATCATATTCAAGCTACATGTCTCTGCTTTGCTTTGGTACTTGTTTTGTCCTTCTATTGCCTCTAAAAGCAAAGTTATTACGCATTTTCTGAACCAATGATGTTTTGAAATTTACCTCGGGTTACCATGGAAACCGTTAAATAAAATATAGATAGGACAAAATTATTTGGGAAAATACTCAAAATGTGTTCTGATGACCCCAACGAACAACTTAAACCTAAATTCAATAATTTCTGTGCATTAATAAGCCTGTCAGACTAAACAACAAACTCCTTTTTTCTAAAAAAAACACTTTTTTTTACTTCCTCATTAATATTCATAAGAATGCATTTATGAATATTAATAAATTCATATATCATATTCAAGCTATATGTCTCTGCTTTACTTTACCAAAGTAGTTTCGAAAATTACCTCGGGTTACCATGGAAACCGTTAAATAAAACATAGCTGGGACAAAATTATTTTTGGGGGCATGCTCAAAATGTGTTCTGAGGACCCCAACGAACAATTTGGTACCCATGAAAAAAAGTCTAGGGGGGGGGGATGCTACGGTAACCACTACTAGGACCCAGCCTATATCTAAGTCTTATAGCGTTGGCGAATATTCTAGTGCTATTATACACCGTGATTCGGCTTACACATGGCCCTTGTTCGTCATCCATCCGTTGTTATACATCTTTTTGTGAATGCTATAAAGTTATCAATGAACGGCTAGTGTACAAATTTATGCAAAAATTAATTGAATCTGTCAAATTGTGGATTGTTATTGTTGTTGGTAATGGTTAACCCTTAACTCCATGAATATTCATGTAAGCAGTTTTGACATCATGCATATTGATTAGTTATATTCTCAAAACACATGAACGCACATATATCTAATCAATACAGAAAGTTTAGAATTAGATCTATATTATGTCGTAAGCAAAGCACAGCAGACTCAGATCAGACGGCTCCCACGGAAGCCATCTGATCTGGGTATACTCTTTTGCAAAGGCGTAGCTATACGTATTTATGGACTAGACGATTAACCCATTACCCCATATATAGGCTATTTTAGACCCAACCTCTTTGAATGAATCTACCGAAAAGAGCATTTATTAGCGAAAAGGAAAACTTTAGAAGTACAGTAAAAACCCCGCTAATGCGACCACCTAAAACAGGTATAATTATGGGTGCTAGATGCAGGTGGTAGCTTAATGCAAGACAAAGGCAACGCAGAAAGCTCCCACAGGAGCTTTCTGTATTACATTTGCCCTGCATTAAGCAACCACCTGCTTATAAAAACACCTATGTTTATTCATTAAGTGGTCGCATTAGAGGGGTTCTACATGTATGTAGTTTTGAAACCACTGTGGTAAACAGAGCATTTGCTCCTGTGGAACAAAAGCTTTATTTATCATAATGGTTTCAAAAAAAGACTTTTACAATATGAGGGATTGGGTTAAGAACCAGAGACACCGAATCTGATTTTCAAATAATTACACCCATCCTTAGATTACGTTCACCTGTCAGTTTTTGTAGTCGCGGAAAATTCTCGAAGAGCAATAGAAAAGTTTCAGAAGTGAAACTTCCGATGCATGAGTCAAACATTCATGAAAGCCATCATTTATAATCAGTGCTAGGCACTTAACTGTCATTTTAACCCATTTCCTCATAGGCTATTTTTAGACCCAACCTCTTTAAATAAATCTACCCAAAAGGAGCATTTACTAGAGAACAGGAAAATGTTAGAATTATGTAGTTTTGAAACCATTGTGATAAATAGAGCATTTGCTCCCATGGAGCAAATGCTCTATTTATCACAATGGTTTCAAGATGTGACTATTACAGAGTCGTAGAAAGGTGTATTTATGGAGGAAAGGGTTAATGTGTCAGTAACCGAATTTAAACCTCTTCCCTATTGCATATTCATGTAAGAAATAATGGCATCATGAATATTGATATTAGTTCATAATGGCACATGGACACCTGCTATTTTATCTCAGGGAGAAAGTGTAGAATGATTGTACTAGAAACATATCTACATTGTACATTGTATCATAATCGTATTCATATTGTATCATAAGCAAACAACGCAGACCGTGATCAGACGGTTCCTGCAGGGGCGGTCTCATCTTGGTCTGCACAAGTTCTGTTTTCAAAGACGTGAAAAAGTGTTTATATGAGGGGGGAAAGGGTTGATTTTGACTCTTTACTCCATATATACACAATTTGGCGCATTTGCAAACAGCGTAGGTCTACACAATCAGTTAACTTCTATAGGAATTGTCTAATCAGGGTCTGCTCTGTTTGCATATGAATTGATATAGATCTCATTCTACAGTTTTTGCAAGGGCCAACTAAACCCCTTTAATCATATGCTCATTTACAAATTTAGTTAATATTTATTCATTTCTTACATGTGTCTCATTAGGATCAAAACCTGGTCGTATTTTCAGAAAGGAAATGCGCGATCTCTTTTCTTTTTTCCCCTTTTTAGTTGAATCAGACGACAGTGATTTGCAAACGAAACTTTGTGTGTTTAAGATTAACCCTTCGCTTGCTATTCACGTCAATATACCTACCTGTAAATAGTGAAGACTCAGATGAGACAGCTCCTGCAGGAGCTGTCTCATCAGGGTCTGCACTATTTATAAGTTAATTGTGTAACCAGTGCAGTCCACAGCAGTGATTGCATAGCGAAATACTTGTACACAGTGAAGATACATGTATATGTAATTATACAACAGGGCATGGGTAAAGAAGGAGAAATGTATTTTAAAAATCAACAAGAGAAGGGTTAGCAAGGCACGGCTCGTTTTAAGTGGTGTTTTCTGTTCATACTGAGTTTTTGTTTGATATCGACAAAAAGTCATAAAGTTGTGTCATATAATGCCATCCCCCGTCTATTGTTGGGCGGGAAGATTAGACAAATAATGATAATGTTACATTTGTCGTCGCGTCAATTGTATTTGAACAATGAATTTTACAACCTGTTGAAATATCCTTCAGTTGACTGAAATGGGCCTAGCTGTACGAAAGAAAAACCCTTGGGGTTTGCAAACAATGTAGAGATAGCTCACCAACTATTTTTGGGGCCAAAATAATGTTCGTCTGCAAACAATGTCGTCTGCTTTAATTTTCAGAAGTAACTTTCCTTCAATGTCTTCTCTAAAACGTAAGTGGTGTGCCGAAGAGATGGATTCTGGTGACCGCCGAGTTACTCGTCGTCTCATCTGGATCTAAACTGTTTGGAAAGTTAACAACAGATTCGCCCATTGCCGCATGTACTTTGAGTTAACCCTTTTCCTGTTCTGTGTTTATTTCAAATTTCAATACCTACTGCATATTCATGGAGAAAATAGTTATAATGAAATAACTGGAATATTGTAACCAATTTAGAATATAAAGAAATAGATCTATCAAAATCCATTAGCAAACAGAGCAGACCCTGATCAGACGGCTCCTCTAGGAGCCGTCTGATCTGGGTCTACTCTGTTTGCAAATACGTGAAAACGTGTTTATATGAGGGAAAGGGTTAAGCTATTTATATTTTAAAATATAAATCTTTCACTGTTCTATGTTTATTCCAAATTTCAATTCCTATTAAACATTCATGGACAAAATAGTTTTAATGAAATATGAAAACTAGAACAATGTAGCCATTTTAGTAAGTATAGAAACAGATCTATCAAATTCCATTAGCAAACAGAGCCAGGGGGATCATTACGGGACATGATAAGAGAAAGAACATACTCAGCATTATACCTTTACTCCATGAATATTCATTTAATGAATAATGTACAAACATGTATGAATATTAATTAGTATAATTTTATAATGGCACATGTACAGGAGATCTATATGATTCAAAACCAAACAGAGCCGATCCTGATTAGACGGCTCATACATGTATAGGAGCCGTCTGGTCTGGGTCTTCTCTGTTTGAAAATGCGTGAAAAGGCGTTTATATGAATGAAAGGGTTCAAACTTTACTCCACAGACACGGCCTTGCAAACAGAGAGTAGACCCAGATCAGCCGGCCCCTATACATGTATGAGCCGTCTAATCAGGATCGGCTCTGTTTGGTTTTGAATCATATAGATCTCCTGTACATGTGCCATTATAAAATTATACTAATTAATATTCATACATGTTTGTACATTATTCATTAAATGAATATTCATGGAGTAAAAGTATAATGCTGAGTATGTTCTTTCTCTTATCATGTCCCGTAATGAACTAATGATCCCACTGGATCCAAACTGATTGTAACGACAATGGTGATCATAACATTGTACGTGCAGATGCCTTGGTTTCGTAGTGAGCATGTGGTAGCCAGTCAGTTTTGAACCAGATCATATTCCAATTAATTATTCAGGTCCAGAGATACAGATAAAGGTGCGTACGCATGTACCAATCAAACCCTGTGTTGTGACCACTCTTTAGAATCGTCTCAAAGAGACGATTCTAAAGAGTGGTTACAACATAGGGTTTGGTTGGTGGAGAAATAAAGAAGTTATTTTTGAAAATGTTTTAATTTACGCATCTTATCTGAACCGTTGATTCAGGACATTTCAAAATATTTATATGGACCACTTTATGACCATTTAAACAATGTTTGCTTGCAGACAGAGGTAGATTACAGGTATCTTATCTTTAATAGTATTATGGATCACGAGATTAAGCTTTATTAAAATGCATAATTAGGTTCAGCTTTATTGTAATATTAGATAATCAGCCAAATATTAGGACACTCATATGAATAGATATCAATGCCTTGTTTTTCATATCAAGGTTGGCCTAGTTGATTAAACTAGACCTGTATATAATGACCGTGTGTTCCCATAAGAACACAAAGCGTACCTGGTGCCAGTGGCCATGTTGGAGGGACTCGTGGTGCGTTATAAATCAATTCTGATAAAGGTATCGCTCTTTGTAAAAGAAGCAGTGAGGGAACTAAAAAAATCAGATTAAATTATTGTTTTATTGAATTTTATTAGATCTAGATCTAAAATGTTTGTTTGGGCAATTAATTAAAAGATGTTTTTGGTTTTTTCTTTTTTTGAAACAAAAATGAAGAAAAAAAATGAAAATTTGTAGCAGACGACAAAGTTAGCAGACGACAGAGTTTGGCAGGGAAAGGGTTAATGCAAGACGTAAGTATACTTAGTTATAACACAGAACTATCATAAATAGGTTTCGTCCAACCGTGGCCAACTCTTTTGGTCATCGGAAAAAAACGATAATCAGGGGACACTAGTGCGATGATTAATGCGCTATTTTAATAGGGCTGCCACGATTACGCTCCTTGGCATGTCAGTATTTTTTTTCTTAAATAATGATAGTAATAGCTAGGGTCTATGATTAACCTTTTTATCGCCAAATCTCTAATTGTCGTCTGCAAACCAATTTTGTTTAAGTATTCGGTAACAAGAGTGCCAGTTGGCACACTATACGCCCGTTCAACACAAACACAAACTCTAAGACCAAGTTGCAATGTTCCAAGTTTCAAGGCTTTGTCTCAAAGGGTTATGTAAATAATTGGGCTTTAACAAAAATATTAACCAAAACTTCTAAATTAAAAAGGTAAGTAATTTTGTCAAAATGCTTGACAGAGTTATGTACTCTTGCCTACAGATGACGCACGTGATGGTGAACAAGTGTTTCAAGTTTCAAAGCTTTATCTCAATGGGTTATTTAAAAAGGTGGACTTTAACAAAAACCGTAACCAAAAATTCTAAGTTAAAAAGGGTCATAATTTTGTCAAAATGCTCGGCAGAGTTATGTACTCTAGCATACAGATGAAGGATGTGCTGGTGAACAAGTGTTCCAAGTTTCAAAGCTTTATCTCAAAGGGTTATGTAAAATAAGTGGACTTTTAACATAAATTGAGGTTAGAGGTTAACATATTTGCTTAACGCAAATGCTAAACGCAAATTATAAGTCCAATTGTGCGACCTTGAACTTGGATATACATACCGGGACACACCCATGCTACTGTAGCATGTCCAGATAAACATTGTGATTAAATTTGAGGAGAAGGATCCATCAAGTAGAACTTGAGTTAGAAATGTTACAGACAGACTGACATTTAACATATTTGCTAAACGCAAACGCTAAACGCACATTCTAAGTCTAATTATGCGACCTTGACCTTGAATATACGTACCGGGACTCGACAGGCTACTGTAGCATTTCCAGATAAACACTGTGGTTAAATTTGAGAACGATCCACCCAGCCGAATTTGAATTAGAGATGTTACAGACAGACAAACAGACAGACATACGGACAGACAGACAAACAGTGCCATTCCATAATACGTCCTGTTTTTTCAAACGGGCGTATAAAAAAGGATATGAGATAAATAAATGCAAATTTCAAAGGAATAAAGCACAGATGTAGAAATAAAGCTTGAGACAAAAAGTGAAGTCCCTGATCAGGCGGCGTCTCATCTGGGGCTGCACTATTTGTCATGGTGTATTTTCATACGCCCACCTAACAAAGGTGGTCGTATATTGGCGTGGTCATGTCCGTCCGTCCGTCCGTTCGTCCGTCAACATTTTGTTTTTCCGCCGTTGTTTTGGAAAACTATTTGACGGATATCAATGAAACTTCACATGAACCTTTAATGCATTAAGATCTGAAGCTGAGTTGATATGCAAATATGAGGAAGGCCGTAATTTTTTCTTTTTAAATGGTATCTACTTCATGTTTTATATGATAATACCTTAATATGGATGTTCACATATATTGCGCGCTTTTTGATATGTCGTTTGATTTTAAAGTTATGGCCCTTTAACTTTGTGCGTTCGTTGCTTTGTGCGTTGGTCAACGTTTTGTTTGTCTGTTGTTTTCTGGGAAAACTATTAGAATGATATTTATGAAACTTCACACAAATGTTTTATGCAACAAAATCTGAACCCGAGTTGATTTTGAGGTTCATTCAATTTGTCGTTACAGAGTTATGTCCCTTGCACTTTTACGAAAATCTGCAAATATGAAGATGGCCGTAACTTTTTTTTTATTTAATTGTATATTCACAAGATCTGAAGCACAAATAAGAAAATATCAACACTTATAAGGCATATTGAATCAGAGAAGTTTTGCAAGTGGGCGTATCATGTACTGTCTAGTATGCAGTACTCTTGTTGCGACATTGGCGGTGAAAGGGTTAAGCGATCGCCTGGTTAAAAAAAAAGATTTTTAGTAAGTTTCTGTGGATGCCACAGACATTTTTAACTGTATTTAAAGCTCGTGGATGTCTATGTGGGCACGCCCCATATACAAAAAGTTCGGGGTGTCTTAGTGGCACTCTCTATCTATAAAGTTCTCGGGGTCTGTGTGACACATCCCTATACATAAAATTCGCGGGAGTCTTTGTGGCACTCCCTATATATAAAACTCTCGGGGTTTATGTGACATGTCCCTATACATAAAGTTCGCGGGAGTTTTTGTGGCGCTTCTCTATACATAAAGTTCGCTCTGATCTTTGTGGCACTTCCCTATATATATAAAGTTCGCGCTGATCTTTATGGCACTTCGAAGGGTCTATGCGGCACCCCTATAATAAAGTTCTATGGATTTTTGTGGCACTTCTTTATACTTTTCCTTGTTTCAGAACGTATGTATATAAAGCTCGCTTGGATCAATGTGGCTATTCTTTATCGTTATGGCTCAGCCGCTCTAGAGAGTATGTAGGACATTTTCGCATGGTTAGGCTTCGCTGTGGTCCACATGGCACTTGCCTTTAGATGGAACTACTTGCCTCTAGATGGAACTCGCAGGATCTATGTGGCACCGCCCTATATATAAAACTCACAGGGTCAATGTGGCTCTTCCGTATCCCAAGGGCTCGTACATGGGAGTCTGCTTGTCACTAGTATCGTATGGTTAGGTATCGCTGGGGTCTATTTTATACAGATATGACTAGGGATATATGGGTTACTGCCTTGTAGGTAGGGTTTCCATGCGATCCTTGTATATATATATATGTCAGGGTCTATGCTGCACTGTCTTGTAGTTAGGGTGACCCGTCTAGGGGGTCTATATGACACATCCTTGTATTTAGAGGTGTATGGGGTCTATGTGGCACTGGTTTATAGTTAGAGTTCATGGGGTCTATGCGACACAGTTTTGTTTATATATTGTCATATTGTCAAACATTCATTGTTATTGTTAAGTTTGTAGGGGAACTTCGGAAGGGCCGTAACTAATGTTGGTAGAACTTGTGGCCCAACCCCTTTCAATCTTCATTTAAATTATAATATATATCATTTTATGTTTAAACTAAACTATGCGAAATATCTTTCGCATATTGAAATTTCCTGGGTCTCGTATACGGTACTGACTTATGGTTAGGGTTCATGGAGTCTCTGTGGCACACCCTGTGTTCACTACACTGATGCTTGCAGCACTTTGGACATTGCTGCAATTTGAACGCGCGGCACTTCTATATATCTATATATCTATCTATTTATACTGCAACACTCTTTTGCAAGTATTTATGTACAGCTGCGCGTCAGTGCAGTTAGTAAGTAAAAGTTAAAGTAGGAGAAAGATAGTTGAGTGTTATTTATGTTATTTGTTAAAAGAAGTATGATACAGTTAAAAGATGATACAAAACCAGTTCTCTATTGCTTACTGCCAGCTTGAATTGTTCAAGATCTGACAGCAAGATAATATGAGAAGGGGAGCCATTCCACAAGATGATGGTTGCTGGGGGGGAAGGAATATTTGTAGTAGTCTACAGGGGTAAACATCTGTCGGTATGACAGAGGGTGCATGTGCCGTGTAGCTCTCAGAGGGTGTTGGAGATAAGTGAAGATAAGGCGGTGGCGGTATGGCTACAAGGCCATGGACTACCTTGTAGAAATGACAAGGTGGGCATCAGCTCTTCTGTTCTGTAGGGACCTCCAACCTAGCTGCTCTTGCATCCTAGAGACGCTATCTTATGTGGAGTAGTTGTTACTTACCCAGCGGACAGCCCTCCGCTGTACCATTTCGGTTTGACCGATTTGCTGCTTAGTGTATGGGCTCCACACTGTTGATGCATACTCAAGCTGGGGTCTGACCATTGTCTTGTACGCCATCTCTCTTATTCCTGAGTCCGTAGTCTGTATGTTGCGCCGCAGGAAGCCAGTGGTTCTGTTTGCTGTTTGGGTTGTCCAAGTGAGGTCAGAGCTCACTGTCACACCAATGTACTTGGCATCACTGATAGCCTCCAGGACGTGTCCGTGGAGTGTGTAGATGGGCTCGATGGGACAGGTAGACCTTGTGATATGTATAACCTGGCACTTGCTTGGGCTGAACCTCGAGTCCCATCGAGGTTCCCACTCCCGGAGACGGTCAATGTCAGTCTGTAATGCAGCACCATCCTCCTCACTTGAAATGGTCAAGTAAACTGCTGTGTCATCAGCGAAGAGTCTTACCTGTGACGCAAGACTGGTCGGCAGATCGTTGATGTATAGCAGGAAGATGATGGGACCGAGAACAGATCCCTGCGGTACGCCAGACGTCATTGGTACTGCAGATGATGATGCCCCATCTAGGACCACAGTCTGTGTCCTATTGCTAAGGAAAGCCTCTATCCAGTCGAGAGTCTTTCCTGTAATGCCATGGTCCATGAGTTTGTGAAGCAGCTTCTGGTGGTTAACGACATCAAATGCCCTGCTGAAATCCAGAGGCCACAATGTGTTCCATGATCTTGCACATTATATAAGTAAGTGAGATAGGCCTGTAATTTGCAGGGTCACTTTTGTCTCCCTTCTTGTACAATGGGCTGACCGTGGCTATCTTCCAGTCATCTGGTACTTCACCACTATCGTAACTCCTCTGGAAAATTACCTGCACGATGGGGGAAATTGTTTGATGGAGATGTTTGAGGACAATCGGTTTGATGGTATCACGGCCAGCTGCTTTGGCTAGTTTCAATGCTGACAGAAGCTTAATTGTCTATACCATTGACCCCAAAAGTTATGTCTGTTAACTCTGGGTATTTGCTAGAGTTTGTTTGGGAGTCAGTAAAACAGATTGAAATTGTTTGTTAAGTGCACTTGCTTTGTCGGTTGTCTCTGTCAGAAGTCTGTTTTCAGTCTTGTCAAGTAAAGGTGCTATTCCCTGCGAGTCATGTCTGGAATTTTTAATTAAAGGAAACAGTTTTTTGGAGAGAACCTCGCTTCTTTGGATGGCTTGCAGGCGCTGGTGCTTTTATTGTCCAAGGGTGTGATGCCAGGGAAGGATATCTTCCAGGTAGCTGTGGTAGGTGTTTCATGCAGTGATGTACGCCATTACAATTCAGACTCAGCGCTCTCTCCCAGTTCCCAGAATCCTACACAGAACGATCAATTTGATTGGTCTATAGTACTAACATAAAAATAAACCCAGCATCAGGTGGCGCTTGAGAGACTCATGTGATGCAGTCAATTGGCAATAATAAATCAAAGCATTAACGGTATCGAGAGTACACATACATCTATAGTCAACTGAAACATCTCCCCCTTTTTGAGAAATACAACAATCAATATATTAAATCAAACACTCTGGCCTCAGTTGACCACAGATGAAACCTAACATTATTACAAGCAATTATGATTACCAAAGTTAACACTTAACAACACTAACTTCTAACTTAAACTAGGTTCTAAGACATAACTAATAACTAAACCAGCATTTCTCAACAGCAATAGTTACTGTTACACAAGTTTTTCAAATCTTGAAAATATCTTAAAAAATTGGAACACACTGCTGAAGATGTGTCTGATGAGAAACGCTGTATAACCTTATCAACTAACGCAGAAAATCCTTAATTCTATCGCAGTAGAATCTTCATGTTACAAAATTGTCGAAGTTCTTTGGCTTGACAACGCGACCACTCCTGGTGACGACTTGGCCTGAAATTGTTTGGTCTGCATCGCGATTTTTATTACGTAAATTATATGGCACCGGTGAGTCACGGTGTCCTTTTTCCTCATAGCATGGCACCGGAGTGTCACGGTGTCCATTTGCATTTACTCGGTTTTCAATTTCTGAATTGCAGGGCATTCGCGATTCACCATGCCCTTGCACACTTTCTTTCTGATTCACATCTCGCGATCTCACACGCGGTTGGTTTTGCACACGCGACTGACTTAGCACACGCGGTTCATTTTCAGCACGTGAATAATCTGGAACACCCAAATTAACCTCTGATGGCGGCGTCAGCTGTAGATGTCTCCTGTTCCGTCGGTAGGTTCCCAATGGGGTTTTGACCATATACGATCTCCGATCTGGATCGCAATCCTCCACTACGCCTTTCACACTCCATCGTTTCTCTTTGTCAGTTTTAATTCTAACCTCATCACCTGGGTTTAGATGTGACAGGGTTTTGACAGACTGATCATACTGCATTCTCATGCGTTCTTTGTATTTTGAGTCACTTAATCTCATATCATCTCTCTCTAACCAGCCAGGTTTTAGAGAATTTGGTAACATTGGCATAAGAGTTCTAATTTTCCTCCCCATCATCATCTCGGCAGGACTGAGGCCTGTTGACTCCAATGGAGTTGCTCGATATTCCATCAAGGCAGTGAAAATATCCTCTTGCCTCAGGATCCTTTTTGCTATCTTTACTGCCGCTTCTGCTTCTCCATTTGATTGCGGATAATGAGGACTTGCAAAAGTTTGTTTGAAACCATATTCACTTGCAAATGACTGAAACCATCTTGAAAACATGTTTTTCATTTTACCGATGACCTGTTCACTTGTCACGCTCGACAAATATGATATCTCAATAAATCTTGAATAATAGTCTGTCACGACAAGGTAGTGTTTTCTTTCCATTTCACACAAGTCAGTAGCAATTCTTTGCCATGGTCTGTCTGGCAATTTAGTTATGATAATCGGTTCTTTTTGTTGAGCTGGTCGATGTTTTTGACAGAAGTCACACTTTTCTACCTTTTCTTTGATATCTTTTGCAATGCCAGGCCACCATACCGACGCCTGTGCTCTGGCTCTACATTTATTTAGACCTAGATGTCCTTCATGAATACTTTCAAGTGTCTCTGTTCTCAGTTGCTCTGGTACGACTATTCGTTCTCTATACAACAAAAGTCCCTGACTCACTGACAATTCACTTCTAGAGGCAAACATATCTGTCAGCTGTGGGCTAACTGAATCCATGTAAGTCGGCCAACCAAAACGTGTGTAGTTCATAGCTTCCTGAATTACATTATCATTCTCAACAGCCTTTCGAATTTTTTCTAACTTTATGTCCGAAATTGGCCTTAAAGCATCAACTGAGATGGAATAATGTTCTATTTCGTCTACAAATGTGTAACTTTCTTTGTTAAGAGGACTCCTAGACAGTGTGTCTGGCACTACTAAGTTTTTTCCTGGAACATGTTCCGCTTTTAGGCTGAACCCTCTTAATCTCATTAGCATCCTCTGGCATCTCAAAGGAGAATTATTCAGGTCTTGTGAGTTAAGAAGAGGCACTAGTGGCTTATGGTCTGTTAGCAGTCTGAATGAATCTAAGCCTACTAGATAGCGCGAAAATTTCTCACACGCCCAGAGTGACGCTAAACACTCTTTTTCAATTTGCGCATATTTCTCTTCTGCACTTGAAAGCTTTCTTGAACAAAATGCAACTGGTTTTATTGTCCCGTCTTTGTCCTGTTGGAACAAAGCTCCACCCAAACCGTAGCTACTAGCATCTGCACTTACGATTACTGGCTTGGTATGATCATAGAATGTCAACGATTGTGCATTTGTGATGAGAACTTTCGCCTGATTGAATGCAATTTCTTGTGGTGAATCCCACACCCAAGTTTCTGATTTATGTAGGAGATCAGTCAATGGTTTGATAACACTTGGAAGTTTTGGAACAAATCTACCCAGATAGTTTATCATTCCAAGTACGCGTCTTAGTTCTGGCACATTTGTTGGGGCAGCAAGCTCACGAATAGCTTCAATTCTGTCCTCACTAGGTTGAATTCCATTTTCAGTGATTGTGTGACCAAAATACTCTATTCTGTCTTTACGGAATTCACACTTGCTCCGATTCAGTTTCAGTCCAGAGTCATTTATTCTATGTAAAGCTGCTTTTAAGTGTTTATCATGTTCACTATCATTCTTCCCATGCACCAAGATGTCATCTATGATTACTTTCACACCCTCCAGACCACACAGAAGCTCTGTCATTTTCCTCTGAAAAATCTCTGGGGCTGAAGTTATCCCAAATGGAACACGACGGAAACAGAATCTCCCAAACGGTGTAATGAATGTAGTGAGTTCACTGCTTTCTTTACATAGAGGTATCTGGTAAAATCCACTAGATGCATCGAGTTTTGTAAACACTTTTGCTCCTTTCAAATATGGGGCAATATCATCTAAGTTCGGGAGCATGTAATGTTCTCGTTTCACAGAGTCATTAAGTTTTATCAGATCAACACAAATTCTGATTGCACCTGAAGGTTTGACTACAGGTACCATTGGGGCGCACCAATCTGTTGGATTTGTGACTTTCTCAATAATGCCTTCATTTTCTAACCTCTGCAGTTCTGCTTCAACTTTCTCCAACAGCGGAAATGGAACTCTACGTGCTGTTGTCAAACAGTATGGTTTTGCATCCTCTTTGAGAGTGATCTTGACAGGTTCACAATTCACTAGTCCAAATGAACCAAATATGCCTTGGTCTACCTCTATTTCATTGATTTTCTGGATGAGTCCCATTTTCTCAGCAACTGCACGTCCTAGCAGATTATTGCTAGCCGTTCCTTTTATCACATGAACTGGGAATGTATACCATGCATCTTTAACTTTGGTTTCCGCGCGAAACATGCCTATGCACTCTATTGGTCCCCCGGGTCCAAACAATGGGGTATGTGATGGCATAAGATTGGCTCTACGACTTAGCCTGAGGTATGTGTTATGACTAATGATAGATGTATCTGCTCCTGAGTCAATCTTGAATTTAAGAATGTTCCCATGGATTTTCAAGTCTACAGTCCATGGAGGACTATTGTCTGAGCAACTTGTCACAGAGCCAAGAAATAATGTGTCTCTAGACTGGTGTACCTCATTTACATTGTGCTTTTTCGTGCGACAACATACTGCAAAGTGATTAGGCTTTTGACAATTTCGACATATCTTCCCCTTAGCATAGCATTTGTCTTTGGCATGGACCTGGTTACATTTGTCACACCTGTATGTGGCTTTACCCTGAGTACTATAGCGTTGTCTCGGTCCCTGAGTTTGGTAATTATACTTTGGTTTAACATAGCCAGGCGACTGTCTTTTTTCATGGCATTTCTTTTGTACAGAGTCGAGCATTTTGCTGGAAGACTGATCTCGCATTTGCTCTTTCACTTGTTCACTTTGTCTTGCAAGTTCAATAGCTTTTTCAAGAGTCAAATCTGATTTTAACTGAAGCTTCTTTGACAGTTCTTTATCGAGAACACCAATAACAAGTCTATCTCTAATGTGCTCATTCTTATTTTCGTACTCACAGTGCTCCGCGATTTCATAGAGGCTCCGTACGAATTCTTCCATAGATTCACCGTTTTTCTGAGTCCGAAGGTGAAACCTAGCACGTTCGTGGATCACATTCCTCTTTGGCACGAAATATTCCTCAAATTTTTCCAGCACTAGATCGAATGTCTCCTCTTCCTCTTCGTCCTCTTCTGTGAATGTTTTCATTATGTGTTCAGCTTCCTTCCCCATTGTGTACACGAGGACGCTGACCTGCACCTCGTTTTCCTCCGCATTCAGCTTCGTGGCCGTCCTAAAGCGACAGAAACGTTCCCTCCATTTAGGCCATTCAGCCGGCTTGCTGAAGTCAAACGGCTCCGGTGGACTTAATTTGAATGACATGATTCTTCTTAGTTTAGTTTACTTCTGACACCATGTTTCATGCAGTGATGTACGCCATTACAATTCAGACTCAGCGCTCTCTCCCAGTTCCCAGAATCCTACACAGAACGATCAATTTGATTGGTCTATAGTACTAACATAAAAATAAACCCAGCATCAGGTGGCGCTTGAGAGACTCATGTGATGCAGTCAGTTGGCAATAATAAATCAAAGCATTAACGGTATCGAGAGTACACATACATCTATAGTCAACTGAAACAGTAGGACTCTTTAATTATTTTACATACATTATGTTTAGAAAATGGTGCCTTACTTTTGGATCTTTTGTTTTCTTGTAGCGTTGGAAAAAGCTATCTCGTTTTCTGATAGATCTTTTGATATCTTGAGTTATCCAATGCAGGTTTACTTTCGATGACAGCTTACGTTTAGGGGTGTATTTATCAATGCCTTTTAATAGGTTGGTCTGAAAAAGATTCCATAGTTCATTTACATTTTTCCCGAACTACCATTTATGATATTGAAGCCATCCCAATCAGCTTTCCTGTATAGTGTCATATGTCCACGGGTTTGTCTGCTTATTTTAGCCTTACTGTTTACGTCACAAACCACGATAGATGGTCATGGTCACTAATGCCTGGTGATACTTGTATTGAAGTTATCAAGGTATGATTGCTTGTAAGGAACAAGTCAAGTATGAGGTCATGTCTTGTGGAGTTGTTGACCATTTGAGTAAGATTGTAGCAGATCCAGCAAGTCTATGAATTCCTCATACAACTGTGTATGACCACATCCCGGTCTTATTGAGGGTACATGATCAGAGTCCCAACTAAGTTTGGGGTAGTTGAAGTCTCCCAGAATCCACATGGTACCATTTAACTTACTGGCTAAGTTAACAGACCTTTGGAATTCAGAAGCACTGTGGCTATCATCTTCATGTGGGCTGTAATATGCTGCTATATACAAGGTTTTAGACCAGCTAATTCAATTTTAATCCTGAGTATTACGCAATCAGTTTTCAGGTCTTTCTGTTCACTAGAAACAATATTTTTCTTTAACTAAAATGAAAGCTCCACCATCCTTTGAACCAGTTTCTCTATCTACCCTATATGAGGTGTAGCCCTTACACTTGGGAAAGTATTCACTGTCCAAATGGGAGGAGGTCAACCACGACTCTGTATCAACTACAATATCGGGCGTATGGGTGTCTAGACTGCATAGAATTGTTCTTTCTTATTTACTAATGAACGACAATTAATATTTAGGACTTTCAGGGATGAGACTTTTGTAGGCTTTCTTTTTGTAGCAGTGGCTGGAGGTTTAGTGGGTGGGGTGTTTCCTTCAACAGTTAGGTTACAAAATTTATTTTGCGATTCAATGGGATCGCTGGCCATATAACTATTTGTTGAGAGGTTTGAGAGACTGGAATGGTCACGAGCAAGGCACACCCACGAGAACTACACATCTTGAGCCATGGTATCCCTGTAGCTCTGTATGTCAAAGCCTTGACAGTCTAAATGAAACCACTGACTGCAATTATCACAGCTGACAGCCGGGTCAGAGTCGTGTACTTCTAGACCACAGCTACGTAGCCACATGGATAGTCAGTGCTAGGTCCGGGATTTGTCTCAATATCTCGGAAACAGGTCAAACCGGTCCCAAGTCAAACCGGCCTCAAGTCAAACCGGCCTCCAGAAAGTCAAACCGGACCTCAAGTTGGTCAAACCGGCCTCCTTATTATATTTTGGCTGGTCAAACCGGTCCCACGAATAAAAAACTTCTAATATATATCTTTTTAATAATGAAATGTTTTATTGATACTTTTATTACTTTTTTATCACGAAATATAATGTTCGAGAAACCTGTGATGAGGAAAATTTCCATTTCTGCATATAATGTAACCGAACAATTAACACTTTTCTAAGACACGTGTACACGCTAATTAGTAATATATGTGTGCCTTTAATCTAACCGAACAATGAACACATTATTAAATTTTTTGCTACAAATACTAATTGGTATGTTATGTGTGTGGCGGTAAATGTAAGGTACTTTTTCCCTGTCCTATGCTTATTTCAATACATACCGAATATTCAAGGACAAAATAGTTATAATTAAATATGGAAGGCCATTTTAAAAACTAAAGGAAAAAATCTTTCAAATTGCATTAGAAAACAGTGCAGACCCTGATCAGACGGCTCCTAAAGGAGCCGTCTGATCTGGGTCTACCCTGTTTGCAAATGCGTGAAAACACGTTTATATAAGGGAAATGGTTAAAGGTATTAATCCCATTTATTATTGTTAAAGATGAACACTAATTGCTAAGGGATGCACGTGGCGGTAACATATAAATGTATTTAAGCTGTTAATCCCTTTGGTTTCAGTGTTGGGTTCCGTCAATAAACGGGCTACATTAAGTCTCGGCGTTTTTGAAGAGCGATATTCTGTTCAGTGATTGTTCCACCTGAACAACGCGGACAAGTCTAAGTGCTCTACGGACAGATTATTTATGTGTGTTTTATATAGGATGTATTCAACAGACAGGTTAATTATATGTGTTTTAGAGTATGTATGATGTTCTATTTCAGTTCAGTTCAGCTTTATTAGCATATCGGCAACTGAATTGCCTTTGGCTAAATATATACAGACAAAGAACATGGCACAACAACACAGAAATGTAAACACTTTCAGAATTACAAAACAGTTAAATATTCCAGGGTTTTTTGGCGTAAAATATTTGCCTTCTTGACATACATTGAAAGCTTATTAATTAAACTGCTATTACTAGAACTAAGCAATGAGTTGAATTTTCCTATAGAGGGCCAAGAAACATTTCCTAAATACTGTCGACGTAAATTTGCGTATTTTGGACAACATAATACAAAATGATATTCTGATTCAACACAGTTCAAATTACACATCCTGCAAAAACGATTCTCTCTTACAATACCTCTATTTCTTCCTGGTTCTATTTCTAGTGAATGTGACGATAACCATAACCGAGTAAATTGAATTATGTTAGAGTCATATCTTATTTTACTAAGATATGGCTCGTAACAGAATTCTTTTTTAAATTTACAATAAAATGACAGTTTCGACATATTTGTTATTGAGGCATTCCATTCTTGAATAAATTGGTCTCTTATGCGTGTTTTAATTGAAGGTAAATAAGACGCATTAATGTTAAAATGGTGTCTTAATTCAGTGTATCCAAGATGATCAACAACTGAGTTGATTCTTTTAGCCCAACATTTGCCATTAATATTATTACATTGATCAATATACACGAGGTACATAGGGGAATCAGTATTCTTCATTATTTTTAAAAAAAATTTAATCGCTCTTTCCTTTGCGATAATAGACAATGGAAATCGACCCAGCTCACCGTAGACAGCATTATTTGGAGTAGATTGTTTAACACCAAGTACATATTTACAAAACTTAAGATTTAATTTATCAATTTCGGTAAAATTATACACACCCCATACTTCAGACCCGTATAATAATATAGGAGCAACTAACGAATCGAAAAGCGATAATTTGGTTTTTAAGTCAAGCTTAACCCTGCCAAATAAAGCCACTAGGTTATAATAAGCTTTAATGGCTTGTTCTGACAGTGTTTTGACGGTTGAGGACATGTTTCCAGTATACGTAAAATTTACTCCTAGATATAAAAATTGATCGACAATTTCAATACTTTCATTGTCGATGTATATGTTCCATGCTCATTTAACAGATAATTTTAACCCTTCAATCCATGATTATTAATGTTAGCAAGACCTATAATATTCCATAGCAAACAGAGCATACCCTGTAAGACTCAGATCCATCTGGTCTGGGTTTCCTTTGTTTGCATTGATGATAATACATTGTAGTCAGCCCTTTACTCCATAAATACGCCTTTCTATGCCTTTGCAACAGAGTAGACCCAGATCACATGGTTTCTATAGGAGATTTCTGATCAGGGCCTGCTCTGTTTGCTTACAGTATACTAATTAGATCTGAATCTATATTTTCTGCCTAAGTAATGATAAAATGAAACTAATTAATATCAAATCATAGAGTAAAGGTTGAAAAGAACTTAAAACGAATACACGTACATTTATATGAGGGAAATGGTTAATTCTGGTTCCGAATTTTTTTTCGAAATTTTCACTCGATATCATCATTTTACAACATTTGAAATAAATTTATATGTACTTTTGAACTTTACTTTTTTTTGTGTGTGCAAATATGTCTACATACCAAGATAAACACTACCGTACGTTCATTCAGAGACATATACATACATGTATGTATATGTCTCTGGTTCATTCAACTGACACAATGAACGCGTGTCTAATTGGATTATCACAAACAACATACACGCGCGTGCCATTAATTGGATTATCACACCTACCGAAAGACACATGCGTGCCATTAATTGGCATTAACTAAGCGCCAATGTCACTTAATCTAAATGCGAGCCGAGTATAAATTATAGCTAATACATTGCCGAATTTCCAACTGACCAAAATATATGTGATAAGCAACTAGATCTACATTGGGTTTCTAGAAATAATTAATATTTAACATGATTAAAAATTCGATTTAAAAATGTGGGGCCGGTTTGACCAAAAAAATAATTCATGTGAGGCCGGTTTGACTTTTTGGAGGCCGGTTTGACTTGGGGCCGGGTTGACTGTAATTCAATCACTTGTTTTATTGTGCCTTAGACAATGCGCATGCGCATGTTTGGAGCGGCCATCTTGAACAAAAAGTATCACAAATCTGCGTGGGTGCGTATTTTTAAGCTTGTTTCTTTTAATATGTCTCGATAACTGCAATTCATTATATCTAACGAACTATTTATTCTTTAATTCAGTGTTTGTACTGCTAGATATAAGACTTTATTGAAATTGTGGGGTTTTTTCGCGAGAGAATGGCATGCTGCCAAAAGAAATAAAGCCTTAGGAAGGCAGCGGGCCTCATGCTAGCCACACAGGGGACCGTCACAATGAAGTATGAACGGTCAACCTCAGCAGAAACAAATGTATGAACACTGGATATATAGACAAGGGGTCGAACTTCCTATTTACGATTTTACCCCTCTCCAAAGTATGCCTCTGTTGACATTCAGTCAAATGGTAGCGTGCGGTACCGTAGCGTGGTCGCATCGTCTTTCGAACCTCTAAATATTTGACCAGGAACAGAAAACGTTTACCGTGAATATTGAAAAAACTAATAAAATATTCCTTTCTACAAAACAATTAAATAATTTTATCCATCAATTAATCCCTAAACAATCCAGTGTTCCCCACCACCCGCATAACAAAAAAAAATGGCAGCCAGAAATAGAGCACCCGCTTTTCGAACCTTTATTTTAGAAATTGTTTAACGATTTCATCTGTCCAACATTGTACGTAAAGTTAATCGAACATGGTTTTCGCAGTAAGTGTCACTGTTGTTTACTAGCTATTGTATACAGCCCAGATTCGGCGCTGGCAAACATTCAAATTGGAATGATTTGTTTTGTTCAATATGACACGTTTTAGACTTAACTTTTAAACAGGCGAGCATCAGGTGGCTTTGACACCATTTCTGGTTTTAAATTACAGGCATTTTCACTTAGGGCAGGTTAGGCTGCTGTACTCTGATTAGCGGATTGGATTCCATGCAATATCTCCTCAAGGAATGGTGCAATTTTCACCAAACTTACTCAGTGTACTTGATATCCAATAACCTCATGGTTTTGTGGTTGGCATATTCTGCACATATTTATTGATGATGATACCATCTGTTAGCTGATTATTTCTGTGACATATCTTAGATCTGAAAGATTGGTCCGATTTCTATCAAACTTGCTCACTATATGCTTATTATTCAAGTACCTAGCAAAGAGTACCCAGTTAAACAAACTACATGCATATTTAATTATGCTGCTGCAGGTCTGCATTAGGACAATCAGGCTTACAATATGCGATACCTCCTACGCGGGCGGGCCCTTCGTCAACAGTAGTCTAGTTATTAATAATTATTACATTAACTCTATTTCAGGTAAAATGTCTCGACGAGGGGCAGATCTTGATTGCAAGATATATGTTGGTGACCTGGCCAGGGATACTAACGAGAAGGACATAGAGAGAGCTTTCAGTTATTACGGCCGTCTTCGCAGTGTGTGGGTTGCCAGAAATCCAGCTGGATTTGCTTTTGTTGAGTTTGATGACCCGAGAGATGCAGAGGATGCCGTAAGGGGATTAGATGGAACGTGAGTATGCAGAGTTTTAACATGATTTTGTATTCCAGAATTGATGTTGATAGTATAGAGATATAGATAACAGCATATATTCAAATAATAATCTCGTCAATAGTATGTTGTTTCCTATGTTTGAGTGACCTTCTCCCTATGGCATCTCTTATCTTTACCCCAGGAGCCTCAATGGCAGCAGGATACGAGCTGAACATTCCACAGGCAAAGTACGACCCAAGCCCTGGCTTAGAGGTGGTCGTGGTGGAGGGAGAGGAGGAGGTGGTGGTGGTGGTGGTGGTGGTGGTGGAGGAGGAGGAAGTCGAAGGCCATTCCATCCAGAGGACAGATGCTATGAGTGTGGAGAGTCAGGGCATTATGCCTATGACTGTCCCAGACATAGAGGAGGAGGTAGATCCCGCAGGCACTCGAGGTAAAAACATGTAATCAATGTGAATGTGTTGATTTTCATTGTTATATTGCTCACTGACAGTCTGGTATATAAGTATCGTGTTGTATATATCTCATAAGAAAATCATTTGAAGGCATATATGAGTAGTAAATTCATATTTTCATGACTAACTAACACTGCACATTTTAAACATTTTCTTGCAGCAAACTGTACTAATATAATTATTCACCTACTTATATTGTCTGTGATTCTAAACTCTTCAATGCCAGTCTTACCACATTGGTTGAAATGAGTTTTATTCTTCTTTTATAGTTTTTTTTAAAGATTCAATGATAATGGATACAGTTGAAACATTTCTTCCTTCAAGTTTTTTTAGATGTCAGTTATTATTTCGTGCAGCATTTGATATGAACTGTATACAGTAGTGGGAAGAAAACTATGTCATGTTCAATGTTAATGTTGATCCAATACTGTATTTACTCTAAATATTTGGCAGACAAACCTAGTGCAGATACATATCAAACTGCCTGTACGGGAGCAGTTTGATCTTGTAAAATTAAATACTGAAGACTCGGGTAGAACTGCTCTTAATCCATTCTCTCATTAACACCTTTTAATGCCTCTGTAATAGTCACGTTTCAGAGCTAAAGATGAAGGTGTGTAACCAAATACTAAAATCATTTTTCCACCAAACCCTACACTGCGACCACTCTTTAGAATTGTCTCTTTGAGACGATTCTAAAGAGCGGTCACAGTATAGGGTTTGGTGGAGATATAAAGGAGTTATTCTTGAAAATGTTTTAACTTACGCATCTTATCTTTAGTTCTGACATTTTGAAACCATTGTGATAAACACATAGCATTTTTCTAGTAAATGCTCCTTTTCAGTAGATTTATTCAAGATGGTTGGATCTTAAAATAGCCTATGAAAGAATGGGTTAAAGGAGCAGTAACATCAGATTCCACACTGTTTTCTACTCCATTAGTTTCATTGAACTCTTTCCTTCCTAGAGATGCCTTTGAAAATAGAATAGACTTAGATTAGATGGCTCCTACAGGAGTTGTCTCATGTGGGTCTGCTCTGTTTGGTGATGAAATGATATAAAGCTGATTCTACAGTTTCTTTCTGCCAAATCAAATAATCCTGTGTTCATATTCCATTATAATAATTCACCTTATGAATATTCATGAATGAAAGGGTTAATGTTCATCGAAATGGTGTGTAATTGACTTGTTCAGCTTTGCAAGACAGGGGGGGGGGGGGGGGGGGGGTGTAGCTTGGGTCTCCTATTATTTAGTTTAAATACAGTAAGCTTCATGTCAGTTTGATTTTTATGTGATGTAAGTAAAGTCGCTACATGCGAAAACGTATCTTGAGTTTAGCATTTGCAAGTGATGTAAACTCAGAGCAACTGTCATATTACAGAAGTGGCATCTTTTAACACTTTACCTTATAAATTTTATGTAAAATATTAGTATACCCCCACAAACAAAGTTTGGGGGTGTATATAGGGGTCAGCTTGTCGGTCGGTCGTTCTGTATACTTTTTTCCCTCACGATTTCTCAGTAACCGCTGACTGGAATCCAATATAACTTGACATGATGCCTTATCTTAAAGAGGACATGCCCATCCAATTATGGTTTTTCAGCTGATTGATTTTCTTACAAAGTTATGACCCTTTGTTTAAAAAAATGTTGGGTCTGTTGGCTTTCGTTTCCACACGGTTTCTAATTGACCGCTGACTGGAATCCAATGAAACTTGATATGATGCTTCATCATAAGGAGAACATGCACATCCAATAACAGTTTATATATTTTCTTATAGAATTATGCCCCTTTGAATTTTGGTCTATCAGTCGGTCTGTTGACTTTTTTCCTCGCAGTTTCTCAGCAACTGCTGAGTGGAATCCAATAAAACTTGACACGATGCTTTATCATAAGGAGGACATGCATATCCAATTATAGTTTTCCAGCGGATTGATTTTCTTTCAAAGTCATGCGCTTTTGTTTAAATATTTTGTGTTAATCTGTCTGTTGACTTTTATTCTGCACGTTTTCTCAGCAACTGCTGACTGGAATTGTACGAAACTTTCTCATGAAGGGGCGATGCGCATCCAATTATGAAATATCTGTTTTCTTACAGAGTTATGCCCCTTCAAATTGTACAAAGTTTTTACTTGTGACAGTAAAGTTTGTGGGGGTATTAATCACCTTCAGTGATACAGGGCTCAATCTCGAGCTCATGATCAGGGAGAAGTTTAGTGGTATTGAGGAAGAAGTTTTTGGTCAAAATTTTGTATCTCCTGATATGTTCTATATATTAAAACTTCTCCCCCAACTCACACCAGGGAGAAGTCTGCAGGGTTAGGGAGACTTTTTCTCCCAAATTGCCCTCTTGCTTGAGCCCTGTGATGGTTCTAGTTATTTTTGATATTTGCAAATGAAAATATTGAAGTTTGGCTATGACAAACTGTTGAATCAAATCTATATTGTTCCATAAGCAAACAGATCAGACCCTGATCAGATGGCTCCAATAGGAGCCATCTGATAAGGGTCTACTCTGTTTGCAAAGGCTTGAAAAGGCATATCAGTGGAGTACAGGGTTAAGGTCACTTTATAAAACAGATTCCAATGAATGTCAAATCCTTGATAAAGAACACCGTCTGTAACGTGGCAGCTGGTCTGAGTACACTATTTTGCAATACCATATGGTACTTTTTGCAAAGTACAAACTTTACTGTTAAGGCGGGCAAAATTGTTCCAAGTGTGGCTAAATATTGACATATTGAAAGGTTAGTTTGAATACAGTATCCCTTTATTTTAACAAAAAAAGGCACTTGCTTTAAATCATTTTTGTTCCCAACCTTTTTGCAGATGTCTGTATCAAATGACTGCCCTAATGATCTCCATCAAACAAGAGATAGATTTTCTTCTCCGTCAATGTCTGATAAGCTTCCCAGTGATCTGAACATCATGATTAGATCTTCCGTCACTCGATTCTACACAGACCTCTTCATATATAGACCGTAGATCAGCCGCGCTACCATCATGCGTTCAACACTCTTCCGTCTGAAGGTTGAGAAATCTGCCAGTCTCCCCCTTCGTACATAGTTGAGGCGTTGATAGCGTGGCAGGATCGACTCTCCTGTCAGCATTTTCAACAATGATACATATAGATCAAACCATCAGCCCCACATGAGTAAATCTTGTGGTACCGATACATTCACTGCACTGCAGCACGCCTCTCGATTCAGCATCTAGATCTTCAGCGTTGACATGAATTTGAAATAAGTTCTGTCGTCCAGGTGAAATGAGCCAACCACCTGGCATTCTGTTTATCAACTGAACTCATATTTTCTACACGTTTCAGTCCCCAGATAGGAGTGTAAGTGGTTTTGATAATTGACTTTGTATTCAAGAAAGTAGATTATGTCATATATTGAAAATGTGTATCATCAACAGTACAAACTCTGAATAATGGATAGGCCAATCCCAATACCCAAGGTTGTAAAAACTTTTGACTGAGAGACTCAGATCATTCTCAAGTGTCTGATTGGTCAAATTTTGAGCTTGATTTTAATCAGATGATTGAGAATAGACTTCAACTCAAGCTGAAAGTTTTATAACCTTTTGGCCATAACAAATGTTAACCCTTTACCTCATATAGATGCCTTTTCAAGTCTTTGCAAACAGAGTAGATCAAGATCAGATGGCTCCTGTTTGAAGTAATCATAGTCTAATTGACATCATGCTGATTATTAAATGAGTCCATGTTGTTTACATTAATAGAATTCATAAATTGCTTTAATATCTTTAGATAGTCACATATATAAACTTTTTCTCATAGTTTACAAAAGCAACATTCTAAGTACACAGCCTATAATCCTGTTATAAATATGTATAAACAAGAGCCTAAGGTATGTTAACATTGGGTCATTGAATTCATCATAGAAAGTTGATGAAGGATTCGTCTATATGTCTTTCTGATATATTTGTTTTTAACCCTTTACTCCATAAATACACCCTTCTATGCCTTTGCAAACAGAGTAGACCCAGATCAGACGGCTCCTGTAAGTCATCTGATCAGGGTCTGCTGTGTTTGCTTATGATATGATATAGATATGATTCTACAGTTTCTGCCATGGCCAAAACATTGTGTGTCTACTATTATGACAATTTTTCTAAATAATATTCATGATGGCGTTATGTCTTACATGAATATTCATGGAGTAAATGGTTACAGTAAGTTTGGTTCTTAACCCTTTCCTCCATAAATACCCCTTTCTATGCCTCTGTAACAGTCACTTCTTGAAATCATTGTGATTTTTAGAGTATTTGCTCCATAGGAACAAATGCTCTATTATCACAATGGTTTCAAAACTACATGATTCTAAAATTTTCCTTTTCTCTAGTAAATGCTCCTTTTCGTTAGATTCATTCTAATAGGTTGGGTCTAAAATAACATATGAGGGAATGAATTAATATATTAGCTGCCATTTTCCAGTATTTGTACTGTTTTTGATTATCACACTAGCTATAGTGATGACTGATGAAAGGCTTTTCTTGTTTTTAGTATGTGAAAAACAAAATTACTTAACCCCTAACTTTATGGATATTAATTAGATGGTTTTATAATGAGACATGGACACCTAATTAGATGGTTTTATAATGAGACATGGACACCTAATTAGATTGTTTTATACTGGCATGTGGACATACGAAACATTCACTATGGCAGAAAATGTAGAATCGGATCTATATTGTGTCATAAGCTAAGAGAGCTGACCCTGATCAGACAGGTCTAATATTATAGGAGCTGTCTGATCGGGATCTTCTCTGTTTGCAAAGGTGAAAACAAATCGAAGGAGTAAAGGGTTAAATAATATGAACCATTGCAATTCTGTTTTGAAGTTTTCATAAGAGCAAGACACTGACTGTCTCTTAACACAAATCAGATAAACTCTGACATGGAACTGTAGATAAGAGGAGTATTTGGTTGAGAAATAAGAGATTTGTTTGGATCAGTACTCTTTTCATTTGCAGTCCTGATTGATAGCCTGTGCACCAAGAAAAGGAGCATGTCTTTACGAATAGTGCAACCTACTGCAAATGATCAACAGATTTGCATTTCACCAGAATGTGCTTAGTTTTCATCATGGTATGCCCTTGCAAATAGAGTAGATCCAGATCAGATGGCTCCAGAGCCATCTGATCTTTGTCTACTCTTTTTGCAAATGCCTCAAAACACATTCATATGATTATATGAAGGAAGGGGTTATAATAAAGTGGGATCCGGCACATTTCTTTTTTTGATTTAGAGACTCAATTTAATAGTAAGAGGCATAGAGCTTTTAGTCAGTTTATATAAATATATCTAAAAAATTTGACTCTGGGCATATATTAACATCTTTAGAGCTAGTCCCGTTACCTGATGAATATAATGAATGTAATAAATAATGCCATCGTGAATATATATTAGCAGATATTCTGTATTTTAGGATCTATGGCCGTGATAGAACTGTAGAATCAGATCTATGCACATCTGTAAGCAAACAGCAGACTGATCAGACAGCTTGTACAGGAACCGTCTGATCTGGGTCTACTATTTGCTTAGGTGTTTCAATCAAGTAAAGGGTTTAACTTAAACCATAGTAGAGTGTATCAATTCTAACGAGTACCAGCATGTTAGTGTTTTGGCATAGAACTATTCTCTTTTCTATAGCTTTGATCATGGTCATGGTTTGGACACTAGCTTAGTATTGACCTTTATATTGATGATTCAGAGAAGATATTTACCATGCCAATACTTTTCTTTATGATCCAAATTATGTGGAGTCTTGTACTTTCAGCAAGAAACAGGTTTGCTTTAGGTTTTAAAAGTCAAATATGAGATTTCTGGTTGAGATCAAGTAGAAATATATATGTCTTCAATAAAGTGTCAAATTCAGTTATATAGTGTTTAATTTCAGATTATGACCCATAGTGTTTAATTTCAGATTATGACCCATTACTTTATAAAGACGACTTAAGACACCTTTGCAAATTCAGTAGACCAAAATCAGACAGCTCTTGTAGGAGCCATCTGATCAGGGTCTGCTCTTTTTTCTCATGTAAATATATAAATCAGATTCTACTGTTAATGCCATGGCTAGAAGATCCTTGTGTACATATACCATTATAAAAAAATAAGCCAATAACTATTTATGATGTTATTATTTCTTACCTGAATATTCATAAGGTAATGGGTTAAATGGGGAAAAAATGCAAGCAGAACATGCTGAGGTTGTTTAAAATGTTGCAAAGAATTGTTTTAAACATGACATGATCTTTTTCAGGTCTCGCAGTAGGTCAAGGTCGTATGGAAAGAGAAGCTACTCCAGGAGTCGCAGCAGGAGCAGGGACAGGAGACGGTTAGTAAAGGCTTATAGTACATAAAATAGATAGAGGAAAATACTTCAATGCATAATTATGTGATAAACTGGTAACCCTTTTCCTTATATAAACACTTTTTCACCCTTTTGAAAATCGAGTAGACCCAGATCAGATCTGCCAGAACCAAAAAATCCTGCGTACATACACCATTTTACAAATTCAGCTTATAAATATTCCTGATGTCATTATTTCCTACTTGATAGTTCAACAGGGAAAGGGTTAATGATACTCTCGTCACCACAACTAAATGACCATAGAAAACTGTTTTAAATCCAAATGATAGGTTTAAAATTATTTTCTGCCAATTTTTCATATAAATCGGTCAACACCAAAAGTGGTACACAAATTCATCATGTCATGAAAGTAATGCTGATGGGCAATTTTCTGAGAGTGATAGTCCTTACAATAAACACATATTTTCAGTAAAATAAACAAATTGGTATTTGTTACATTCAATCATTCTTATAATGAACATTGTCAATTTGAATGCTCCAGTGATACAAATAAAACATTTTTGTCGATTCTTATAGTAAAAAGATTGTACAACAAGTATTATTGGCATCTTGAATGGTTTCGAAACTTATAAACACAATCTGAATAAAAAACTAATACATCGACAAATGACATCGGGTATCAAACATGAAAGTTTTCTCTTCAGCAGCATTTATTCGATCAATTTTCTTACAATATACTTCTTTTCAACATATAGACAAGTCCACAATTTATGTAAATTTTAGGCATTTTTGAAATGTGTTCCATGTAGAGACCATCACTTTAAGAGACAAAACTTTATCGATTTTATGTAAACCAACAGATATCAGTTTAGGAACAATGCTATGAGCATTTATTAGGTGTTCACAACAATGGCTGACATGGGTCTGTCAAAAGTGAAACGCAATAAGAAAGAAAATGTCTACTGGGTTGTAGTGTGGATATGTGTACATCTGACAAAATCTAATTTTTACGACAGATTCTTGTGAATGGCATTTACACATTTCCATTGGTATTTCTATAGCAGTTATGTCCTTATATTGCCATACAGTTGTATTGATTTCAAGTTGCATAAATTCTCATTTTGAAATAATTTTGTTTTAACCCTTCGCTTGCTATTCACGTCGATATACCTACCTGTAAATAGTGAATACCCAGATGAGACAGCTCCTGCAGGAGCTGTCTCATCAGGGTCTGCACTATTTACAAGTTGATTGTGCAACCAGTGCACCCCACAGCAGTGATTGCACAGCGAAATACTTGTACACAGTGAAGATATATGTAATTATACAACAGGGCATGGGTACAGAAGGAGAAATGTATTTTAAAATGCAACAAGAGAAGGGTTATAGTATAATTTGTTAAAATGTGATCAGAATACATATTTAATAATAAGCATTTCAAATGAATTCAAACCACTTGATAGTGTTTAATATTGAACAGTTGGGTATTTAGAATTTAGGCAAATTTAGTTTATATGGCTTTGAACTTCCTAATTATGAACTATCATGTTTATGCAATGACTTGTAAAGTAATGGGAGCCAGTGCTGCTTTCAACAATTTGATATATTGGTAATTGAAATATAGATATATGTCTTGAATCCATTTCAATGATGATGTATTCACTTGATTGTGTATCATATGCTTTAACCCTTTACTTCATGAATATTTAAATTATGTCATCATGAATATTTATAAGATTAATTGTTATACTAGCATATGGACATAAAGTTTTGGCCATGACAGAAACTAAAGTTTTGGCCTTGACAGAAACTATAGAATCAAATCTATATTATATGATGAGCAAACAGAGCAGACCCTGATCTTAGTCAACACTGTTTGCAAAAGCACAGAAATGCATACTTATGGAGGTTTGGGTTAACCCTTTACCTGATAGGTTTTCATTGCAGACTCCACTTATGAATACTAATTAACTATAAATATTCTTCTATTGTGTTATATAAAACAACAGTTCAGTGCTGTGACAAATGATATAGAATCAGATTTAAGATATTTTATTATAAGCAAGCAAAGCAAACCCTGATCTGCCTGCTCCTACAGGAGCCATCTGATCTGTGTATTCTGTTTGCAAATGCTTCAAAGGCGTTTCTTTTAGGTAAAGGGTTAAAGCAAAAAAATATTTTTATACCCCTTTTGAAAAAATTGGGGTATATTGCTTTGCACTGGTTGGTCGGTAGATCGAACGGTTTCCAATCAATAACTGATAAACGGCTTGGCGTAGAATCTTCAAACTTGCAATGGTGGTTGGTCATGACAACAAGATGACCCCTATTGTTTTTTAGGTCAAAGGTCAAGGTCACCATGACCTTAACTGGTGAATTTGTTTCCGATCAATAACTGCTCAGTGGTTTGGCTTAGGATCTTCAAACTTGCTGTGGTGGTTGGTCATGACCACTAGATGACCCCTATTGTTTTTAGGTCACTAGGTCAAAGGTCAAGGTCACCATGACCTTAACTGGTGAAATGGTTTGCTATCAATAACTGCTCAATGGTTTGGCTTAGGATCTTCAAACTTGCTGTGGTGATTAGTCATGACCTAGATGACGCCTATAGTTTTTGAGGTCACTAGATCAAAGGTCGGGGTATACATGTTTTACAAACATCTTGTTTTATACTAAGTTACTTTTATGAAACATTTATCCAAGTGGTTTAAAACTGGAAGAGTTGTTTACCCTTTAAGCACTTAACCCTTTCCGTGTTCTATATTTAGTCCAACCTTCAATATCTACTGAATATTCATGGACAAAATAGTTACAATGAAATATGGAAGGTGGAACATTGTAGCCATTTAAGAAACTAAAGAAACAGATACGTCAAATTCCATTAGCAAACAGCAGACCCTAATTAGGCGGCTCCTATAGGAGCCTTCTGATCTGGGTCTACTCTGTTTGCAAATGCGGGAAAACATTGTTATACGAAGGAAAGGGTTAAGAAGGTAGGGGCAAAATATTTTGCAAACAGTAGCTAGATAAAGAATAAGGAGTAATTGGATCCTCTCATAAACCCATTCCCTCATAGGCTATTACAGACCTAACCTCTGAATAAATTTTACTGGCGCATTTACTAAAAAAAACCCGAAAATTTTAGAATTGTGCAGGTAGCTTCTATGGAGCAAAGACTCTATTATTCACAATGGTTCAGAGTGGTTTTTACAGAGGTGTCACAAGGCATCAGTATCATAACAGTATGAGGGAAAGGGTTTGAACAAAAAAAATTGTAACCATTTTTAAAGCATTATAAGTAGATTTATTTTTAGCATTTGAAGAATATAATGCATAGTGTTACAAAGAAAAAGTGTTTTGCAAGAACCTTTTGTATGTGGGAGTGTTTCTGTTTGCAGTGGCAGAAGTAACAGAAGCCGGGATAGGTATGTCAGGTAGGTCTGGACACACAGCTACAGTTTCAGACTTTGTACATCCAGGCTATAACATATGTTAATGATACAATATTATAAGAAATTGGTGTGTAGGTTACATAAAAGAATATATACTGCATGATAAGCAGGGTGGTGTAAAAAAAAAGTCATAGTACTAAACTGAACAGTCGGGTTCAGTTCTATTTTAGATAAGATCATGCAGAATTGTCTCCAAGCTTTCAAAATTGGCTGTCATCTCCTAGCTTTTAGGGCCGTCATCGTAACTTGCGATATCGGTGAATCGTCGATTTCAAAGTTCCGATGATATATCGATACAGAATTTCCAAGTATCGATACATTCTTAATGAAAAAACTAGAATAAACCCTGACTTAATGTGTTTTGTGTCATACCCATCTGTTTGTTTATCATTGCTCCAGTTCATTTTTCATTTACGGTGTTTGACGACATTAAAAACTAAGACTTGGGTTTACACTAAATCCAGGTCAGTTTCGTGAGATGAATACAGTATGCAGCAGATATAAAAACTCATATACCACTCGGAGTGATCTTAAGTAAACGATGTATTCACTTAAATAAAGTCAAATGGATCAAAACTTGATGAAAGTAACGCTACATGAACATCAATTACACAGCACCTCGAACCTGCGTCAGTGAATTTACCCTTCCCCATTCAAAGCAACAACAACAACAACAATGGCGACCAACGTTCTTGAGTTTGAGGAGTTTAGCTCAAAAACCTCGAAATTCGGAGTAACCTTTGAACAAATGTCAACTTTCTGAAGTTCAATGATGATTTTCATAGGGCCGTCATCGTAACTTGCGATATCGGTGAATCGTCGATTTCAAAGTTCCGATGATATATCGATACAGAATTTCCAAGTATCGATACATTCTTAATGAAAAAACTAGAATAAACCCTGACTTAATGTGTTTTGTGTCATACCCATCTGTTTGTTTATCATTGCTCCAGTTCATTTTTCATTTACGGTGTTTGACGACATTAAAAACTAAGACTTGGGTTTACACTAAATCCAGGTCAGTTTCGTGAGATGAATACAGTATGCAGCAGATATAAAAACTCATATACCACTCGGAGTGATCTTAAGTAAACGATGTATTCACTTAAATAAAGTCAAATGGATCAAAACTTGATGAAAGTAACGCTACATGAACATCAATTACACAGCACCTCGAACCTGCGTCAGTGAATTTACCCTTCCCCATTCAAAGCAACAACAACAACAACAATGGCGACCAACGTTCTTGAGTTTGAGGAGTTTAGCTCAAAAACCTCGAAATTCGGAGTAACCTTTGAACAAATGTCAACTTTCTGAAGTTCAATGATGATTTTCATAAATCCAAAGTCATATGCAAACTCTGCAGAGTTGTCCTACTGTACAGCGGTAATAACACACACGTATTCATTCGCATGTCAACAGAAATCATTGGTCAGTGAGTACGGTAACTTTTGAGTGCTTGAGGCTGTGAAGTAATTGTTTGCAATACCCTTATGGCTTATGCGGTTTTCATTTAAGGCAACAACTAATAGATAAACTCCTCAAACTCTGGAATGTGTGATATAATCCATGCAGAGTAGACTCAGTGTTAACTACCTGACCAATCTTGGAATTCTCTGTTTGACATGGCATTGAGTCTAGTCTCTATAAGGGTAATCACTAATTCGGAAATAACAGCACAATATTGTGCTGTTATTTCCGAATTAGTGATTACCTTGGTATTTTTGTAAAAAGATTATCAGCTATTTATAACAAACTCAGGAAGAACTTATCTTTTTATTTTATTCTAATGGCATTTGCTAGGTGAAGCAGTTAATTATAGACGTTTCTTGAGAATTTGTAGTGGTTTTGAGTTAATTCCCTTAAATAGTAAATCCAACCGATATATCGATATATCGTCGATATTTGAGTCATCGATGTATCGATACAGCAAGGCCAATCAATGACAGCCCTAGATTTTCATAAATCCAAAGTCATATGCAAACTCTGCAGAGTTGTCCTACTGTACAGCGGTAATAACACACACGTATTCATTCGCATGTCAACAGAAATCATTGGTCAGTGAGTACGGTAACTTTTGAGTGCTTGAGGCTGTGAAGTAATTGTTTGCAATACCCTTATGGCTTATGCGGTTTTCATTTAAGGCAACAACTAATAGATAAACTCCTCAAACTCTGGAATGTGTGATATAATCCATGCAGAGTAGACTCAGTGTTAACTACCTGACCAATCTTGGAATTCTCTGTTTGACATGGCATTGAGTCTAGTCTCTATAAGGGTAATCACTAATTCGGAAATAACAGCACAATATTGTGCTGTTATTTCCGAATTAGTGATTACCTTGGTATTTTTGTAAAAAGATTATCAGCTATTTATAACAAACTCAGGAAGAACTTATCTTTTTATTTTATTCTAATGGCATTTGCTAGGTGAAGCAGTTAATTATAGACGTTTCTTGAGAATTTGTAGTGGTTTTGAGTTAATTCCCTTAAATAGTAAATCCAACCGATATATCGATATATCGTCGATATTTGAGTCATCGATGTATCGATACAGCAAGGCCAATCAATGACAGCCCTTCTAGCTTTCATCATTTTCAGTTTTTATGTCAGTTTCCTAATATGCCTATTGGTAAATTGTTTAAATCTTGACGAGGTAATGAATTGACTATACATTTACTGGTATATGCATCTTCTTTTACCTATTCAGTCAGTTAACCATTTCCTTCATATAAACGCTTTTTTCATCATACCTTTGCAAACAGAGTAGATCCACTTCAGATGGCCCCTATAGGAGCTGTCTGATCAGGGTCTGCTCTGTTTGCTTATGCATCATAATAGATCTAACTACAGTTTCTACCAATACCAAAAAATCCCATTTGCTATTTTAAAAATTCAGCTAATGAATATTCATTTAAGAAATTTACATTAATATTAAATAGGGAAATGGTTTAAAACGCTTAGTTTGAAGAATTGCCTGTATAATTAGTAAACATTCAGTGTTAGTATAGATTTCCACAGAATTGAATATAGTGGTGTAAAAGAATAGTAATGCTTTATAATATTTTAGCTTATGTTTTCTTTCTAGACTTGCATGACCATCCACCACACAGATTGTTGATACCTATGAGCTCATCTTGTTCTCAGGATTTCTGCCTTATTTTGCCCCGTTTCTCATTTCAGCCGTTCTCCGTCCAGGTCTAGATCCAGAAGTCCACAAAGAAATGATGACTAACTTCAAGCACAGTAGCAGTTGTTTCAAGTTTATTTCATCCACCAATTTCTCAACAGACAATATAATCATAGTTTTTTATTCATAAATCATCAAAGTTGTTTATATTTGAGCTTTACCCAGAGAAAAAGTGTCTTTGCGGTTTTGCAGATTTTGATAGTGTGATCATGGTCTTGATGTATTCACCTGCCAAAGTTTATATCCAGCATTACAGTCAATGAAGGTCCAGACTGGGAGCTGTTTCACGGAGACAGCAGGAAGTTCTGATCTACCGTCTACATTGTTTGCAGTGCCACAAAGATATCTTTACTGGTTGCAGAGCTCTGGTTAAACCTTTACTCCATGAGACACCTTCTGGCTCCTTTGCAAACAGTAGGAGCCATCTTATCAGGGTCTGTTCCGTTATCTAATCGAATAACATCAGTTTATTTCAACTGTTTCAGCCATGGTAGAAAGTTTCTTGTTCAGGATGCCATTGGTGTAATGTACTGCATGTATTCAAATATAAGATTTTCTGATATAAATCTTTGATTATTCATTACACAATTCATTAGTAACTTAACTTGATAACAGTTTAGACCTTTACTCAATAAATATGCCTTTTTAAACAGAGTATACCCAGATCAAATGGCTCTGATGAGGGTGTGATGATTAATTATGAAATACATGTAGTATATACTAGGATGCCATTTTTTCTTATGTTAATTTTCGTGGAGTAAAGGATCAATACTGGGTTTTTTTTATCATGGCGTTTTCAATAATTCAGTTTGAGTTTTGTGCCACTTCCAGACCTGTTCAACAGCTTTATAGTTCATACATACCAAAAAGGATGGCTCTTAACCCTTTCCTCCATAAATACGCCTTTCTGCGCCTCTGTAAAAATTACTTTTTGAAACCATTTTGATAAATAGAGCATTTGCTCCATATGAGCAAATGCTCTATTTATCACAATGGTTTCTAAATTACACAAAATGGGTAAATTTGTATTTTAATGAATATTCATCAACAGTACAGATCTGCACAATTCTATATGTGAACAGAGCAGACTGATCAGACAGCTACTACAAAAACTATCAGGTCTGGGTTTACTCTGTTTTCAAAGGTGTTTAGTGGACGAAATTGAATATTAAAGTAATAAGAAGGGTATTTTGTTTAACCCTTTCCCTGTTCTATGCTAATTCCAAATTTCAATAACTGAATATTCGTGGACGAAATAAGTATAATGAAATATGGAAAGTGGAACATTTTAGCCTTTTTAGAAAGTAAAGAAACATCTCATCAAATTCTATTAGCAAACGGCAGACCCTGATCAGACGGCTCCTATAGGAGATGCAGATGAGTGAAAACACGTTTAAATGAAGGAAAGGGTTGAAAATGAAAGAGTTGTATAAAAGATTGTAATATTCCCACCTATGCTATACATATACAATAAAACCCCGCTAATGCGACCACCTAAAAGAGGTATAATTCTCGGTGCTAGATGCAGATGGTAGCTTAATGCAGGACAAAAGTAATGCAGAAAGCTCCTCTAGGAGCTTTCTGCATTACTTTTGTCCTGCATTAAGCAGCCACCTGCTTATAGAGACACCCATGTTTATTCATTAAGTGGTCGCATTAGAGGGGTTCTACTGTATATATAAAATTGTTCATTCGGTATTGCCTATTGAGTTACTTAATGAGGATAATGTGCTTAAATATAGTGAAACATGTTTATATGAAAAGAACTGCCCTTAAAGATGTGCTAACCGTCAGTACCAACTTTTTTTTTGCTGGAGACATGTTTGCATACTGAGGTCAGACGTGCCCTGTGATCAGGGCCTGCACTTTATCTTTCAAAGCCTTTCATATTTTAATCTTCTCATACTAAATGGAATCGGTAATTAACCCTTTCTCACATAGAAACGTTTTTTCACACCTTTGCAAACAGAGTAGACCTTGATTTTATCAGGGTCTACTCTGTTTTGCTTATGAAATTACAATAGATCTGACTATAGTTTCTGCCAATACCAACGCATATTGTGAACATACGCCACTGTACAAATTTAACTAATTCCTGATGTCATTATTTCTTGCATGACTATGTAACAGGGAAAGGGTTAAACTCCGATTCCACTTTGAATATTCAGCATTCAAAGGGTTATGATACCAGCCTCATCAGTGATTATTATACAGAGGATTTGCTGTAGTACAATTTTTTTCATGTTACTGATCGCTTGAGATTCTACACTTTGTTCTTACTGGTTGAGCATGTTCCATGATGTACATATACAATGAAATGTCTATAAAGCTGTCACCAGAAAGAGATTTATTCTTGGTATTTTAAAGGCAGATGGCAGAATGGAAGTCGTGCAGAAAGCCCCTGCAGGAACTTTCTGCATTACTTTCAATCGGCATTAAGCAACCATACGCTTTAAAGACATTTTACAATTTATGGTGACATTATACTTTCAACCCCACAACAACATGACATTCATTATTTGACATTTCATTTCCATTCATACCCCACATTGCTCTCTCTACTCGATGTAAATCATCAAAGTCATCTGTATATTCTATTCTGTAGGTACGATTTTGTTTTGTGTTACAATGTAGCATGTCACTGGAACAATTTAATTTGTAATAAAACATGAGTGACATTGCTTTGAGGCTTTTGTTCTCATTTTCTTGCCATGTTGTGTTTTCTTGCATTGACAACTACATGTATATACACGTATAAGACTTTAATTTACCCTTTAATCCATTGGTACGCACTTGAACACCTTTTAAAAACAGAGCAGACCCAGATCAGACGGTTATTTTATAAGTCTATTCAGGATTATTCTGATTGATTGTGAAATAATATAGATATGATTCTATATGATCATGAAATAATATAGATCTGATTCTACAGTTTCTGCCATGACACAATTATTCCTGCCATAAGAATTCAACGAAATAAATAATGTAATTATTTCTTGCACATTCATCCAGTAAAGGGCCAAAGTAGTTTTGATATTTTCTGCCAAACCCCGAGTATCTTGATGCAACTCATAAGCATCACCTCTGCTCTGACGGAGCAAACTTGGGTCATGCTTATAAAAGTCTTTAGTTGACTCAAATCCAAAGGCTCAAATATGACCAATCAAAAACTTGAGAACGAACTCGGACTCGACTAAAAAGTTTTATAAGCATGGACCCTTATCTTGCTGCAACACGGTTTGCTTTGAGGCGATTCTAATGAGTTTCTACAAGATAACAGCAAGGGTGAGAATTTTCCGCGGATTTCGTTTCACTCAAGGCCGTTTTTGAGATCGATGTAAATCCGTTGAGAAATTTGTAAAGGGGGGGGGGGCAGTTATGGCGAATAATTCAGGAAATTATTATTTGCCGATATATTCTTTCACTATTCCAAGTAAATCCGCGTTAACAACGTTTATATCACGTTAACAGCGAGATTTCGGTTCAGCTAATCGAATAACGAGACTCTTGTCCTACAGCCAATCAAAACGCTCGTATTATGCAGTGTTCGTTCAACATTTCCAAGATGGCGTCCGTGATATGAAATTCTGTATCTGTACTGTCAGTTAATCTGAATTTAAGACAAAAATGAGAAGCATAGGCAGAGATTACGATAACAGTGTGGAAAACAAGTTCTACCCAAGATGGCTAGAGAAAGAAATTACGTTGACATTTGGTAAAGAAACAAGAAATGTGATAATTGGCGACGATTTCGTGAAACTGAAAGTAAACTTCGGACGAGGGAACCTTGTGTAAACTTTGTTCCAAACAAATGAATTACGGAAAACGCGACTGCGTAGCATATAAGAACCTTCTGAAAAGCATTAAACATGTACAGTTCTTGAAACAGCGGATTTCCAGTCACAGGTAAAAACCTGTAATATCAAGTATTCACCAGAAAGTTGTCTGTCAATAGCTATTCATAGGTAATGTTAAAGGAACTGGTCAAGATGTATCGATTCAGAAAAGTTATATTTTGTTTTTAATAAACCAGTTTAATGAATTAGAAGATGGTTTATTGACATAAAAAAGTAATCAGAATCAGAGTTTGAATGTGAACTTTGACTAGAAATTGTGACTGTAATGTGAACTTTGGTGAATTTTGTCTAGAAAGTTAACTGTTACAATACCATGCCAACTTTAAATCAAATTTTGTATCTTTATCTGTGATCACAGAGTTCCATTTGATTTCATTTTTAAAACGTGTGAGTTTTAATTGCTTGTGTTTGACAAGAAATTAATCTGGCAATGTTGAATGGATCCAATAATAAACTGAATGTAAATTGTATGGACATGTTCTACAACTGGTTTGTTTGAAACACAGCTCATCGTGTATGACATGCAACTCAACTATAATTGTAAAAAAACACATGAATGACAGACCCAAGTGAAAATGCAGGAGAAGGCTCCTGAAGTGCTCAGGAAAGCTATATTTCATTTTGCTTCGGGGGGCTTCGCCCCCCTGAGCCCCCCACATGGGCGCTGCCCATGTCCCGCAAGGGGCCTAGGCGGCCCCCTTGACCCCTGCCAATTTTCCTCTTTTTTCACCAACGGCCATTCTCACCCCTGGATAACAGTTTGGTTGAGAAAAAACGATTTTGTATGATCAGTTCTGCATTGGTATCGCGATACTCCGTGGAAAATACTCGGCACTACAAGCTGTGTACACAAAGAGCAGCAGCTTTTGTGTCACCTGTCGAGAGGCAGTGTGTCACTTAGGGATCACTTTTCCGTCGTTTGTCTGTCTGTCCTTCAAACTTTATTTTTTGGCTGTCATTTGTAAACTAATCATTATAGAGCTTTCAAATTTCACATGTGTCTTCCTCTCATTCTCTCATTGAGGACCATTGATGTAACTAAGGTCCATCACTCTGCATGCAATACCTTTTGAGTTAATTCCCTTTGTTCACACTTTCTTCTTTTGGCTGTCATTTCCAAACTAATTATAGAGCTTTCAAATTTCACATGTGCCTTCCTGTCATTGAGTCAATCTCCTTGCAGAGTTGTCGTTCGTTACTCTCACATACACCTCTGCGATGGGCTCAATGGCAAGAGTATTGGCAAAACCACTAGTTTTGTGTTTTATCTGACTGGCATTAGCATTATTAACCCATTTCCTTCCACTGACGCCTTTGTTAACATCAATTTTTGGAACCATTGTAATAAATAGAGCATTTGCTCCATAGGAGCTCTGTTTGTCACAATGATAGCAAATCCTCTTCTCTAGTAAATACTCCCCTTTCGGTAGATTTAGTAAAAGAGGTTGGATCTAAACTAGTTTAGGAGGGACAGGGTTCATGCAAACTGATTCGTTATTATGAAACTGAATAGCTCGGTGTCTCAGGATCCAAGCTGTTTGACAACCAGCCAGCAGTTTCTCACTAGCTTAATTGAAATAGGTTGTCAAATTTACACCCAACTCCAAATTAGCAGATGTACGGTCGGTCCGTTCGTCCGCATTTGAACACGGGTAGTTGGGGTAACGAATTCCTCCTTCGGTTTTATTTAAAGTAATTGAATTTATATTTGGTATACGAATGGTAGATGTACAAGACGCAGTTTTCATGTGTTTACTGCTGGTCATTGCAGAATTATCTCCCCTTGAATTTTGAGTAATTTTGGCATGACACATGGGGAGTTGGTGTGCGAACTCGATTTTGAAAGTTATTGAATTAATAGGTGTCGTCATACATAATAACCACGTAACGTAGATGAGCAAGACATAATTTTCATGTGTTTACCACTGGGCCTTGCAAAATTATCTCCCCTTGAACTTCGGGTATTTTTTATTTGATCCTGCCACACTGGTAGTTTGTGTCACTGACGTGAATTTGCAATCAATGCTGCCGGGAGGAGGTATTCATCAACTTTAGTGATAAGTTCTCGTTTCACAGAAGGATAATCGAGTCACACTTGCATGTTTCTGCTTAACTCATTCCCTCCTGGACTATATTTAGACCAAACAACTTTGAATAAATCTACCGAAAAGGAGCATTTACTAGAGAAAAGGAACATTTTAGAATTGTGTAGTTTTGAAACCATTGTGATAAATAGAGCATTTGCTCCTATGGAGCAAATGCTCTATTTATCACACTGGTTTCAAAATGTGACTTACAGAGGCGCCAAAATGCGTCACTAGGGGGGGGGGGGGGATCGGTTAAACCTTTGTAAGAATGAATGACGTATTGCAGAATTATTTGTTAAAATTCTGTAATTACATGTGCACAGGATTTTTCGCTATCGGTAGATATGTATGATACTTTTAAGTTCTAATTTCATAAGCGAACAGAGCAGGCCCTGTAGAAGCCGTCTGACCTTGGTCTACTCTGTTTGTATACGCGTGAAAATATGAGGGAATATAATACTATGTAATGTGTAATATGGTTTTACCACACATTTGTTGCTCAATGTGAATTTATTGTGATATGGCTGTGCCCATCGTCTGTCGTCTCCGAAACATACAGACCGATTCGTTCAAAATGGCCAACATTGGCGGTGCTAATTTCACCAATATCATTCAATCGTAATTGTTAGTTTAAAAATATGGCCATCGCAGACGGAGTTGAAAATCGGTATTTTAATACCTCAAGAAACCGGGCGGTAAACGTTCGGTTATATTTAAACAAATGCACCAGTATTCGTGTGTACACAATTGGTCGCGTGGAAAGGGACGAAAAAAATATCAAAAAGACAGAAGAGAGAAGAAGTAGAGAAGTATATAGATGAGGAACATGATAAATGGAAGATAGTAAAATAACACAATAAAAGTGTTGTTTCTCCTTGGATGCTCAGTTGTAATATATCAAGAGAAATAGATGTATAATTCAATAAATCATTTATTCACGGGCAATTTGAAACCAGTATCACATGTATTGATGTTACGGATGCATGTACTGCTATGCATTTTCATTACCGAAATGTCACACGTACACAGACAATAGGGGGTAGTACATTGTACAAGAAACACAATGTATCATTAATATTGACCTCCTTTTTACTTGTCTCAGCGGAATAAGAGTTAAACGGCTGCAAGCAGGAGGTTTTGGCGTTGTTCTGTATAATGTTGGCTGCCGTCTGTCTAAATCTCAGTCGTTATACAATTTGCAATGGTTCTCGGCACCATATATCGGAACTCATCCTTTGTCACCCGTCCATCACCTACAAACGATTGAAATTGAGATATCTTGGTTAAGTTATTAGATGTTAAGTATGGAAATTCTCTATGTATCAGACTGCATTTTTATAATATTTATCTAGAAAGGGGATGCAATGTCTCTGCAGTTTTGACAACGCTGTGTGAAAGGGAGAACTTTTATATCAATACATAAGTTTACCCCTTATCTGACTGGGACACTTTTGTAAACAGAGTAGACCCAGATCAAACAGTTATTGTCGGAGATAGTTGGTCAGGGTCCTCTCTGTGTGCTTATGTAAATGGTATATATTCGATTCTACTATGATAAACAAAACCCTTGTTCATAATGCCATTAAACTAGCTAGTTATTATTTTATATACAGTAAAACCTCTCTATAACGGCCACTAAATTATGTTAATTTAAATTAGTTGGTATATTAAGGCAGGTGGCTGCTAAAAGCAATGTGAAAGTAAAACAGAACGCTCCTGTAGGAGCGTTCTGTTTTACTTTCACATTGCTTTAAGCAACCATCTGCCTTTAACACAAAATACTTTATGTAATATAGTGGCCGTTATAGAGAGGTTTTACTGTAGTCATTACTTATTGCATACATACAGTAACACTTTAGATTATTCGAACACTGAAATACGTATCATTATCGATTTTTAACACAGGTGGCGGTTTAATGCAGGATGAAACTCATACAGAAAGCTCCTCTATGAGCCATCTGCAAGACATCTACCCTGCATTAAGTAGACACCAGCCTAAAAAGGCACTTAATTTCATTACTAAAATTCCGAATTATCGAGATTTTGATGTATTTACCAGTTAAGGCATTGGTTTTAACTCCCCTGTCCTACCTCCTCATCGTACCCCTCATCACATCGCTACACCACCCCTTTTCTCCACATGAGGCTTTATAACCTTATCTTTCTTCATCACACTTCACAATGTCCTCCCTTTCTCAGCAACCTGCCCATCTCACGCCCCTGCACCGTTACCACCCCCTCCACACACACACACACACACACACACACACACACACACACACACACACACACACACACAAACACACACACACTCCTGGGGTCATAACCTCCCACGCCATGTCCTAATAATCCAATATTCACTCCCTCCCTCTCCAACCATCGTCTGTCATGTCAGGAAACTCTCCCCCACAACTTCGTCTCTCCTCCTCAATGTTACAACTTCTTAACCCTTCACTCCTTTGCAAACAGAGTATACCACTCGCATATATAACATCCTGCTGAACACCCCATCGCCCTCCCGATAGCATGATCTCTCCTCCTCAATGTTCTGCCCTTCCAAAGGACCCAACCTAAGCGCACCTCACGCATATTTACTCATAATTCCTAGTAGCATCAATCCTTTCTCTCGTCCCATCGAATAACCCTGGGATTACTCCTACCACTCCCATTTATCTCTCCTTTCATCGTCGCCCGCTCTTCTCCCCTCCATTGGACTGCCTTCCCATATCATTTACTGCTCAATACCTTTATCCTTTACTTTTCTACGCCTTTGAAAACAGAGTAGACCCGGATCAGACGGCTCCCGAAGGAACTGTCTGAATAGGATATGCTCCATTTGCCTATGGTATCATGTAGATACGATTCTACAGTTTCTACTACGGCCAAAATTCCTGTATCCATGCGCTAAATTGCAACAATTTATCTAATTAATATCCATGGTGACATTATTTCTTACTTGAATATTCATGGTTTAAAGGGTCAAGGATAGACCTACTCGTATCTCGACCCCTTTTCCATAACAACCATTAATTTCGAATATACAACTGTGTATAGAATTTAACCCATTCCCTCCTGGAATATTTTCAGACCCAACCTCTTTGGATAAATATACCGAAAAGGAGCATTTACTAGAGAAAAGAAAACTTTTAGAATTGTCTAATTTTGAAATCATTGTGATAAATAGAGCATTTGCTCCTATGGAGCAAATACTCTATTTATCACAATGGTTTCAAATAGTGACTTTTACAGAGGCGTCAAAATGCGTCATATATGAAGATAAGATATAAATTTGCTCTCACCTGTCGTAAGATCTAATGCTTGGAAAAGGTCATCCGCAGCATTGTCATCGAAGAATATTATTCTCATCTCGTCCAATGTAATTGCGCCGTCGCCGTCGATATCATAAACGTCAAAGTGACACTGGTCTATGTTGATCTTAATCTCGAAGCGCTTGCCCATCTGAAAACAGAATGCAGCAATGAAAAAGCAGTTAAGCCAAACAGGAAAAGCCACACACAAGACTCAATCACCACCAGCAACACAACTACACACCCAAACACATACACACACGATATAAACACCTAAGACATCAAAAAACGCACAAGTACTGACACAAGACAAACATAAAGGTGAGGGTGACAAGGAGAGAACCGCCTTGGAAACTGACAGTGGCAAAACCACCACTTGGGCGTGGGGGGGGGGGGATGTTGACGGACGTCCTAACCTCACACTTATCTCAAAGTTACCCTACATTAACAAATAGTGTAAATAAAGCTATCCCCGCCGGATTAAAGACAAGATAACTGGTGGCATTGGCACACGTCTTTAAGGTTTTAAAGTTTTAAACCTATCACCGCCGATGTCTCTGGAAAGCGACTCTCGGGGCTTGCTGCACAATGGTAGATGTGATATACACTGCATGCTGTATTAGATGTATATAAAAATGCATTTTATAGAATTCTTACTATTTTAAACTTGATAATGTATTTTTTTACAGGCTGTTAGTTAATTTTATTGTTAAGAAACTTATGTTATTATGTCGGTAAATTTATAGCTTTTAGCTAATGTTAAATATGTTGTGAAAACAACCCGACTATAAATAAAGTTTCTTGTATCTTGTATCTTGTAATGGACGACTGCGAATACCTTTGCAAACATTATTGATCCAGAGGAGATGCATGCCGAGTGCCTCGGTGTCTCAACTATGTCCAAACCGTTTGGTATAGTACTACTTCCGTTTTTAGAGAGAAAAAAATGAAGGAATTTCCTCTGTGAATCGTAAAGCCGACGACATTGTCATCAGTGATTACATAAATGCAAACAGTTTGGATGGAGATAAGACGCCGAGAATCTCGACGTCTCCTGTTGATGGAAGCTGTTTACAAAGATAACCATAGATTTTTTTGACATGGTAGAAGCTGTAGAATCCGTATTATTCCATAATAAAACAGAGAAGACCCTGATAGGACGACTTCTAAAGATACCGTCTGATCTGGGTCTACTCTGTTGGCAAATGTTACAAAGGCATACCGGTAGGCCTATTTGTGAAGCAAATCATTAGATCTAGATGATTACATAAAATCAACATATTTGTCAAACTACTTGGATTCATAATTTTCAATCATTACTAGATGAAATGGGGCTAGATTATATTTGGCTAACCTAAAGATCTTCAAATGCATACAGCATTGCAAAACAAGTAGATCGTGTTTTACAATGACACTCCCTACAATAAACGAATATTTTCAAAAACATCATAAACTTGGTATTTGTTATGTTCAATCATTCTTATGAAGATTCTCAATTTTAACAAATATTTTGAAACAAAATAAACCGTTGTCATGGAACTTATATTTTTTGGTTCCCACAACAAAATGTTATCCGCATACTTATGTCGAAACTAAAACGCGACTCGAATACATACGAATGTATTGCTGAGTAGCACCGGATCTTCGATATCAAACATGAAAGTTTTGTCTTCTTCGCATTTATTCAGTTGGTTTTCTTGCGATTTACTTCATTTCAGCATACATGTATACATGTACACAAACGATTTATGCAATTTAAAAACAAGCTGCAAGTAGAGATGGTCACTTTAACCATTTATCTCATGGAATGTGTGGATATCATGAATATTTATTAGCTGGATTAACATTTTTATTATGGTATATGAACACTGTATGTTTTGACCTTGACAGAAGGTTCTGTCTGGTAAATGTTAAACACACTATACAAACAGAAATGGCACCACGGCATAAATACATCAACAAACTGTTTAAATTGTGTTTAAACAGACTACTAAAAATACGTTAGGCCTACATTCTCCCTGTTTTTCAATTAACTCTGAATATTCTTGTGATAAATAATGACTGTAAGAATATTAATATTTTTGTCTATGGCAAAACCTTTTGATTAGATGTACATGTGTATACAATCCCATGAGCAAAAAGAGCTGAAAAGAGCCCTCTGATCTGAGCCTATTGCAAATGCCAGTGTACTCGTATTTCCTGCATTAACTCATTCTCTCCTAGGCTATTTTTAGACCCAACCTCTTTGAATGTATCTACCGAAAAGGAACATTAACTAGAGAAAAGGAAAAATTTAGAATTTTGTAGTTTGAAACCATCATATAGGAGCAAATGCTCTATTTATCACAATGCTTTTATAAAGTGACTTTTATAGATGGTCAAAAATGCGTCACTAGGGAATAATGTGTTAAATTAAACGATTAAACAATTGTCATTTCCCAAACCATAACACAACACCTGTTGTTACTTATCACAAATTCACCGTTCTTAGCTAAATTTTCATAATTTAACGGAGCACAGATCTAGACTGAAGCAGCTTGGACCATAAACTTCAAACATGCCTGTTGTGTTGGCAAACCACGGCGTATCTTTAAGTTAAAAAGTTGTTTGTGCCCTTGATGCGGTCAACCGCAACATATTGTTTAGTATTATGTCTGAATTGGGAAAACTAGTTAACTGGTATTTGTAAGCAGTGTAGACTCAGACCAAACGGGAACGTTTGTCATTCAAAATCCTCTTACAAATTTTCACTGGCATACTGAATGGACTATATCATTAACCCTTTCCTCCATATAAGTATGTTTTCACGCATTTACAAGCAGAGTAGACCAAGATCAGACGGCTCCTATAGTAGCCGTCTGATCAGGGTCTGCTCTGTTAGCTAATGGACTTTGAAATACCTGTATTCTTTACTTTCTAAAATGGCTACAATGTTCCACCTTCCATATTTCATTATAACTATTTTGTTGATGAATATTCAGTAGCTATTGAACTTTGAAATAAACATAGATCAGGGAAAGGGTTAAATAATAAGGGATCGTAAATGTATCGTGCATTAAATATATCAAAATATCCTGAGGCAATATTTGATATTTATGCACTAGTCTCCAGCGACTTTAAATAACGCGTTACCTGGTGATTATGCATGTACGGAATAATGGCTACATGTATATGAATATTAATTAGCTGAATATTTATAATGGCAATATGGACAAAATAATTTTTTGCCATAACAGAAACCGTAGAATCAAATATACGTTATATCATTAGCAAACTGGGCAAACCCTGATTAGACATCTCCTGCAGTCTAGACCTGTCTGATCTTACTCTACTCTATTTGCAGGGAAGTTCAAATTTAAGGTGTCTCTGTCAGGCAAAGTGCTAAATACTAGCCTGGTCTACACTATACCCATTAACTTATTCTCTCCTAGGCTATTTTTAGACCCAACATTTTTGTATTAATCTACCGAAAAGGAGCATGAACTAGAGAAAAGGAAAACTTTAGAATTTTGTAGTTTGAAACCATTGTGATAAATAGAGCATTTGCTCCTATAGGAGCAAATGCTCTATTTATCACAATGATTTCACAATATGAATTTTATAGAAGCGCAAAAATGCGTCACTAGGGGGTAATGTGTTAATTTTGTAAAACACTTACGGTAGAGATACTTCTCTTCTTGAATCTCCAACTCCCCCTCACGCCCACATCCCAGTTGCCACGTGTGTCAATACCCCCACCAGCCCCTACCCTCCAGTTACGCCCACCTGTAGACCACTCCCCCTCCAGTCTGCCACCTCCCCGACCAACTCTCGCGCCCACCCTGAGATCACTCCGTCGTCTCCCGCCTTCTGTGCACAGCACAACCAGCGATAACACAACCAATACAAACGCACCTTTGGAATTCTGTAAATAATGAATGTATTTTCGTAATAAAGTAGAGCCGATCTAAATCGGAATTTTAATTAGTTCCGTCTGTTCAGGCAGGTGGCTGCTTAATGCAGGATGAAAGTAATCCAGAAAGCCCCCAAAGGAGCTTTCTGCATGACTTACAACCTGAATTAGGCTGCAAGACCGTCACTGATTACTAATTTTAACTTCCGGTTAATAAGAAGTTTACTGTACAAACAATTCTAATACAAACTTGACTCCAAAACTACCTTATATACATTGTATGTCATAAATATACATAAGGAATCAAAAGAGGTCTAAATTTGGGTCTATAACCATTTCCCTGATTAATATTCATGTAGGAAATAATGGCGTCAGGAATATTTATAAGATTATTTTTATAATGGCTTATGAACACATGCCATATTGGCTTAGGAAAAAGCTGTAGAATCAGACCTATATTATACCATAAGCAAACAAAGCAGACCCTGTTATAGGAACCTCTGATCTGGGTCTTCTCTGTTTGCAGATGCGTCAAAATGCGTTTACATAAGGGAAAGGGTTAAGGCAGGTGGTAACTTAAGGCCGGTCGACATTAATACAGGAAGATCCTATTGGAGCTTTCTGTATTGCTGTTGTACTGCATTCAGCTACCACCTTGCTAACTAAATGAATGGTCGCTTAAGGTACGGTTCTACTGTAGTCTGCACAACATACCCAATGAATCTGATGCCTGTGGTCATAAGTTGCCAAGGACACCTGTGGTAACTAACATTCAAGCGATATAGATTGTTGTACAGTAATGCTGTGCCACTAACAAATCAACCCTTTTACTCCATGAATATTCATATAAGAAATAATGGCATCATGAATAAATAGCTGTATAGATATATCATATCAGAATAATAATAACAGATGATCTCGAAATAATTCCCCTGGCATCTATGCTCCATCCCCATAGACATGTACGAATGGGTCAAATACAATAGGAGAATCATTTCGAAATACAACCGGTCCAAAATTGGCTTTGAAAATGAGGTGCCGAGTAACTCGGCATTTCTTCTTGGTCCATGCTTATAAAGCTTTTAGTTGAGTCTGAGTTTCGTTCTCAAGCTTTTGATTGGTCAGATTTGAGTTCTCAAGCTTTTGATTGATCAGATTTGAGCCTTTGGCTCAAATTTGACCAATCAAAAGCTTGAGAACGATCTCAGGCTCAACTAAAAGCTTTATAAGCATGGACCCTGGATTCAAACTGTTTGACGCTCCTATAATGGTTTTAACCCTTTACTCCATGAATATTCATATAAGAAATAATGACATCATGAATATTAATAGGAAGCATTTTCATAATAGCCTCATATAAACACGAAAAACATTCCCTTGACAGATACTGGCGAATTAGATCTTTATTATTTCATATAGCAAATAGAGCAGACCCTGATCAGACGGCTCCTATAGCAAGCATCTGATCTGGGTTTACTCTGTTTGCAAAGGCATAGAAAGACGTCTTTTTGGAGTAAACGGTTAAGAAATTGAAGAAAATCTCGTTTTGAAACGGGAAACGGGAACAGACGATATTCTTATCAGACGATATGTATTGAAAAGTAGATCGAGAAGTAGATTGAGAATATTGTATAGTAGAATAAGAATAAGATTGAGAAGTAGATTAAGAAGCAAATTGAGAAGTAAATTAAGAAGAAGATTGAGATGTGGGCTAATTTTAGACCCAACCTCTTTGAATGTATCTACCGAAAAGGAGCATTAACTAGAGGAAAGGAAAAATTTAGAATTTTGTAGTTTGAAACCATTGTGATAAATAGAGCATTTGCTCCTATAGGAACAAATGCTCTATTTATCACATTGGTTTCATAAAGTGACTTTTATAGATGGTCAAAAATGCGTCACTAGGGGATAATGTGTTAAATTAATAAGCAGATTGACAAGTAGATTGAGAAGAAGATTGAGACATAGATTAAGAAGTAGATTGAGATGTAGATTAAAAAGCAGATGTAGACGTAGTTTGAGAAGCAGATTGAGAAGTATTTTTCTAAAAAGAACTTACCATGGCGGTAACCAGATGTTTCTGAAAATGCACCATCTGACAAATCTCAATTTATAGTAACAAACACATTGTTTTTCAGTGTACGGTGATGTCCCATCCGGAATCACTTCGTGGAAAGTCGTATCGTTTTTATGACATGTCATTTGTCATAGAAAGTAATTTGTGGTAAGGTTTCATGTAATACAGTTTTAAATATTTCCTCGAGTTAAATGATCATCCGCGTAGCCCTTTCCTTCATGTGGACACCTTGGCAGGCCTCTGCAAACAGAGAATAGCCAGATCAGACGGCTCCTGTAGGAGCCGTCTGATCAGGATCTACTCTGTTTGATTATGAAATAATATAGATCTGATTTTACATTTTCTATCATCGACTAAACTATATTGTGTTCATATGCCTCTATGAACTTTAAGCTAATTGATATTTATGATATGTCATTAATTTTGGCATGACTATTCAAGAGGGAAAGGGTTAACACATCCGCCTCCTACAAGGTTTTCATGTTCAGTTCTTATCGTCTGCTGAATTTCTTTACTCTGCCAATCGCCAATCTGTGACCATCATTGCAAACTGTTTGGATCCAGATGAGACACCGAGTAAGTCGGTGTCTCATCTGGATCCACTCCTGTTTGATACTGTGATAGACTTTTTAAGAACTATAGATATACGGTAGTATAAACTCGATACTACGAACACACAAATACGTACCATTATTATGGCAGTTTAATGCAGGGTGAAAGTCATGCAGAAAGCTCCTATATAAGCTTTCTGCATGACTTTCACCATGCATTAAGCAGCCACCTGCCTAAAAGGGTCTAAATTAATTGTGCAATGCTAAAATTTGAATAATCGATTTTGTACTGTAGATGTTTTGCCTACAAAGACATATATATGCTTCATTACTAGAATTGTGTAGTATCGAGTTTTTACTGTATACATGTATAATATATAACGTAAAGCAGACGACACATTTTGCAGCCGACAACGCTTCGCAGCAAAAAAGTAAAAGCACGCGCGTCATGTGTTTCATCTTTCGTTCAACCCTTATTACGTTGTAAAGAAAAACGTGTCCGCTAAAACACCGAGCTCTTGCATTTTTTTACTTTTATATGTTACTCGATGTCTCATCTGGATCCAAACAATTAGCAAATATCAGGAACAGGGAGCGACAGGCTGGGGTCGTGATGTTAGCTTCATTTTCGGTTTACATGTAAAGTTGAACTTCGATATCTCGAGCTTACAAAGGACCATACAAGTTAGTTCGAGATAACTGAGGTTCGAGCCATCCAATTTATATTCTGATCGATACTTCAAGTTCAAAGCTTAATGCAGGTCTAAAGTACTTTAGACCTGCATTAAGCTGTCGACCTGTTTTTAGCTGTCATATGTGTTTCAAGATATGTGAATTGATACATTTTATAAAAAAAATTCTGTATTGTAAATTTTGGAAAGACCCAAAGTTTAGTTTGAGTAACCCGAAGTTTGAGTTATCCGAGTATCAATTCTGCATAATTGCTATTTAGTTTATTGTTGTGGTAAATCCGGTTTGACCGCATTGCATAAACGATTGCTGTGTTTGACAAACTGTTTTCAAATAGAGACAGAAAGAATAAATAAAAACAATCAAAACATTAATAAGGTTTACGAATGGCGTGGTAGCCGGATTCGGGTTTCCATTCAATCGATCTGGGATTCACGCTCCCCAATTGAAACAACAACAACAACGTCGTCGTTTTAACCTCTTCCCTGATAGCGACGCCTGGATCCATGCTTATAAAACTTTTAGTTGAGTCTGAGAACTAAACTCTGACCAATCAAAAGCTTCAGAACGAACTAAGACTCAACTAAAAAGCGTTATAAGCATGGACCCAGGTTAGACAGAGATCAGACGACATCTGTAAGAACCGACTGGCCAGGGTCTACTCTGTTTGCTTACTGAGTAATATAGATCTACACACACGCATGTGATTCTAATTTTTCGGCTAAAATTATCCCGTGTTCATCATGTATGTCAAAACTGTAACTCAAAAATTATTTTGACGTGTTTCTGTATGTTTTTGTATCATAAACTATCACAGTTAAATTGAATACCAGAGAGGTCTAAATTAGATCCTGGTTGATATGACAGTAAGTAAATAAATTTTGGAAAATTTGGACCTACTTTGTCCAAGTTACCTAGCGAACCTAATAACACCTTTCATTCATCATTTCTATATGTAAGGAGAATTTATAACAATCCACGTTACTGCTGAAATATTGGCTGCAAATAATATTTGTGTGTGTTATGTTATAAATAGGATCTTGCATTCGTGTTCATGATTATTGCTAAAGCAATCGCTAAAGCTCGTTTTTATCATTTTAAAAAGACTCATTTAATAAATCCAATAATCAAGAACACTCATGTAAGATCCTCTATGTAAAACGTTCAGAAAGGTCGTTTTACACCTACTCCGCAACACACACTCTTTAACCCATTTGCTCCCACGATCCCATATATGGGGCGTAGGCAAACAGTGTAGACTCTGATCAGACGCCGCATAATGCAGCGTCTGATCAGAATCTACACTGTTTCGTGATAGAAAATTCAATATAAAACAAAACATCCCTCAGATAAAATATAGAGTAATCCAATATATAAGCATGGAAGAATCCACTGGGAGCAAAATGGGTTTTCTCTTTTTGTGTTGCAATTTTTTCTTTCGGGGGATCACCACCCTTCAGAATTATAATCTTCACAACAACAGGTGTTAAGTGCTTGTGTGGCGGCCGTTAAACGTCGCCCCGTACTTCATTCTCAGTGTTGTTATACCTTCTGATCCTTCGAGATCATGAATTTCAGTACTTCTTGTTCTGAAAATTGAATACCGCTTAAGCCGGTGCTAGGGGGCGTGAGCAGTGTTGCACTTTCAATTACTGCTCATGAACAGACTCAATAAAACCGAGTCTGCAATTTTCTCTTTTTGTCCTGAAACAATATGCAATAGTTTGTCCGCTGTTTTCTGGGAAAACTATTTGAGAGTTATTAATGAAAATTCACACAAATGTTAAATGCATCAAGATCTGAAGCTGAGTCGATTCTGAAGTTCATTTGATTTGTCATTTCGGAGTTATGGCCCTTTTACTTAAAAAATCATGGAAATACATGCAAATAGTTTGTCCGCTGTTTTCTGGGAAAACTATTTAAGAGATATTAATGAAACTTCAAACAAATGTTTAATGCATCAAGATCTGAAGCTGAGTTGATCCTGAGGTTAATTTTATTTGTCATTTCGGAGTTATGGCCCTTGTCCTTAAAAAATATGAAAATAGTTGTCCGCTGTTTTCTCGGAAAACTATTTGAGAGATATTAATGAAACTTCACACAAATGCATCAAGATCTGAAACTGAATTGATTCTGAGGATCATTTGATTTTTCGTTTCAGAGTTATGGCCCTTGTCCTTAAAAAATAATGCAAATAGTTTGTCCGCTGTTTTGTGGGAAAACTATTTGAGAGATATTAATGAAACTTCACAAAAATGTTTAATGCATCAAGACCTGATGCTGAGTCGATTTTGAGGTTTATTTAATTTTTCGTTTCGGAGTTATTGCCCTTTTACTTAAAAAAAATGGAAATATATGCAAATAGTTTGTCCGCTGTTTTCTGGCAAAACTGTTTGACAGATATTAATGAAACTTCATACACATGTTTAATGCATCATGACCTGAAGCTAAGTCGATTCTGAGGATCATTTGATTTGTTGTTTCAGAGTTACGCCCCTTGCACTTAAAAAAATAATGCAAATCTATGCAAATATGAGGATGGCCATAACTTTTTCATTTTAAATGATATTACTTCAATTTTTTTATATGGTTAAACCTTAATGTGAATTTTCAGTTGTGATATGTCATTTTATTCTAAAGTTATGGTCCTTGAACTTCGTGTGTTCGTTGCTTTGTTAGTCGGTCAACTTATAGTTTGTCTGTTGTTTTCTGGGAAAACTATTAAAATGATATAAATGAAACTTAACACAAATGTTTTAAGCAAAAAAAATTGAAGCTGAGTTTATTTTGAGGTTCATTCAATTTGTCTTTACAGAGTTATGGCCGTTGCGCTTTATAAAAATCTGCAAAAATGAGGATGAAGATATTCACTGCATTTTTTTAAAAAATAGTATCACCTTAATATGGAAATCAGGATCTGAAGCACAGAGTAGAAAATGTCAACACTTATAAGGCATGTTGAATCAGAGAAAGTTTGCAAGTGGGCGTATTATGTACCGATACGGTACTCTTGTTTTTTTATCATTGCGTTTTCAGTAATTCAGTTGGAGTTTTGTGCCACTTCCAGAGACCTGTTCAACAGCTTTATAGTTCATACATACCAAAAAGGATGGCTCTTAACCCTTTTCCTCCATAAATACGCCTTTCTGCACCTCTGTAAAAATTACTTTTTGAAACCATTTTGATAAATAGAGCATTTGCTCCATATGAGCAAATGCTCTATTTATCACAATGGTTTCTAAATTGCACAAAATGGGTAAATTTGTATTTTAATGAATATTCATCAACAGTACAGATCTGCACAGTTCTATATCATATGTGAGCAGAGCAGACTGATCAGACAGCTACTACAAAAACTATCAGGTCTGGGTTTACTCTGTTTGCAAAGGTGTTTAGTGGAGGAAATTGAATATTAAAGTAATAAGAAGGGTATTTTGTTTAACCCTTTCCCAGTTCTATGCTAATTCCAAATTTCAATAACTGAATATTCGTGGACGAAATAAGTATAATGAAATATGGAAAGTGGAACATTTTAGCCGTTTTAGAAAGTAAAGAAACATCTCATCAAATTCTATTAGCAAACAGCAGACCCTGATCAGACGGCTCCTATAGGAGATGCAGATGAGTGAAAACAAGTTCCTGTCTTACTACGATCAAAGAACATGTTAAACGCTACTGTGATAAAATATATGAAAATTCTGGTATTAATGTTTTTTGGTCCATAAAAAATTCAAATGATGTTTTAACAAAACTTGAAAATGAACAGTATAACATTTCTTTACTGAGCTCTTATGATTTCTCTACACTCTATACTACTCTACCTCACCATCTTATAAAGGATAAACTTATTAAATTAATAGAAAAAACCTTTGCCAGAGAAAACAAAATGTTCATTGCTTGTAATGTTCAACGTTCATTCTTTTCGAATTCAGAAGTTGAACATTACACAATGTGGACTTGCCTTGATGTTTGTAGATCTCTTACCTTTCTTTTAGATAATATATTTGTGCGTTATGGAGATACCATATATCGTCAAGTTGTTGGTATACCCATGGGTACAAATTGTGCCCCTCTTGTTGCAGATTTGTTTTTGTATTGCTACGAGAGGGATTTTATGCTTAGCTTAAAACCTGATACACAGACCGATATTGTTAATGCTTTTAATAAAACTTCAAGGGATTTAGACGATATTTTGAATTTAGATAATCCTTATTTTGATACTATGGTTTCTTCAATCTACCCAAAAGAACTGTCTTTAAACAAAGCTAATCAATCTGACATTAATGCTTCATTTTTAGATTTGAATCTTTCAATTACAAATGATAAAGTTTCGTCCAAAGTATACGATAAAAGAGAAGATTTTAATTTTAAAATTGTTAATTATCCTTTTCTAGATGGGGATGTGCCACGTTCTACATCTTATGGGGTTTATATTTCTCAACTTATTAGGTTTGCCCGAGCCTGTTCTTTGCTTGAAGATTTTAACAGACGTAATTTAGTTATAACTGATAAACTTCTTAAGCAAGGTTACAGATATCACAAACTTCGGAAAACCTTTTCTAAATTTTATTATCGAAATTTACCTCTCATTAGTAAATATAATTGCAATCTACGGACGTTACTGCGACAAGGCATTTCTCAACCAGAATTTTATGGGGATGTTATCTACAAACTTAGGAAAATTCGGGGTCATATCCATTTTCATGATTTGTTTATAAAACGCATTAAAACATTTAAAAAGAAAGGTTATGATCCTATTATATTGCAACACACTGCATGTTTGGTTATCGACCCTTTTACAGTCGGTAGCTACGCTTCCCTCTTTGCTTGCGCGATGACAGGCCGAGGGTAGTACTCTATGATGGTATACTCTTAAACTTGGATACAGGAGGAGCTTACCAGACTCATGTATTACTTTTTCCCTGTCGTGCCCTTAACGGCTTACCTGCAGGTGCTCTGACTTCAGCAAAGTCATTGAGTACATATTTGACGGATTGTCACAGTTATTATGCTATGTTTTACATGTTGTCCTGTGTTCACAGTCGTCTATGTTGTGGGTAAGTCCAGCGGGGATACCTTTATTTACAATATTTGTAAAGCTAGGGTGACTTTGAGAGAAGTGTGAGGTTAGGACGTCCGTAAACCGGTTTAAACCCCCAGTGGTGTTTTTGCTGCTGACCGTGCCAAGGCGGTACTCTCTTTGTCACCCTTCCTTTTGTTTGCCTTGCGTCTTTGTGCTTGTGGTTTGTTCATGTTGTGGAACGTTTGTCCCTGGTTCTTGTGTGTCTTTTGGTGTTTTCTGTGTTCATTTCGTGTGTGTGTGTGTGTGTGCGTTTGGGTGTGTGGTTGTGTGTGTGTGTGTCATGCTGTCTATCGGTGTTTTGGTGGTGGTTGCGTCTTGCATGTGGCTTTGCCTGCTTGACTTTACTACTTTTCCATTTAAATGAAGGAAAGGGTTGAAAATGAAAGAGTTGTATAAAAGATTGTAATATTCCCACCTATGCTATACATATACAATAAAACCCCGCTAATGCGACCACCTAAAAGAGGTATAATTCTCGGTGCTAGATGCAGATGGTAGCTTAATGCAGGACAAAAGTAATGCAGAAAGCTCCTCTAGGATCTTTCTGCATTACTTTTGTCCTGCATTAAGCAGCCACCTGCTTATAGAGACACCCATGTTTATTCATTAAGTGGTCGCATTAGAGGGGTTCTACTGTATATATAATTGTTCATTCGGTATTGCCTATTGAGTTACTTAATGAGGATAATGTGCTTAAATATAGTGAAACATGTTTATATGAAAAGAACTACCCTTAAAGATGTGCTAACCGTCAGTACCAACTTTTTTTGCTGGAGACATGTTTGCATACTGAGGTCAGACGTGCCCTGTGATAAGGGCCTGCACTTTATCTTTCAAAGCCTTTCATATTTTAATCATCTCATACTAAATGGAATCGGTAATTAACCCTTTCTCACATACAAGCGTTTTTTCACACCTTTGCAAACAGAGTAGACCTTGATTTTATCAGGGTCTACTCTGTTTTGCTTATGAAATTACAATAGATCTGACAATAGTTTCTGCCAATACCAACGCATATTGTGAACATACGCCACTGTACAAATTTAACTAATTCCTGATGTCATTATTTCTTGCATGACTATGTAACAGGGAAAGGGTTAAACTCCGATTCCACTTTGAATATTCAGCATTCAAAGGGTTATGATACCAGCCTCATCAGTGATTATTATACAGAGGATTTGCTGTAGTATAGTTAGTTTCATGTTACTGATCGCTTGAGATTCTACACTTTGTTCTTACTGGTTGAGCATGTTCCATGATGTACATATACAATGAAATGTCTATACAGCTGTCACCAGAAAGAGATTTATTCTTGGTATTTTAAAGGCAGATGGCAGAATGGAAGTCGTGCAGAAAGCTCCTGCATTTCTGCATTACTTTCAATCGGCATTAAGCAACCACACGCTTTAGACATTTTACCATTTATGGTGACATTATACTTTCAACCCCACAACAACATGACATTCATTATTTGACATTTCATTTCCATTCATACCCCACATTGCTCTCTCTACTCGATGTAAATCATCAAAGTCATCTGTATATTCTATTCTGTAGGTACGATTTTGTTTTGTGTTACAATGTAGCATGTCACTGGAACAATTTAATTTGTAATAAAACATGAGTAACATTGCTTTGAGGCCTTTGTTCTTATTTTCTTGCCATGTTGTGTTTTCTTGCATTGACAACTACATGTATATACACGTATAAGACTTTAATTTACCCTTTAATCCATTGGTACGCACTTGAACACCTTTTAAAAACAGAGCAGACCCAGATCAGACGGTTATTTTATAAGTCTATTCAGGGTTATTCTGATTGATTGTGAAAGAATATAGATATGATTCTATATGATCATGAAATAATATAGATTCTACAGTTTCTGCCATGACAATTATTCCTGCCATAAGAAATCAACGAAATAATAATGTAATTATTTCTGACACATTCATCCAGTAAAGGGCCAAAGTAGTTTTGATATTTTCTGCCAAACCCCGAGTATCTTGATGCAACTCATAAGCATCACCTCAGAGCAAACTTGGGTCCATGCTTATAAAACTCTTTAGTTGACTCAAATCCAAAGGCTCAACTATGACCAATCAAAAACTTGAGAACGAACTCGGACTCGACTAAAAAGTTTTATAAGCATGGACCATTATCTTGCTGCAACACGGTTTGCTTTGAGGCGATTCTAATGAGTTTCTACAAGATAATAGTTTGGTTGAGAAAAAACGATTTTGTAAGATCAGTACGTGTTTATACAGTCCTGCATTGGTATCGCGATACTCCGTGGAAAATACTCGGCACTACAAGCTGTGTACACAAGAGCAGCAGCTTTTTGTGTCGCCTGTCGAGAGGCAGTGTGTCACTTAGGGATCACTTTTCCGTCGTTTGTCTGTCTGTCCTTCAAACTTTATTTTTTGGCTGTCATTTGTAAACTAATCATTATAGAGCTTTCAAATTTCACATGTGTCTTCCTCTCATTCTCTCATTGAGGACCATTGATGTAACTAAGGTCCATCACTCTGCATGCAATACCTTTTGAGTTAATTCCCTTTGTTCACACTTTCTTCTTTTGGCTGTCATTTCTAAACTAATTATAGAGATTTCCCATGTGCCTTCCTGTCATTGAATCAATCTCCTTGCAGAGTTGTCGTTCGTTACTCTCACATACACCTCTGCGATGGGCTCAATGGCAAGAGTATTGACAAAACCACTAGTTTTGTGTTTTATCTGACTGGCATTAGCATTATTAACACATTTCCTCCCACTGACGCCTTTGTTAACATCAATTTTTGAAACCATTGTAATAAATAGAGCATTTGCTCCATAGGAGCTCTGTTTGTCACAATGATAGCAAATCCTCTTAAATACTCCCCTTTCGGTAGATTTAGTAAAAGAGGTTGGATCTAAACTAGTTTAGGAGGGACAGGGTTCATGTAAACTGATTCGTTATTATGAAACTGAATAGCTCGGTGTCTCAGGATCCAAGCTGTTTGACAACCAGCCAGCAGTTTCTCAATAGCTTAATTGAAATAGGTTGTCAAATTTACACCAAATCCAAATTAGCAGATGTACGGTCGGTCCGTTCGTCCGCGTGTGAACATGGGTAGTTGGTATAACGAATTCCTCCTTCAGTTTTATTTAAAGTAATTGAATTTATATTTGGTATACGAATGGTATATGTACAAGACGCAGTTTTCATGTGTTTACTGCTGGTCATTGCAGAATTATCTCCCCTTGAATTTTGAGTAATTTTGGCATGACACATGGGGAGTTGGTGTCGCGAACTCGATTTTGAAAGTTATTGAATTAATAGGTGTCGTTATACATAATGACCACGTAACGTAGATGTGCAAGACAGCAAGACATAATTTCCATGTGTTTACCACTGGGCCTTGCAAAATTATCTCCCCTTGAACTTCGAGTATTTTTTGTCATTTGATCCTGCTACACTGGTAGTTGGTGTCACAGACATGAATTTGCAATCAATGCTGCCGGGAGGAGGTATTCATCAACTTTAGTGATAAGTTCTCGTTTCACAGAAGGATAATCGAGTCACACTTGCATGTTTCTGCTTAACTCATTCCCTCCTAGACTATATTCAGACCAAACAACTTTGAATAAATCTACCGAAAAGGAGCATTTACTAGAGAAAAGGAAAATTTTAGAATTGTGTAGTTTTTAAACCATTGTGATAAATAGAGCATTTGCTCCTTAGAGCAAATGCTCTATTTATCACAATGGTTTCAAAATGTGACTTACAGAGGCGCCAAAATGCGTCACTAGGAGGGGATCGGTTAAACCTTTGTAAGAATGAATGACGTAATGCAGAATTATTTGTTGAAATTCTGTAATTACATGTGCACAGGATTTTTCGGTATCGGTAGATATATATGATACTTTTAAGTTCTAATTTCATAAGCGAACAGAGCAGGCCCTGTAGAAGCCGTCTGACCTTGGTCCACTCTGTATATGCGTGAAAATATGAGGGAATATAATACTATGTAATGTGTAATATGGTTTAACCACACTTTTGTTGCTCAATGTGAATTTATTGTGATATGGCTGTGCCCATCGTCTGTCGTCTCCGAAACATACAGACCGATTCGTTCAAAATGGCCAACATTGGCGGTGATAATTTCACCAATATCATTCAATCGTAATTGTTAGTTTAAAAATATGGCCATCGCAGACGGAGTTGAAAATCGGAATTTTAATACCTCAAGAAACCGGGCGGTAAACGTTCGGTTATATTTAAACAAATGCACAGTATTCGTGTGTACACAATTGGTCGCGTGGAAAGGGACGAAAAAAATATAAAAAAGACAGAAGAGAGAAGAAGTAGAGAAGTATATAGATGAGGAACATGATAAATGGAAGATAGTAAAATACCACAACAAAGGTGTTGTTTCTCCTTGGATGCTCAGTTGTAATATATCAAGAGAAATAGATGTATAATTCAATAAATCATTTATTCACGGGCAATTTGAAACCAGTATCACATGTAGTTGATGTTACGGATGCATGTACTGCTATGCATTTTCATTACCGAAATGTCACAAGTACACAGACAATAGGGGGTAGTACATTGTACAAGAAACACAATGTATCATTAATATTGACCTCCTTTTTACTTGTCTCGCGTCCGTAGACCCGCTATCCGCAAAATAACCAGCAACTGCAATCAGCTTGGATCCAAATGAGACGCCGAGTTACTCGGCCTCTCATCAGAATCCAAACTGTTTTACACTTGGTCAGTAGTTTCTCAAAAGCTTGTTCCTGTCAGCAGTAATCAAAATTGCATGATTATGATCCAAATCTGAGCAGATTTTTTTCTCAGCGGAATAAGAGTTAAACGGCTGCAAGCAGGAGGTTTTGGCGTTGTTCTGTATAATGTTGGCTGCCGTCTGTCTAAATCTCAGTCGTTATACAATTTGCAATGGTTCTCGGCACCATATATCGGAACTCGTCCTTCGTCACCCGTCCATCACCTACAAACGATTGAAATTGAGATATCTTGGTTAAGTTATTAGATGTTAAGTATGGAAATTCATATGTATCAGACTGCATTTTTATAATATTTATCTAGAAAGGGGATGCAATGTCTCTGCAGTTTTGACAACGCTTTGTGAAAGGGAGAACTTTTATATCAATACACAAGTTTACCCCTTATCTGACTGGGACACTTTTGCAAACAGAGTAGACCCAGATCAAACAGTTATTGTCGGAGGTAGTTGGTCAGGGTCCTCTCTGTGTGCTTATGTAAATGGTATATATTCGATTCTACTATGATAAACAAAACCCTTGTTCATAATGCCATTAAACTAGCTAGTTATTATTTTATATACAGTAAAACCTCTCTATAACGGCCACTAACTTATGTTAATTTAAATTAGTTGGCATATTAAGGCAGGTGGCTGCTAAAAACAAGGTGAAAGTAAAACAGAACGCTCCTGTAGGAGCGTTCTGTTTTACTTTCACCTTGCTTTAAGCAACCACCTGCCTTTAACACAAAATACTTGATGTAATATAGTGGCCGTTATAGAGAGGTTTTACTGTAGTCATTACTTATTGCATACATACAGTAACACTTTAGATTATTCGAACACTGAAATACGTATCATTATCAATTTTTAACACAGGTGGCGGTTTAATGCAGGATGAAACTCATACAGAAAGCTCCTCTATGAGCCATCTGCAAGGCAGCTATCCTGCATTAAGTAGACACCTGCCTAAAAAGGCACTTAATTTCATTACTAAAATTCCGAATTATCGAGATTTTGATGTATTTACCAGTTAAGGCATTGGTTTTAACTCCCCTGTCCTACCTCCTCATCGTACCCCTCATCACATCGCTACGCCACCCCTTTTCTCCACATGAGGCTTTATAACCTTATCTATCTTCATCACACTTCACAATGTCCTCCCTTTCTCAGCAACCTGCCCATCTCACGCCTCTGCACCGTTACCACCCCCCTCCACACACACACACACACACACACCACACACACACACACACACACACACACACACTCCTGGTGTCATAACCTCCCACGCCATGTCCTAATAATCCAATATTCACTCCCTCCCTCTCCAACCATCGTCTGTCATGTCAGGAAACTCTCCCCACAACTTCGTCTCTCCTCCTCAATGTTACAACTTCTTAACCCTTCACTCCTTTGCAAACAGAGTATACCACTCGCATATAACATCCTACTGAACACCCTATCGCCCTCCCGATAGCATTATCTCTCCTCCCCAATGTTCTGCCCTTCTCAAGGACCCAACCCAAGCGCACCTCACGCATATTTACTCCTAAATCCTGATAGAATCAATCCTTTCTCTCGTCCCATCGCATAACCCTGGGATTACTCCTACCACTCACATTTATCTCTCCTTTCATCGTCGCCCGCTCCTCTCCCCTCCATTGGACTGCCTTCCCATATCATTTACTGCTCAATACCTTTATCCTTTACTTTTCTACGCCTTTGAAAACAGTAGACCCAGATCAGACGGCTCCCGAAGGAACTGTCTGAATAGGATATGCTCCATTTGCCTATGGTATCATGTATAGATACGATTCTACAGTTTCTACTACGGCCAAAATTCCTGTATCCATGCGCTAAATTGCAACAATTTATCTAATTAATATCCATGGTGACATTATTTCTTACTTGAATATTCATGGTTTAAAGGGTCAAGGATATACCTACTCGTATCTCGACCCCTTTACCATAACAACCATTAATTTCGAATATACAACTGTGTATAGAATTTAACCCATTCCCTCCTGGAATATTTTCAGACCCAACTTCTTTGGATAAATATACCGAAAAGGAGCATTTACTAGAGAAAAGGAAACTTTTAGAATTGTCTAGTTTTGAAATCATTGTGATAAATAGAGCATTTGCTCCTATGGAGCAAATACTCTATTTATCACAATGGTTTCAAATAGTGACTTTTACAGAGGCGTCAAAATGCGTCATATATGAAGATAAGATATAAATTTGCGCTCACCTGTCGTAAGATCTAATGCTTGGAAAAGGTCATCCGCAGCATTGTCATCGAAGAATATTATTCTCATCTCGTCCAATGTAATTGCGCCGTCACCGTCGATATCATAAACGTCAAAGTGACACTGGTCTATGTTGATCTTAATCTCGAAGCGCTTGCCCATCTGAAAACAGAATGCAGCAATGAAAAATTAGTTAAGCCAAACAGGAAAAGCCACACACAAGACGCAATCACCACCAGCAACACAACTACACACCCAAAAACATACACACACGAGATAAACACCTAAAACATCAAAAAACGCACAAGTACTTTTATAAGAGACAACCATTTCGAACATCTACAAATCGCACACGTACTGACACAAGACAAACATAAAGGTGAGGGTGACAAGGAGAGTACCGCCTTGGAAACTGACAGTGGCAAAACCACCACTGGGGGTGGGGGGTGACGGACGTCCAAACCTCACACTTATCTCAACGTTACCCTACATTAACAAACAGTGTACAAAATGAAAGACGTAGAGCGATTACATCTCAAGTTCTGTAAAAGAATACTTGGGTTGAAATTGTCTGCGAGTAATGCCGGTATATATGGAGATTTGGGGCGATATCCACTGTATATTTGTAGATATTTGAGAGTTTTAAAGTATTGGTTTAAAGTAATTTATAGCAATAACTGTATAATTAAAGGTATTTACACAAGCTTAGTAGAAAACATGCGTATTGGTCAATTAAATTGGGCAACAAAGGTGAAAGACTTGCTTAGTAAATATGGGTTTTTATATGTATGGGAAAATCCCTTTAGTGTCAACCACAAGCAATTTGTCTGTATTTTTAAACAGAGAGTGATTGACGATTTTATACAAGATTGGACTAGTAATATGCGTGATAACCAGGTGTTGAGTTTGTATAGAGAAATCAAAGGTGAATTTATATATGAGTGTTATTTGGACAAGTGTAGTAACAAATGTTATAGGACTATTATCACACAGCTAAGACTGTCTTCACATAGACTCAGAATACAAACTGGACGTTATGGAAGAAACAGGATTGAAAGAAACGAGAGGCTATGTACATTGTGTAATAACGGAGATATTGAAGACGAATTTCACTTTGTTTGTATATGTGTGAAGTACAATGGGCTCAGAAAACGGTACATTGATATACTATACTGGGAGAGGCCGAGCATGTTTAAGTTCTGTGAATTGTTGAGAACAACGGATAGAACCGTTATAAATAAGTTAGCATGTTATATAAACTGTGCAATGAAAGTTAGAATGAACAATATAGGTTAGTTATTAACAAATAATAAGCACATACTCTCATGTTAACAACATTGTTCGTATAACTGTCATTATAGACTTTGACTAGATTCATTTGAATGATTTGTATTGTATGGATGAGAAACATTTGTTTAAATCCAAAAATAAAATATATGTTCTGTTCTGTTCTGTTCTGTAAATGAAGGTATCCCCGCCGGATTAAACACAAGATTGGCACAAGTCTTTAAGGTTTTAAACCTATCACCGCCGATGTCTCTGGAAAACGACTCTCGGGGCTTGCTGCACAATAGACGACTATGCGATTACCTTTGCAAACATCATTGATACAGAGGAGATGCATGTCGAGTGCCTCGGTGTCTCATCAGGATCCAAACCTTTTGGCATAGTACTACTTTCGTTTTTAGAGAGAAAAAATGAAGGAATTTCCTCTGTGAATCGACGACATTGTCATCAGTGATTACCTAAATGCTAACAGTTTGGGTGGAGATAAGACGTACACCGAGAATCTCGACGTCTCCTGTTGATGGAAGCTAAGATAACCATAGATTTTTTGGACATGGTAGAAGCTGTAGAATCAGATCCGTATTATGCCATAATAAAACAGGGAAGACCCTGATAGGACGACTTCTAAAGATACCGTCTGATCTGGGTCTACTCTGTTGGCAAAGGTTACAAAGGCGTACCGGTAGGCCTATTTGTGAAGCAAATCATTAGATCTAGATGATTACATAAAATCAACATATTTGTCAAACTACTTGGATTCATAATTTTCAATCATTACTAGATGAAATGGGGCTAGATTATATTTGGCTAACCTAAAGATCTTCAAATGCATACAGCATTGCAAAACAATCGTGTTTTACAATGACACTCCCTACAATAAACGAATATTTTCAAAAACATCATAAACTTGGTATTTGTTATGTTCAATTATTCTTATGAAGATTCTCAATTTTAACAAATATTTTGAAACAAAATAAACCGCTGTCATGGAACTTATATTTGTTTGTTCCCACAACAAAATATTATCCGCATACTTATGTCGAAACTAAAACGCGACTCGAATACATACGAATGTATTGCTGAGTAACGCCGGATCTTCGATATCAAACATGAAAGTTTTGTCTTCTTCGCATTTATTCAGTTGGTTTTCTTGCGATTTACTTCATTTCAGCACACATGTATACATGTACACAAACGATTTATGCAATTTAAAAACAAGCTGCAAGTAGAGATGGTCACTTTAACCATTTATCTCATGGAATGTGTGGATATCATGAATATTTATATTTTTATAATGGTATATGAACACTGTATGTTTTGACCTTGACAGAAATTTCTGTCTGGTAAATGTTAAACACACTATACAAACAGAAGTGGCACCACGGCATAAATACATCAACAAACTGTTTAAATTGTGTTTAAACAGACTACTAAAAATACGTTAGGCCTACATTCTCCCTGTTTTTCAATTAACTCTGAATATGCTTGTGATAAATAATGACTAAGAATATTAATATTTTTTGTCTATGGCAAAACCTTTTGATTAGATATACATGTGTATACAATCCCATGAGCAAAACGAGCCGACAAGAGCCCTCTGATCTGAGCCTATTGCAAATGCCAGTGTACTCGTATTTCCTGCATTAACTCTTAGGATATTTTTAGACCCAACCTCTTTGAATGTATCTACCGAAAAGGAGCATTAACTAGAGAAAAGGAAAAATGTAGAATTTTGTAGTTTGAAACCATTGTGATAAAAAGAGCATTTGCTCCTATAGGAGCAAATGCTCTATTTATCACAATGGTTTCATAAAGTGACTTTTATAGATGGTCAAAAATGCGTCACTAGGGGATAATGTGTTAAATTAAACAATTTAACAATTGTCATTTCCCATACCATAACACAACACCTGTTGTTACTTGTCACAAATTCACCGTTCTTAGCTAAATTTTCATAATTTAACAGAGCACAGATATAGACTGAAGCAGCTTGGATCATAAACTTCATACCTGCCAGTTGTGTTGGCAAACCACGGCGTATCTATAAGTTAAAAAAGTTGTTTGTGCCCTTGATGCGGTCAACCGCAACATATTGTTTAGTATTATGTCTGAATTAGGAAAACTAGTTAACTGGTATTTGTAAACAGTGTAGACTCAGACCAAACGGGAACGTTTGTCATTCGAAATCCTCTTACACATTTTCACTGGCATACTGAATGGACTATATCATTAACCCTTTCCTCCATATAAATATGTTTTCACGCATTTACAAGCAGAGTAGACCAAGATCAGACGGCTCCTATAGTAGCCATCTGATCTGGGTCTGCTCTGTTAGCTAATGGACTTTGAAATACCTGTTTTCTTTACTTTCTAAAATGGCTACAATGTTCCACCTTCCATATTTCATTATAACTATTTTGTTGATGAATATTCAATAGCTATTGAACTTTGAAATAAACATAGATCAGGGAAAGGGTTAAATAATAAGGGATCGTAAATGTATCGTGCATTAAATATATCAAAATATCCTGAGGCAATATTTGATATTTATGCACTAGTCTCCAGCGACTTTAAATAACGCGTTACCTGGTGATTATGCATGTACGGAATAATGGCTACATGTATATGAATATTAATTAGCTGAATATTTATAATGGCAATATGGACAAAATAATTTTTTGCCATAACAGAAACCGTAGAATCAAATATACGTTATATCATTAGCAAACTGAGCAAACCCTGATTAGACATCTCCTGCAGTCTAGACCTGTCTGATCTTACTCTACTCTGTTTGCAGGGAAGTTCAAAGGTGTCTCTGTCAGGCAAAGTGCTAAATACTAGCCTGGTCTACACTATACCCATTAACTTATTCTCTCCTAGGCTATTTTTAGACCCAACATTTTTGTATTAATCTACCGAAAAGGAGCATGAACTAGAGAAAAGGAAAACTTTAGAATTTTGTAGTTTGAAACCATTGTGATAAATAGAGCATTTGCTCCTATAGGAGCAAATGCTCTATTTATCACAATGATTTCACAATATGAATTTTATAGAAGCGCAAAAATGCGTCACTAGGGGGTAATGTGTTAATTTTGTAAAACACTTACGGTAGAGATACTTCTCTTCTTGAATCTCCAACTCCCCCTCACGCCCACATCCCAGTTGCCACGTGTGTCAATACCCCCACCAGCCCCTACCCTCCAGTTACGTCCACCTGTAGACCACTCCCCCTCCAGTCTGCCACCTCCCCGACCAACTCTCGCGCCCAACCTGAGATCACTCCGTCGTCTCCCGCCTTCTGTGCACAGCACAACCAGCGATAACACAACCAATACAAACGCACCTTTGGAATTCTGTAAATAATGAATGTATTTTCGTAATAAAGTAGAGCCGATCTAAATCGGAATTTTAATTAGTTCCGTCTGTTCAGGCAGGTGGCTGCTTAATGCAGGATGAAAGTAATCCAGAAAGCCCCCAAAGGAGCTTTCTGCATGACTTACAACCTGAATTAGGCTGCAAGACCGTCACTGATACTAATTTTAACTTCCGGTTAATAAGAAGTTTACTGTACAAACAATTCTAATACAAACTTGACTCCAAAACTACCTTATATACATTGTATGTCATAAATATACATAAGGAATCAAAAGAGGTCTAAATTTGGGTCTATAACCATTTCCCTGATGAATATTAATGTAGGAAATAATGGCGTCAGGAATATTTATAAGATTATTTTTATAATGGCTTATGAACACATGACATATTGGCTTAGGAAAAAGCTGTAGAATCAGACCTATATTATACTATAAGCAAACAAAGCAGTCCCTGTTATAGGAACCTCTGATCTGGGTCTTCTCTGTTTGCAGATGCGTCAAAATGCGTTTACATAAGGGAAAGGGTTAAGGCAGGTAGTAACTTAAGGCCGGTCGACATTAATACAGGAAGATCCTATTGGAGCTTTCTGTATTGCTGTTGTACTGCATTCAGCTACCACCTTGCTAACTAAATGAATGGTCGCTTAAGGTACGGTTCTACTGTAGTCTGCACAACATACCCAATGAATCTGATGCCTGTGGTCATAAGTTACCAAGGACACCTGTGGTAACTAACATTCAAGCGATATAGATTGTTGTACAGTAATGCTGTGCCACTAACAAATCAACCCTTTTACTCCATGAATATTCATATAAGAAATAATGGCATCATGAATAAATAGCTGTATAGATATATCATATCAGAATAATAATAACAGATGACCTCGAAATAATTCCCCTGGCATCTATGCTCCATCCCCATAGACATGTACGAATGGGTCAAATACAATAGGAGAATCATTTCGAAATACAACCGGTCCAAAATTGGCTTTGAAAATGAGATGCCGAGTAACTCGGCATTTCTTCTTGGTCCATGCTTATAAAGCTTTTAGTTGAGTCTGAGTTTCGTTCTCAAGCTTTTGATTGGTCAGATTTGAGTTCTCAAGCTTTTGATTGATCAGATTTGAGCCTTTGGCTCAAATTTGACCAATCAAAAGCTTGAGAACGATCTCAGGCTCAACTAAAAGCTTTATAAGCATGGACTCTGGATTCAAACTGTTTGACGCTCCTATAATGGTTTTAACCCTTTACTCCATGAATATTCATATAAGAAATAATGACATCATGAATATTAATAGGAAGCATTTTCATAATAGCCTCATATAAACACGAAAAACATTCCCTTGACAGATACTGGCGAATTAGATCTTTATTATTTCATATAGCAAATAGAGCAGACCCTGATCAGACGGCTCCTATAGCAAGCATCTGATCTGGGTTTACTCTGTTTGCAAACCCAGGCATAGAAAGACGTCTTTTTGGAGTAAACGGTTAAGAAATTGAAGAAAATCTCGTTTTGAAACGGGAAACGGGAACAGACGATATTCTTATCAGACGATATGTATTGAAAAGTAGATCGAGAAGTAGATTGAGAATATTGTATAGTAGAATAAGAATAAGATTGAGAAGTAGATTAAGAAGCAAATTAAGAAGTAAATTAAGAAGAAGATTGAGATGTGGGCTAATTTTAGACCCAACCTCTTTGAATGTATCTACCGAAAAGGAGCATTAACTAGAGGAAAGGAAAAATTTAGAATTTTGTAGTTTGAAACCATTGTGATAAATAGAGCATTTGCTCCTATAGGAACAAATGCTCTATTTATCACATTGGTTTCATAAAGTGACTTTTATAGATGGTCAAAAATGCGTCACTAGGGGATAATGTGTTAAATTAATAAGCAGATTGACAAGTAGATTGAGAAGAAGATTGAGACATATATTAAGAAGTAGATTGAGATGTAGATTAAAAAGCAGATGTAGACGTAGTTTGAGAAGCAGATTGAGAAGTATTTTTCTAAAAAGAACTTACCATGGCGGTAACCAGATGTTTCTGAAAATGCACCATCTGACAAATCTCAATTTATAGTAACAAACACATTGTTTTTCAGTGTACGGTGATGTCCCATCCGGAATCACTTCGTGGAAAGTCGTATCGTTTTTATGACATGTCATTTGTCATAGAAAGTAATTTGTGGTAAGGTTTCATGTAATACAGTTTTAAATATTTCCTCGAGTTAAATGATCATCCGCGTAGCCCTTTCCTTCATGTGGACACCTTGGCAGGCCTCTGCAAACAGAGAATAGCCAGATCAGACGGCTCCTGTAGGAGCCGTCTGATCAGGATCTACTCTGTTTGATTATGAAATAATATAGATCTGATTTTACATTTTCTATCATCGACTAAACTATATTGTGTTCATATGCCTCTATGAACTTTAAGCTAATTGATATTTATGATATGTCATTAATTTTGGCATGACTATTCAAGAGGGAAAGGGTTAACACATCCGCCTCCTACAAGGTTTTCATGTTCAGTTCTTATCGTCTGCTGAATTTCTTTACTCTGCCAATCGCCAATCTGTGACCATCATTGCAAACTGTTTGGATCCAGATGAGACACCGAGTAAGTCGGTGTCTCATCTGGATCCACTCTTGTTTGATACTGTGATAGACTTTTTAAGAACTATAGATATACGGTAGTATAAACTCGATACTACGAACACACAAATACGTACCATTATTATGGCAGTTTAATGCAGGGTGAAAGTCATGCAGAAAGCTCCTCTATGAGCTTTCTGCATGACTTTCACCATGCATTAAGCAGCCACCTGCCTAAAAGGGTCTAAATTAATTGTGCTATGCTAAAATTTGAATAATCGAGTTTGTACTGTAGATGTTTTGCCTACAAAGACATATATATGCTTCATTACTAGAATTGTGTAGTATCGAGTTTTTACTGTATATAATATATAACGTAAAGCAGACGACACATTTTGCAGCCGACAACGCTTCGCAGCAAAAAAGTAAAAGCACGCGCGTCATGTGTTTCATCTTTCGTTCAACCCTTATTACGTTGTAAAGAAAAACGTGTCCGCTAAAACACCGAGCTCTTGCATTTTTTTTACTTTTATATGTTACTCGATGTCTCATCTGGATCCAAACAATTAACAAATATCAGGAACAGGGAGCGACAGGCTGGGGTCGTGATGTTAGCTTCATTTTCGGTTTACATGTAAAGTTGAACTTCGATATCTCGAGCTTACAAAGGACCATACAAGTTAGTTCGAGATAACTGAGGTTCGAGCCATCCAATTTATATTCTGATCGATACTTCAAGTTCAAAGCTTAATGCAGGTCTAAAGTACTTTAGACCTGCATTAAGCTGTCGACCTGTTTTTAGCTGTCATATGTGTTTCAAGATATGTGAATTGATACATTTTATAAAAAAAAATCTGTATTGTAAATTTTGGAAAGACCCAAAGTTTAGTTTGAGTAACCCGAAGTTTGAGTTATCCGAGTATCAATTCTGCATAATTGCTATTTAGTTTATTGTTGTGGTAAATCCGGTTTGACCGCATTACATAAACGATTGCTGTGTTTGACAAACTGTTTTCAAATAGAGACAGAAAGAATAAACAATAAAAACAATCAAAACATTAATAAGGTTTACGAATGGCGTGGTAGCCGGATTCGGGTTTCCATTCAATCGATCTGGGATTCACGCTCCCCAATTGAAACAACAACAACAACGTCGTCGTTTTAACCTCTTCCCTGATAGCGACGCCTGGATCCATGCTTATAAAACTTTTAGTTGAGTCTGAGAACTAAACTCTGACCAATCAAAAGCTTCAGAACGAACTAAGACTCAACTAAAAAGCGTTATAAGCATGGACCCAGGTTAGACAGAGATCAGACGACATCTGTAAGAACCGACTGGCCAGGGTCTACTCTGTTTGCTTACTGAGTAATATAGATCTACACACACGCATGTGATTCTAATTTTTCGGCTAAAATTATCCCGTGTTCATCATGTATGTCAAAACTGTAACTCAAAAATTATTTTGACGTGTTTCTGTATGTTTTTGTATCATAAACTATCACAGTTAAATTGAATACCAGAGAGGTCTAAATTAGATCCTGGTTGATATGACAGTAAGTAAAAAAATTTTGGAAAATTTGGACCTACTTTGTCCAAGTTACCTAGCGAACCTAATAACACCTTTCATTCATCATTTCTATATGTAAGGAGAATTTATAACAATCCACGTTACTGCTGAAATATTGGCTGCAAATAATATTTGTGTGTGTTATGTTATAAATAGGATCTTGCATTCGTGTTCATGATTATTGCTAAAGCAATCGCTAAAGCTCGTTTTTATCATTTTAAAAAGACTCATTTAATAAATCCAATAATCAAGAACACTCATGTAAGATCCTCTATGTAAAACGTTCAGAAAGGTCGTTTTACACCTACTCCGCAACACACACTCTTTAACCCATTTGCTCCCACGATCCCATATATGGGGCGTAGGCAAACAGTGTAGACTCTGATCAGACGCCGCATAATGCAGCGTCTGATCAGAATCTACACTGTTTCGTGATAGAAAATTCAATATAAAACAAAACATCCCTCAGATAAAATATAGAGTAATCCAATATATAAGCATGGAAGAATCCACTGGGAGCAAAATGGGTTTTCTCTTTTTGTGTTGCAATTTTTTCTTTCGGGGGATCACCACCCTTCAGAATTATAATCTTCACAACAACAGGTGTTAAGTGCTTGTGTGGCGGCCGTTAAACGTCGCCCCGTACTTCATTCTCAGTGTTGTTATACCTTCTGATCCTTCGAGATCATGAATTTCAGTACTTCTTGTTCTGAAAATTGAATACCGCTTAAGCCGGTGCTAGGGGGCGTGAGCAGTGTTGCACTTTCAATTACTGCTCATGAACAGACTCAATAAAACCGAGTCTGCAATTTTCTCTTTTTGTCCTGAAACAATATGCAATAGTTTGTCCGCTGTTTTCTGGGAAAACTATTTGAGAGTTATTAATGAAAATTCACACAAATGTTAAATGCATCAAGATCTGAAGCTGAGTCGATTCTGAAGTTCATTTGATTTGTCATTTCGGAGTTATGGCCCTTTTACTTAAAAAATCATGGAAATACATGCAAATAGTTTGTCCGCTGTTTTCTGGGAAAACTATTTAAGAGATATTAATGAAACTTCAAACAAATGTTTAATGCATCAAGATCTGAAGCTGAGTTGATCCTGAGGTTAATTTTATTTGTCATTTCGGAGTTATGGCCCTTGTCCTTAAAAAATATGAAAATAGTTGTCCGCTGTTTTCTCGGAAAACTATTTGAGAGATATTAATGAAACTTCACACAAATGTTTAATGCATCAAGATCTGAAGCTGAGTTGATTCTGAGGTTCATTTGATTTTTCATTTCAGAGTTATGGCCCTTGTCCTTAAAAAATATGCAAATAGTTTGTCCGCTGTTTTCTGGGAAAACTATTTGAGAGATATTAATGAAACTTCACACAAATGCATCAAGATCTGAAACTGAATTGATTCTGAGGATCATTTGATTTTTCGTTTCAGAGTTATGGCCCTTGTCCTTAAAAAATAATGCAAATAGTTTGTCCGCTGTTTTGTGGGAAAACTATTTGAGAGATATTAATGAAACTTCACAAAAATGTTTAATGCATCAAGACCTGATGCTGAGTCGATTTTGAGGTTTATTTAATTTTTCGTTTCGGAGTTATTGCCCTTTTACTTAAAAAAAAAATGGAAATATATGCAAATAGTTTGTCCGCTGTTTTCTGGCAAAACTGTTTGACAGATATTAATGAAACTTCATACACATGTTTAATGCATCATGACCTGAAGCTAAGTCGATTCTGAGGATCATTTGATTTGTTGTTTCGGAGTTACGCCCCTTGCACTTAAAAAAATAATGCAAATCTATGCAAATATGAGGATGGCCATAACTTTTTCATTTTAAATGATATTACTTCAATTTTTTTATATGGTTAAACCTTAATGTGAATTTTCAGTTGTGATATGTCATTTTATTCTAAAGTTATGGTCCTTGAACTTCGTGTGTTCGTTGCTTTGTTAGTCGGTCAACTTATAGTTTGTCTGTTGTTTTCTGGGAAAACTATTAAAATGATATAAATGAAACTTAACACAAATGTTTTAAGCAAAAAAAATTGAAGCTGAGTTTATTTTGAGGTTCATTCAATTTGTCTTTACAGAGTTATGGCCGTTGCGCTTTACAAAAATCTGCAAAAATGAGGATGAAGATATTCACTGCATTTTTTTAAAAAATAGTATCACCTTAATATGGAAATCAGGATCTGAAGCACAGAGTAGAAAATGTCAACACTTATAAGGCATGTTGAATCAGAGAAAGTTTGCAAGTGGGCGTATTATGTACCGATACGGTACTCTTGTTTTTTTATCATTGCGTTTTCAGTAATTCAGTTGGAGTTTTGTGCCACTTCCAGAGACCTGTTCAACAGCTTTATAGTTCATACATACCAAAAAGGATGGCTCTTAACCCTTTTCCTCCATAAATACGCCTTTCTGCACCTCTGTAAAAATTACTTTTTGAAACCATTTTGATAAATAGAGCATTTGCTCCATATGAGCAAATGCTCTATTTATCACAATGGTTTCTAAATTGCACAAAATGGGTAAATTTGTATTTTAATGAATATTCATCAACAGTACAGATCTGCACAGTTCTATATCATATGTGAGCAGAGCAGACTGATCAGACAGCTACTACAAAAACTATCAGGTCTGGGTTTACTCTGTTTGCAAAGGTGTTTAGTGGAGGAAATTGAATATTAAAGTAATAAGAAGGGTATTTTGTTTAACCCTTTCCCAGTTCTATGCTAATTCCAAATTTCAATAACTGAATATTCGTGGACGAAATAAGTATAATGAAATATGGAAAGTGGAACATTTTAGCCGTTTTAGAAAGTAAAGAAACATCTCATCAAATTCTATTAGCAAACAGCAGACCCTGATCAGACGGCTCCTATAGGAGATGCAGATGAGTGAAAACAAGTTCCTGTCTTACTACGATCAAAGAACATGTTAAACGCTACTGTGATAAAATATATGAAAATTCTGGTATTAATGTTTTTTGGTCCATAAAAAATTCAAATGATGTTTTAACAAAACTTGAAAATGAACAGTATAACATTTCTTTACTGAGCTCTTATGATTTCTCTACACTCTATACTACTCTACCTCACCATCTTATAAAGGATAAACTTATTAAATTAATAGAAAAAACCTTTGCCAGAGAAAACAAAATGTTCATTGCTTGTAATGTTCAACGTTCATTCTTTTCGAATTCAGAAGTTGAACATTACACAATGTGGACTTGCCTTGATGTTTGTAGATCTCTTACCTTTCTTTTAGATAATATATTTGTGCGTTATGGAGATACCATATATCGTCAAGTTGTTGGTATACCCATGGGTACAAATTGTGCCCCTCTTGTTGCAGATTTGTTTTTGTATTGCTACGAGAGGGATTTTATGCTTAGCTTAAAACCTGATACACAGACCGATATTGTTAATGCTTTTAATAAAACTTCAAGGTATTTAGACGATATTTTGAATTTAGATAATCCTTATTTTGATACTATGGTTTCTTCAATCTACCCAAAAGAACTGTCTTTAAACAAAGCGAATCAATCTGACATTAATGCTTCATTTTTAGATTTGAATCTTTCAATTACAAATGATAAAGTTTCGTCCAAAGTATACGATAAAAGAGAAGATTTTAATTTTAAAATTGTTAATTATCCTTTTCTAGATGGGGATGTGCCATGTTCTACATCTTATGGGGTTTATATTTCTCATCTTATTAGATTTGCCCGAGCCTGTTCTTTGCTTGAAGATTTTAACAGACGTAATTTAGTTATAACTGATAAACTTCTTAAGCAAGGTTACAGATATCACAAACTTCGGAAAACCTTTTCTAAATTTTATTATCGAAATTTACCTCTCATTAGTAAATATAATTGCAATCTACGGACGTTACTGCGACAAGGCATTTCTCAACCAGAATTTTATGGGGATGTTATCTACAAACTTAGGAAAATTCGGGGTCATATCCATTTTCATGATTTGTTTATAAAACGCATTAAAACATTTAAAAAGAAAGGTTATGATCCTATTATATTGCAACACACTGCATGTTTGGTTATCGACCCTTTTACAGTCGGTAGCTACGCTTCCCTCTTTGCTTGCGCGATGACAGGCCGAGGGTAGTACTCTATGATGGTATACTCTTAAACTTGGATACAGGAGGAGCTTACCAGACTCATGTATTACTTTTTCCCTGTCGTGCCCTTAACGGCTTACCTGCAGGTGCTCTGACTTCAGCAAAGTCATTGAGTACATATTTGACGGATTGTCACAGTTATTATGCTATGTTTTACATGTTGTCCTGTGTTCACAGTCGTCTATGTTGTGGGTAAGTCCAGCGGGGATACCTTTATTTACAATATTTGTAAAGCTAGGGTGACTTTGAGAGAAGTGTGAGGTTAGGACGTCCGTAAACCGGTTTAAACCCCCAGTGGTGTTTTTGCTGCTGACCGTGCCAAGGCGGTACTCTCTTTGTCACCCTTCCTTTTGTTTGCCTTGCGTCTTTGTGCTTGTGGTTTGTTCATGTTGTGGAACGTTTGTCCCTGGTTCTTGTGTGTCTTTTGGTGTTTTCTGTGTTCATTTCGTGTGTGTGTGTGTGTGTGCGTTTGGGTGTGTGGTTGTGTGTGTGTGTGTGTCATGCTGTCTATCGGTGTTTTGGTGGTGGTTGCGTCTTGCATGTGGCTTTGCCTGCTTGACTTTACTACTTTTCCATTTAAATGAAGGAAAGGGTTGAAAATGAAAGAGTTGTATAAAAGATTGTAATATTCCCACCTATGCTATACATATACAATAAAACCCCGCTAATGCGACCACCTAAAAGAGGTATAATTCTCGGTGCTAGATGCAGATGGTAGCTTAATGCAGGACAAAAGTAATGCAGAAAGCTCCTCTAGGATCTTTCTGCATTACTTTTGTCCTGCATTAAGCAGCCACCTGCTTATAGAGACACCCATGTTTATTCATTAAGTGGTCGCATTAGAGGGGTTCTACTGTATATATAATTGTTCATTCGGTATTGCCTATTGAGTTACTTAATGAGGATAATGTGCTTAAATATAGTGAAACATGTTTATATGAAAAGAACTACCCTTAAAGATGTGCTAACCGTCAGTACCAACTTTTTTTGCTGGAGACATGTTTGCATACTGAGGTCAGACGTGCCCTGTGATAAGGGCCTGCACTTTATCTTTCAAAGCCTTTCATATTTTAATCATCTCATACTAAATGGAATCGGTAATTAACCCTTTCTCACATACAAGCGTTTTTTCACACCTTTGCAAACAGAGTAGACCTTGATTTTATCAGGGTCTACTCTGTTTTGCTTATGAAATTACAATAGATCTGACAATAGTTTCTGCCAATACCAACGCATATTGTGAACATACGCCACTGTACAAATTTAACTAATTCCTGATGTCATTATTTCTTGCATGACTATGTAACAGGGAAAGGGTTAAACTCCGATTCCACTTTGAATATTCAGCATTCAAAGGGTTATGATACCAGCCTCATCAGTGATTATTATACAGAGGATTTGCTGTAGTATAGTTAGTTTCATGTTACTGATCGCTTGAGATTCTACACTTTGTTCTTACTGGTTGAGCATGTTCCATGATGTACATATACAATGAAATGTCTATACAGCTGTCACCAGAAAGAGATTTATTCTTGGTATTTTAAAGGCAGATGGCAGAATGGAAGTCGTGCAGAAAGCTCCTGCATTTCTGCATTACTTTCAATCGGCATTAAGCAACCACACGCTTTAGACATTTTACCATTTATGGTGACATTATACTTTCAACCCCACAACAACATGACATTCATTATTTGACATTTCATTTCCATTCATACCCCACATTGCTCTCTCTACTCGATGTAAATCATCAAAGTCATCTGTATATTCTATTCTGTAGGTACGATTTTGTTTTGTGTTACAATGTAGCATGTCACTGGAACAATTTAATTTGTAATAAAACATGAGTGACATTGCTTTGAGGCCTTTGTTCTTATTTTCTTGCCATGTTGTGTTTTCTTGCATTGACAACTACATGTATATACACGTATAAGACTTTAATTTACCCTTTAATCCATTGGTACGCACTTGAACACCTTTTAAAAACAGAGCAGACCCAGATCAGACGGTTATTTTATAAGTCTATTCAGGGTTATTCTGATTGATTGTGAAAGAATATAGATATGATTCTATATGATCATGAAATAATATAGATTCTACAGTTTCTGCCATGACAATTATTCCTGCCATAAGAAATCAACGAAATAATAATGTAATTATTTCTGACACATTCATCCAGTAAAGGGCCAAAGTAGTTTTGATATTTTCTGCCAAACCCCGAGTATCTTGATGCAACTCATAAGCATCACCTCAGAGCAAACTTGGGTCCATGCTTATAAAACTCTTTAGTTGACTCAAATCCAAAGGCTCAACTATGACCAATCAAAAACTTGAGAACGAACTCGGACTCGACTAAAAAGTTTTATAAGCATGGACCATTATCTTGCTGCAACACGGTTTGCTTTGAGGCGATTCTAATGAGTTTCTACAAGATAATAGTTTGGTTGAGAAAAAACGATTTTGTAAGATCAGTACGTGTTTATACAGTCCTGCATTGGTATCGCGATACTCCGTGGAAAATACTCGGCACTACAAGCTGTGTACACAAGAGCAGCAGCTTTTTGTGTCGCCTGTCGAGAGGCAGTGTGTCACTTAGGGATCACTTTTCCGTCGTTTGTCTGTCTGTCCTTCAAACTTTATTTTTTGGCTGTCATTTGTAAACTAATCATTATAGAGCTTTCAAATTTCACATGTGTCTTCCTCTCATTCTCTCATTGAGGACCATTGATGTAACTAAGGTCCATCACTCTGCATGCAATACCTTTTGAGTTAATTCCCTTTGTTCACACTTTCTTCTTTTGGCTGTCATTTCTAAACTAATTATAGAGATTTCCCATGTGCCTTCCTGTCATTGAATCAATCTCCTTGCAGAGTTGTCGTTCGTTACTCTCACATACACCTCTGCGATGGGCTCAATGGCAAGAGTATTGACAAAACCACTAGTTTTGTGTTTTATCTGACTGGCATTAGCATTATTAACCCATTTCCTCCCACTGACGCCTTTGTTAACATCAATTTTTGAAACCATTGTAATAAATAGAGCATTTGCTCCATAGGAGCTCTGTTTGTCACAATGATAGCAAATCCTCTTAAATACTCCCCTTTCGGTAGATTTAGTAAAAGAGGTTGGATCTAAACTAGTTTAGGAGGGACAGGGTTCATGTAAACTGATTCGTTATTATGAAACTGAATAGCTCGGTGTCTCAGGATCCAAGCTGTTTGACAACCAGCCAGCAGTTTCTCAATAGCTTAATTGAAATAGGTTGTCAAATTTACACCAAATCCAAATTAGCAGATGTACGGTCGGTCCGTTCGTCCGCGTGTGAACATGGGTAGTTGGTATAACGAATTCCTCCTTCAGTTTTATTTAAAGTAATTGAATTTATATTTGGTATACGAATGGTATATGTACAAGACGCAGTTTTCATGTGTTTACTGCTGGTCATTGCAGAATTATCTCCCCTTGAATTTTGAGTAATTTTGGCATGACACATGGGGAGTTGGTGTCGCGAACTCGATTTTGAAAGTTATTGAATTAATAGGTGTCGTTATACATAATGACCACGTAACGTAGATGTGCAAGACAGCAAGACATAATTTTCATGTGTTTACCACTGGGCCTTGCAAAATTATCTCCCCTTGAACTTCGAGTATTTTTTGTCATTTGATCCTGCTACACTGGTAGTTGGTGTCACAGACATGAATTTGCAATCAATGCTGCCGGGAGGAGGTATTCATCAACTTTAGTGATAAGTTCTCGTTTCACAGAAGGATAATCGAGTCACACTTGCATGTTTCTGCTTAACTCATTCCCTCCTAGACTATATTCAGACCAAACAACTTTGAATAAATCTACCGAAAAGGAGCATTTACTAGAGAAAAGGAAAATTTTAGAATTGTGTAGTTTTTAAACCATTGTGATAAATAGAGCATTTGCTCCTTAGAGCAAATGCTCTATTTATCACAATGGTTTCAAAATGTGACTTACAGAGGCGCCAAAATGCGTCACTAGGAGGGGATCGGTTAAACCTTTGTAAGAATGAATGACGTAATGCAGAATTATTTGTTGAAATTCTGTAATTACATGTGCACAGGATTTTTCGGTATCGGTAGATATATATGATACTTTTAAGTTCTAATTTCATAAGCGAACAGAGCAGGCCCTGTAGAAGCCGTCTGACCTTGGTCCACTCTGTATATGCGTGAAAATATGAGGGAATATAATACTATGTAATGTGTAATATGGTTTAACCACACTTTTGTTGCTCAATGTGAATTTATTGTGATATGGCTGTGCCCATCGTCTGTCGTCTCCGAAACATACAGACCGATTCGTTCAAAATGGCCAACATTGGCGGTGATAATTTCACCAATATCATTCAATCGTAATTGTTAGTTTAAAAATATGGCCATCGCAGACGGAGTTGAAAATCGGAATTTTAATACCTCAAGAAACCGGGCGGTAAACGTTCGGTTATATTTAAACAAATGCACCAGTATTCGTGTGTACACAATTGGTCGCGTGGAAAGGGACGAAAAAAATATCAAAAAGACAGAAGAGAGAAGAAGTAGAGAAGTATATAGATGAGGAACATGATAAATGGAAGATAGTAAAATACCACAATAAAGGTGTTGTTTCTCCTTGTATGCTCAGTTGTAATATATCAAGAGAAATAGATGTATAATTCAATAAATCATTTATTCACGGGCAATTTGAAACCAGTATCACATGTAGTTGATGTTACGGATGCATGTACTGCTATGCATTTTCATTACCGAAATGTCACAAGTACACAGACAATAGGGGGTAGTACATTGTACAAGAAACACAATGTATCATTAATATTGACCTCCTTTTTACTTGTCTCGCGTCCGTAGACCCGCTATCCGCAAAATAACCAGCAACTGCAATCAGCTTGGATCCAAATGAGACGCCGAGTTACTCGGCCTCTCATCAGAATCCAAACTGTTTTACACTTGGTCAGTAGTTTCTCAAAAGCTTGTTCCTGTCAGCAGTAATCAAAATTGCATGATTATGATCCAAATCTGAGCAGATTTTTTTCTCAGCGGAATAAGAGTTAAACGGCTGCAAGCAGGAGGTTTTGGCGTTGTTCTGTATAATGTTGGCTGCCGTCTGTCTAAATCTCAGTCGTTATACAATTTGCAATGGTTCTCGGCACCATATATCGGAACTCGTCCTTCGTCACCCGTCCATCACCTACAAACGATTGAAATTGAGATATCTTGGTTAAGTTATTAGATGTTAAGTATGGAAATTCATATGTATCAGACTGCATTTTTATAATATTTATCTAGAAAGGGGATGCAATGTCTCTGCAGTTTTGACAACGCTTTGTGAAAGGGAGAACTTTTATATCAATACACAAGTTTACCCCTTATCTGACTGGGACACTTTTGCAAACAGAGTAGACCCAGATCAAACAGTTATTGTCGGAGGTAGTTGGTCAGGGTCCTCTCTGTGTGCTTATGTAAATGGTATATATTCGATTCTACTATGATAAACAAAACCCTTGTTCATAATGCCATTAAACTAGCTAGTTATTATTTTATATACAGTAAAACCTCTCTATAACGGCCACTAACTTATGTTAATTTAAATTAGTTGGCATATTAAGGCAGGTGGCTGCTAAAAACAAGGTGAAAGTAAAACAGAACGCTCCTGTAGGAGCGTTCTGTTTTACTTTCACCTTGCTTTAAGCAACCACCTGCCTTTAACACAAAATACTTGATGTAATATAGTGGCCGTTATAGAGAGGTTTTACTGTAGTCATTACTTATTGCATACATACAGTAACACTTTAGATTATTCGAACACTGAAATACGCATCATTATCGATTTTTAACACAGGTGGCGGTTTAATGCAGGATGAAACTCATACAGAAAGCTCCTCTATGAGCCATCTGCAAGACATCTACCCTGCATTAAGTAGGCACCTGCCTAAAAAGGCACTTAATCTTCATTACTAAAATTCCGAATTATCGAGATTTTGATGTATTTACCAGTTAAGGCATTGGTTTTAACTCGCCTGTCCTACCTCCTCATCGTACCCCTCATCACATCGCTACGCCACCCCTTTTCTCCACATGAGGATTTATAACCTTATCTATCTTCATCACACTTCACAATGTCCTCCCTTTCTTAGCAACCTGCCCATCTCACGCCCCTGCACCGATAACCCCCCCCCACCCACCCACCCACCCACACACACACACACACACACACACACACACACACACACACACACACACACACACACTCCTGGGGTCATAACCTCCCACGCCATGTCCTAATAATCCAATATTCACTCCCTCCCTCTCCAACCATCGTCTGTCATGTCAGGAAACTCTCCCCACAACTTCGTCTCTCCTCCTCAATGTTACAACTTCTTAACCCTTCACTCCTTTGCAAACAGAGTATACCACTCGCATATATAACATCCTACTGAACACCCCATCGCCCTCCCGATAGCATAATCTCTCCTCCTCAATGTTCTGCCCTTCCAAAGGACCCAACCTAAGCGCACCTCACGCATATTTACTCATAATTCCTGATAGCATCAATCCTTTCTCTCGTCCCATCGCATAACCCTGGGATTACTCCTACCACTCCCATTTATCTCTCCTTTCATCGTCGCCCGCTCTTCTCCCCTCCATTGGACTGCCTTCCCATATCATTTACTGCTCAATACCTTTCTCCTTTACTTTTCTACGCCTTTGAAAACAGAGTAGACCCAGATCAGACGGCTCCCGAAGGAACTGTCTGAATAGGATATGCTCCATTTGCCTATGGTATCATGTAGATACGATTCTACAGTTTCTACTACGGCCAAAATTCCTGTATCCATGCGCTAAATTACAATAATTTATCTAATTGATATCCATAATGACATTATTTCTTACTTGAATATGCATGGTTTAAAGGGTCAAGGATAGGCCTACTCGTATCTCGACCCCTTTTCCATAACAACCATTAATTTCGAATATACAACTGTGTATAGAATTTAACCCATTCCCGCCTAGAATATTTTCAGACCCAACCTCTTTGGATAAATATACCGAAAAGGAGCATTTACTAGAGAAAAGGAAAGTTTTAGAATTGTCTAGTTTTGAAATCATTGTGATAAATAGAGCATTTGCTCCTATGGAGCAAATACTCTATTTATCACAATGGTTTCAAATAGTGACTTTTACAGAGGGTTCAAAATGCGTCACATATGAAGATAAGATATAAATTTGCGCTCACCTGTCGTAAGATCTAATGCTTGGAAAAGGTCATCCGCAGCATTGTCATCGAAGAATATTATTCTCATCTCGTCCAATGTAATTGCGCCGTCACCGTCGATATCATAAACGTCAAAGTGACACTGGTCTATGTTGATCTTAATCTCGAAGCGCTTGCCCATCTGAAAACAGAATGCAGCAATGAAAAAGTAGTAAAGTCAAACAGGAAAAGCCACACACAAGACGCAACCACCACCAGCAGCACAACTGCACACCCAAACACACACACACACACACACACACGCGCGCGCGCGAGATAAACACCTAAGACATCAACAAACGCACAAGTACTTTTATAAGAGACAACCATTTCAAACATCTACAAATCGCACACGTACTGACACAAGACAAACATAAAGGTGAGGGTGACAAGGAGAGTACCGCCTTGGAAACTGACAGTGGCAAAACCACCACTGGGGGGGGGGGGGGTGACCTAACCTCACACTTATCTCAAAGTTACCCTACATTAACAAACAGTGTAAATAAAGGTATCCCCGCCGGATTAAAGACAAGGTAACTGGTGGCATTGGCACACGTCTTTAAGGTTTTAAAGTTTTAAACCTATCACCGCCGATGTCTCTGGAAAGCGACTCTCGGGGCTTTCTGCACAATGGACGACTGTGCAAATACCTTTGCAAACATCATTGATCCAGAGGAGATGCATGCCGAGTGCCTCGGTGTCTCAACCATGTCCAAACCGTTTGGCATAGTACTACTTCCGTTTTTAGAGAGAAAAAAATGAAGGAATTTCCTCTGTGAATCGTAAAGCCGACGACATTGTCATCAGTGATTACCTAAATGCTAACAGTTTGGGTGGAGATAAGACGTACACCGAGAATCTCGACGTCTCCTGTTGATGGAAGCTGTTTACAAAGATAACCATAGATTTTTTGGACATGGTAGAAGCTGTAGAATCAAATCCGTATTATGCCATAATAAAACAGAGAAGACCCTGATAGGACGGCTTCTAAAGATACCGTCTGATCTGGATCTACTCTGTTGGCAAATGTTACAAAGGCATACCGGTAGGCCTATTTGTGAAGCATATCATTAGATCTAGATGATTACATAAAATCAACATATTTGTCAAACTACTTGGATTCATAATTTTCAATCATTACTAGATGAAATGGGGCTAGATTATATTTGGCTAACCTAAAGATCTTCAAATGCATACAGCATTGCAAAACAAGTAGACCGTGTTTTACAATGGCACTCCCTACAATAAACGAATATTTTCAAAAACATCATAAACTTGGTATTTGTTATGTTCAATCATTCTTATGAAGATTCTCAATTTTAACTTGCATCGAAAAATGCTCACGTGAAACAAAATAAACCGTTGTTATGGAACATATATGTTTTTGTTCCCACAACAGAATATTATCCGCATAATTATGTCGAAACTAAAACGCGACCCGAATACATACGAATGTATTGCTGAGTAGCACCGGATCTTCGATATCAAACATGAAATTTTTGTCTTCTTCGCATTTATTCAGTTGGTTTTCTTGCGATTTACTTCATTTCAGCATACATGTATACACAAACGATTTATGCACTTTTAAAACAAGCTGCAAGTAGAGCTTGTCACTTTAACCATTTATCTCATGGAATTTGTTGATATCATGAATATTTATTAGCTGGATTAACATTTTTATAATGGTATATGAACACTGTATGTTTTGACCTTGACAGAAATTTCTGTCTGGTAAATGTTAAACACACTATACAAACAGAAATGGCACCGCGGCATAAATACATCAACAAACTGTTTAAATTGTGTTTAAACAGACTATTAAAAAATACGTTAGGCCTACATTCTCCCTGTTTTTCAATTAACTCTGAATATTCTTGTGATAAATATGAATGTAAGAATATTAATATGTTTGTCTATGGCAAAACGTTTTGATTAGATGTACATGTGTATACAATCCCATGAGCAAAAAGAGCCGACAAGAGCCCTCTGATCTGAGCCTATTGCAAATGCCAGTGTACTCGTATTTCCTGCATGAACTCTTAGGCTATTTTTAGACCCAACCTCTTTGAATGTATCTACCGAAAAGGAGCATTAACTAGAGAAAAGGAAAAATGTAGAATTTTGTAGTTTGAAACCATTGTGATAAAAAGAGCATTTGCTCCTATAGGAGCAAATGCTCTATTTATCACACTGGTTTCATAAAGTGACTTTTATAGATGGTCAAAAATGCGTCACTAGGGGATAAATTAAACAATTTAACAGTTGTCATTTCCCATACCATAACACAACACCTGTTGTTACTTGTCACAAATTCACCATTCTTAGCTAAATTTTCATAATTTAACAGAGCACAGATCTAGACTGAAGCAGCTTGGACCATAAGCTTCAAACCTGCCTGTTGTGTTGGCAAACCACGGCGTATCTTTAAGTTAAAAAAGTTGTTTGTGCTCTTGAAGCGGTCAACCGCAACATATTGTTTAGTATTATGTCTGAATTAGGAAAACTAGTTAACTGGTATTTGTAAACAGTGTAGACTCAGATCAAACGGGAACGTTTGTCATTCAAAATCCTCTTACAAATTTTCACTGGCATACTGAATGGACTATATCATTAACCCTTTCCTCCATATAAATATGTTTTCAAGCATTTACAAGCAGAGTAGACCAAGATCAGACGTCTCCTATAGTAGCCGTCTGATCGATCAGGGTCTGCTCTGTTAGCTAATGGACTTTGAAATACCTGTTTTCTTTACTTTCTAAAATGGCTACAATGTTCCACCTTCCATATTTCATTATAACTATTTTGTTGATGAATATTCAGTAGGTATTGAACTTTGAAATAAACATAGATCAGGGAAAGGGTTCAACAATAAGGGATCGTAAATGTATCGTGCATTAAATATATCAAAATATCCTGAGGCAATATTTGATATTTATGCACTAGTCTCCAGCGACTTTAAATAACGCGTTACCTGGTGATTATGCATGTACGGAATAATGGCTACATGTATATGAATATTAATTGGCTGAATATTTATAATGGCAATATGAACAAAATAATTTTTTGCCATAACAGAAACCGTAGAATCAAATATACGTTATATCATTAGCAAACTGGGCAAACCCTGATTAGACATCTCCTGCAGTCTAGACCTGTCTGATCTTACTCTACTCTGTTTGCAGGGAAGTTCAAAGGTGTCTCTGTCAGGCAAAGTGCTAAATACTAGCCTGGTCTACACTATACCCATTAACTTATTCTCTCCTAGGCTATTTTTAGACCCAACATTTTTGTATTAATCTACCGAAAAGGAGCATGAACTAGAGAAAAGGAAAACTTTAGAATTTTGTAGTTTGAAACCATTGTGATAAATAGAGCATTTGCTCCTATAGGAGCAAATGCTCTATTTATCACAATGGTTTCACAATATGAATTTTATAGAAGCGCAAAAATGCGTCACTAGGGGGTAATGTGTTAATTTTGTAAAACACTTACGGTAGAGATACTTCTCTTCTTGAATCTCCAACTCCCCCTCACGCCCACATCCCAGTTGCCACGTGTGTCAATACCCCCACCAGCCCCTACCCTCCAGTTACGCCCACCTGTAGACCACTCCCCCTCCAGTCTGCCACCTCCCCGACCAACTCTCGCGCCCACCCTGAGATCACTCCGTCGTCTCCCGCCTTCTGTGCACAGCACAACCAGCGATAACACAACCAATACAAACGCACCTTTGGAATTCTGTAAATAATGAATGTATTTTCGTAATAAAGTAGAGCCGATCTAAATCGGAATTTTAATTAGTTGCGTCTGTTCAGGCAGGTGGCTGCTTAATGCAGGATGAAAGTAATCCAGAAAGCCCCCAAAGGAGCTTTCTGCATGACTTACAACCTGAATTAGGCTGCAAGACCGTCACTGATACTAATTTTAACTTCCGGTTAATAAGAAGTTTACTGTACAAACAATTCTAATACAAACTTGACTCCAAAACTACCTTATATACATTGTATGTCATAAATATACATAAGGAATCAAAAGAGGTCTAAATTTGGGTCTATAACCATTTCCCTGATTAATATTCATGTAGGAAATAATGGCGTCAGGAATATTTATAAGATTGTTTTTATAATGGCTTATGAACACATGCCATATTGGCTTAGGAAAAAGCTGTAGAATCAGACCTATATTATACCATAAGCAAACAAAGCAGACCCTGTTATAGGAACCTCTGATCTGGGTCTTCTCTGTTTGCAGATGCGTCAAAATGCGTTTACATAAGGGAAAGGGTTAAGGCAGGTGGTAACTTAAGGCCGGTCGACATTAATACAGGAAGATCCTATTGGAGCTTTCTGTATTGCTGTTGTACTGCATTCAGCTACCACCTTGCTAACTAAATGAATGGTCGCTTAAGGTACGGTTCTACTGTAGTCTGCACAACATACCCAATGAATCTGATGCCTGTGGTCATAAGTTGCCAAGGACACCTGTGGTAACTAACATTCAAGCGATATAGATTGTTGTACAGTAATGCTGTGCCACTAACAAATCAACCCTTTTACTCCATGAATATTCATATAAGAAATAATGGCATCATGAATAAATAGCTGTATAGATATATCATATCAGAATAATAATAACAGATGATCTCGAAATAATTCCCCTGGCATCTATGCTCCATCCCCATAGACATGTACGAATGGGTCAAATACAATAGGAGAATCATTTCGAAATACAACCGGTCCAAAATTGGCTTTGAAAATGAGGTGCCGAGTAACTCGGCATTTCTTCTTGGTCCATGCTTATAAAGCTTTTAGTTGAGTCTGAGTTTCGTTCTCAAGCTTTTGATTGGTCAGATTTGAGTTCTCAAGCTTTTGATTGATCAGATTTGAGCCTTTGGCTCAAATTTGACCAATCAAAAGCTTGAGAACGATCTCAGGCTCAACTAAAAGCTTTATAAGCATGGACCCTGGATTCAAACTGTTTGACGCTCCTATAATGGTTTTAACCCTTTACTCCATGAATATTCATATAAGAAATAATGACATCATGAATATTAATAGGAAGCATTTTCATAATAGCCTCATATAAACACGAAAAACATTCCCTTGACAGATACTGGCGAATTAGATCTTTATTATTTCATATAGCAAATAGAGCAGACCCTGATCAGACGGCTCCTATAGCAAGCATCTGATCTGGGTTTACTCTGTTTGCAAAGGCATAGAAAGACGTCTTTTTGGAGTAAACGGTTAAGAAATTGAAGAAAATCTCGTTTTGAAACGGGAAACGGGAACAGACGATATTCTTATCAGACGATATGTATTGAAAAGTAGATCGAGAAGTAGATTGAGAATATTGTATAGTAGAATAAGAATAAGATTGAGAAGTAGATTAAGAAGCAAATTGAGAAGTAAATTAAGAAGAAGATTGAGATGTGGGCTAATTTTAGACCCAACCTCTTTGAATGTATCTACCGAAAAGGAGCATTAACTAGAGGAAAGGAAAAATTTAGAATTTTGTAGTTTGAAACCATTGTGATAAATAGAGCATTTGCTCCTATAGGAACAAATGCTCTATTTATCACATTGGTTTCATAAAGTGACTTTTATAGATGGTCAAAAATGCGTCACTAGGGGATAATGTGTTAAATTAATAAGCAGATTGACAAGTAGATTGAGAAGAAGATTGAGACATAGATTAAGAAGTAGATTGAGATGTAGATTAAAAAGCAGATGTAGACGTAGTTTGAGAAGCAGATTGAGAAGTATTTTTCTAAAAAGAACTTACCATGGCGGTAACCAGATGTTTCTGAAAATGCACCATCTGACAAATCTCAATTTATAGTAACAAACACATTGTTTTTCAGTGGACGGTGCTGTCCCATCCGGAATCACTTCGTGGAAAGTCGTATCGTTTTTATGACATGTCATTTGTCATAGAAAGTAATTTGTGGTAAGGTTTCATGTAATACAGTTTTAAATATTTCCTCGAGTTAAATGATCATCCGCGTAGCCCTTTCCTTCATGTGGACACCTTGGCAGGCCTCTGCAAACAGAGAATAGCCAGATCAGACGGCTCCTGTAGGAGCCGTCTGATCAGGATCTACTCTGTTTGATTATGAAATAATATAGATCTGATTTTACATTTTCTATCATCGACTAAACTATATTGTGTTCATATGCCTCTATGAACTTTAAGCTAATTGATATTTATGATATGTCATTAATTTTGGCATGACTATTCAAGAGGGAAAGGGTTAACACATCCGCCTCCTACAAGGTTTTCATGTTCAGTTCTTATCGTCTGCTGAATTTCTTTACTCTGCCAATCGCCAATCTGTGACCATCATTGCAAACTGTTTGGATCCAGATGAGACACCGAGTAAGTCGGTGTCTCATCTGGATCCACTCCTGTTTGATACTGTGATAGACTTTTTAAGAACTATAGATATACGGTAGTATAAACTCGATACTACGAACACACAAATACGTACCATTATTATGGCAGTTTAATGCAGGGTGAAAGTCATGCAGAAAGCTCCTATATAAGCTTTCTGCATGACTTTCACCATGCATTAAGCAGCCACCTGCCTAAAAGGGTCTAAATTAATTGTGCAATGCTAAAATTTGAATAATCGATTTTGTACTGTAGATGTTTTGCCTACAAAGACATATATATGCTTCATTACTAGAATTGTGTAGTATCGAGTTTTTACTGTATACATGTATAATATATAACGTAAAGCAGACGACACATTTTGCAGCCGACAACGCTTCGCAGCAAAAAAGTAAAAGCACGCGCGTCATGTGTTTCATCTTTCGTTCAACCCTTATTACGTTGTAAAGAAAAACGTGTCCGCTAAAACACCGAGCTCTTGCATTTTTTTTTACTTTTATATGTTACTCGATGTCTCATCTGGATCCAAACAGTTAGCAAATATCAGGAACAGGGAGCGACATGCTGGGGTCGTGATGTTAGCTTCATTTTCGGTTTACATGTAAAGTTGAACTTCGATATCTCGAGCTTACAAAGGACCATACAAGTTAGTTCGAGATAACTGAGGTTCGAGCCATCCAATTTATATTCTGATCGATACTTCAAGTTCAAGGCTTAATGCAGGTCTAAAGTACTTTAGACCTGCATTAAGCTGTCGACCTGTTTTTAGCTGTCATATGTGTTTCAAGATATGTGAATTGATACATTTTATAAAAAAAATTCTGTATTGTAAATTTTGGAAAGATCCAAAGTTTAGTTTGAGTAACCCGAAGTTTGAGTTATCCGAGTACGAGATATCGAAGATCAATTGTATTACAAAACCGACAATCAACCAACCTTGATCAATTCTGCATAATTGCTATTTAGTTTATTGTTGTGGTAAATCCGGTTTGACCGCATTGCATAAACGATTGCTGTGTTTGACAAACTGTTTTCAAATAGAGACAGAAAGAATAAATAAAAACAATCAAAACATTAATAAGGTTTACGAATGGCGTGGTAGCCGGATTCGGGTTTCCATTCAATCGATCTGGGATTCACGCTCCCCAATTGAAACAACAACAACAACGTCGTCGTTTTAACCTCTTCCCTGATAGCGACGCCTGGATCCATGCTTATAAAACTTTTAGTTGAGTCTGAGAACTAAACTCTGACCAATCAAAAGCTTCAGAACGAACTAAGACTCAACTAAAAAGCGTTATAAGCATGGACCCAGGTTAGACAGATCAGACGACATCTGTAAGAACCGACTGGCCAGGGTCTACTCTGTTTGCTTACTGAGTAATATAGATCTACATACACGCATGTGATTCTAATTTTTCGGCTAAAATTATCCCGTGTTCATCATGTAAATGGCGCGCTTTACATAGACACATGTTGTGTACAATGACGTCATAGTGTGACGTGTTTGTAACTATGTATGTCAAAACTGTAACTCAAAAATTATTTTGACGTGTTTCTGTATGTTTTTGTATCATAAACTATCACAGTTAAATTGAATACCAGAGAGGTCTAAATTAGATCCTGGTTGATATGACAGTAAGTAAAAAAATTGGAAAATTTGGACCTACTTTGTCCAAGTTACCTAGCGAACCTAATAACACCTTTCATTCATCATTTCTATATGTAAGGAGAATTTATAACAATCCACGTTACTGCTGAAATATTGGCTGCAAATAATATTTGTGTGTGTTATGTTATAAATAGGATCTTGCATTCGTGTTCATGATTATTGCTAAAGCAATCGCTAAAGCTCGTTTTTATCATTTTAAAAAGACTCATTTAATAAATCCAATAATCAAGAACACTCATGTAAGATCCTCTATGTAAAACGTTCAGAAAGGTCGTTTTACACCTACTCCGCAACACACACTCTTTAACCCATTTGCTCCCACGATCCCATATATGGGGCGTAGGCAAACAGTGTAGACTCTGATCAGACGCCGCATAATGCAGCGTCTGATCAGAATCTACACTGTTTCGTGATAGAAAATTCAATATAAAACAAAACATCCCTCAGATAAAATATAGAGTAATCCAATATATAAGCATGGAAGAATCCACTGGGAGCAAAATGGGTTTCCTCTTTTTGTGTTGCAATTTTTTCTTTCGGGGGATCACCACCCTTCAGAATTATAATCTTCACAACAGCAGGTGTTAAGTGCTTGTGTGGCGGCCGTTAAACGTCGCCCCGTACTTCATTCTCAGTGTTGTTATATACCTTCTGATCCTTCGAGATCATGAATTTCAGTACTTCTTGTTCTGAAAATTGAATACCGCTTAAGCCGGTGCTAGGGGGTGTGAGCAGTGTTGCACTTTCAATTACTGCTCATGAACAGACTCAATAAAACCGAGTCTGCAATTTTCTCTTTTTGTGTTGCAATTTTTGCTTTCGGGGGATCACCACCCTTCAGAATTAACATGAACAAATGAATGGATTCCAAAATAAGATCTGGACGGATTTTCCTTAAATACTATTGGAATGAATAAATCAATATAATTGCTTATGCATCTGATCAGGGTCTGCTCTGTTTGCTTATGCATCATAATAGATCTAACTACAGTTTATACCAATACCAAATTTTAAAAATTCAGCTAATGAATATTCATTTAAGAAATTTACATTAATATTAAATAGGGAAATGGTTTAAAACGCTTAGTTTGAAGAATTGCCTGTATAATTAGTAAACATTCAGTGTTAGTATAGATTTCCACAGAATTGAATATAGTGGTGTAAAAGAATAGTAATGCTTCATAATATTTAAGCTTATGTTTTCTTTCTAGACTTGCATGACCATGCACTACACAGATTGTTGATATAGTCAAACAACTAGGTCTGACGTGTCAAAGGTCAGCCGAGTCCATTTTTTAGGGAGATCAGCATTCCGCATGTTCTCGGACCATTTTTTTAAACAGACGAGTTTAGTATATAAGATAGAATTGAAGGCGGATTGTTGTTAGCAGTTTAGCGCAGTGCGTAAAGTCTAGGTACGCAGAAGACATTGCAAGAGTAGATTTTTATTGAGCGTGGGTTCGAATCCCGTGTCGACCTTAAACGTTTTTTTAATTTTTAATGAATAGTAGAGTATTATTTTATGTCATATTGTATAACTGTAATGGCCATTTATGCACATGGTCCTCTATGTTAGGGAAGGGTGCCTTTGTTTGAGTTCGAGTCCTATATTAGCCATATTTTCAATAATAAATCGATGCTAAAATATGAATATCAATATAAGTTTTAGCAAATGTCTTGTACAAGTGGCTTCTTAATGCACAACAAAATTAATGCTCTTAAGGGGACTTTCCTTAATATTTTTAGCAAAAAAAATATTTTTAGGTTGATGCGAGACTCGAACCTGCGCGTAATAAAATTTTCGTCGATCATATATTTCTTTATGGTCCTACGTCTTATCCACTACGCTATATTTCCGATAACTAATGCTCTTATTCTTTATACCTATAACTAAACATTTTCTTTTATAAATGGCACGTGGATATCCGAAATGCTGATCTCCCTTAAAAATGGACTCGGCGAACCCGTGACCCGTCAGACCTAGTTGTTTGACTATACCTATGAGCTCATCTTGTTCTCAGGATTTCTGCCTTATTTTGCCCCGTTTCTCATTTCAGCCGTTCTCCGTCCAGGTCTAGATCCAGAAGTCCACAAAGAAATGATGACTAACTTCAAGCACAGTAGCAGTTGTTTCAAGTTTATTTCATCCACCAATTTCTCAACAGACAATATAATCATAGTTTTTGATTCATAAATCATCAAAGTTGTTTATATTTGAGCTTTACCCAGAGAAAAAGTGTCTTTGCGGTTTTGCAGATTTTGATAGTGTGATCATGGTCTTGATGTATTCACCTGCCAAAGTTTTTATCCAGCATTACAGTCAATGAAGATCCAGACTGGGAGCTGTTTCACGGAGACAGCAGGAAGTTCTGATCTACCGTCTACATTGTTTGCAGTGCCACAAAGATATCTTTACTGGTTGCAGAGCTCTGGTTAAACCTTTACTCCATGAGACACCTTCTGGCTCCTTTGCAAACAGTAGGAGCCATCTTATCAGGGTCTTTTTTTATCATTGCGTTTTCAATAATTCAGTTTGAGTTTTGTGCCACTTCCAGACCTGTTCAACAGCTTTATAGTTCATACATACCAAAAAGGATGGCTCTTAACCCTTTCCTCCATAAATACGCCTTTCTGCACCTCTGTAAAAATTACTTTTTGAAACCATTTTGATAAATAGAGCATTTGCTCCATATGAGCAAATGCTCTATTTATCGCAATGGTTTCTAAATTACACAAAATGGGTAAATTTGTATTTTAATGAATATTCATCAACAGTACAGATCTGCACAATTCTATATGTGAACAGAGCAGACTGATCAGACAGCTACTACAAAAACTATCAGGTCTGGGTTTACTCTGTTTTCAAAGGTGTTTAGTGGACGAAATTGAATATTAAAGTAATAAGAAGGGTATTTTGTTTAACCCTTTCCCAGTTCTATGCTAATTCCAAATTTCAATAACTGAATATTCGTGGACGAAATAAGTATAATGAAATATGGAAAGTGAAACATTTTAGCCGTTTTAGAAAGTAAAGAAACATCTCATCAAATTCAATTAGCAAACGGCAGACCCTGATCAGACGGCTCCTATAGGAGATGCAGATGAGTGAAAACACGTTTAAATGAAGGAAAGGGTTGAAAATGAAAGGGTTGTATAAAAGATTGTAATATTCCCACCTATGCTATACATATACAGTACAACCCCGCTAATGCGACCACTTAATAAACAGCCACTGGCGCCGTTTAAAGCAGGTGGTAGCTTAATGCAGGACGAAAGTTATGCAGAAGGCTCCTATAGGAGCTTTCTGCATAACTTTCGTCCTGCATTAAGCTACCACATGCCTCTGTCACCCAGAATTATGCCCCTTTTTGGTGGTCGCATTAGCGGGGTTTTACTGTATATATTTGTTCATTCGGTATTGCCTATTGAGTTACTTAATGAGGATAATGTGCTTAAATATAGTGAAACATGTTTATATGAAAAGAACTGCCCTTAAAGATGTGCTAACCTTCAGTACCAACTTTTTTTAGCTGGAGACATGTTTGCATACTGAGGTCAGACGTGCCCTGTGATCAGGGCCTGCACTTTGTCTTTCAAAGCCTTTCATATTTTAATCTTCTCATACTAAATGGAATCGGTAATTAAGCCTTTCTCACATACAAACGTTTTTTCACACATTTGCAAACAGAGTAGACCTGGATTTTATCAGGGTCTACTCTGTTTTGCTTATGAAATTACAATAGATCTGACTATAGTTTCTGCCAATACCAACGCATATTGTGAACATACGCCACTGTACAAATTTAACTAATTCCTGATGTCATTATTTCTTGCATGACTATGTAACAGGGAAAGGGTTAAACTCCGATTCCACTTTGAATATTCAGCATTCAAAGGGTTATGATACCAGCCTCATCAGTGATTATTATACAGAGGATTTGCTGTAGTACAATTGGTTTCATGTTACTGATCGCTTGAGATTCTACACTTTGTTTTTACTGGTTGAGCATGTTCCATGATGTACATATACAATGAAATGTCTATAAAGCTGTCACCAGAAAGAGATTTATTCTTGGTATTTTAAAGGCAGATGGCAGAATGGAAGTCGTGCAGAAAGCCCCTGCAGGAACTTTCTGCATTACTTTCAATCGGCATTAAGCAACCATACGCTTTAAAGACATTTTACAATTTATGGTGACATTATACTTTCAACCCCACAACAACATGACATTCATTATTTGACATTTCATTTCCATTCATACCCCACATTGCTCTCTCTACTCGATGTAAATCATCAAAGTCATCTGTATATTCTATTCTGTAGGTACGATTTTGTTTTGTGTTACAATGTAGCATGTCACTGGAACAATTTAATTTGTAATAAAACATGAGTGACATTGCTTTGAGGCTTTTGTTTTCATTTTCTTGCCATGTTGTGTTTTCTTGCATTGACAACTACATGTATATACACGTATAAGACTTTAATCCATTGGTACGCACTTGAACACCTTTTAAAAACAGAGCAGACCCAGATCAGACGGTTATTTTATAAGTCTATTCAGGGTTATTCTGATTGATCGTGAAATAATATAGATATGATTCTATATGATCATGAAATAATATAGATCTGATTCTACAGTTTCTGCCATGACACAATTATTCCTGCCATAAGAATTCAACGAAATAAATAATAATGTAATTATTTCTTACACATTCATCCAGTAAAGGGCCAAAGTAGTTTTGATATTTTCTGCCAAACCCCGAGTATCTTGATGCAACTCATAAGCATCACCTCTGCTCTGACGGAGCAAACTTGGGTCCATGCTTATAAAACTCTTTAGTTGACTTAAATCCAAAGGCTCAAATATGACCAATCAAAAACTTGAGAACGACTCGGACTCGACTAAAAAGTTTTATAAGCATGGACCCTTATCTTGCTGCAACACGGTTTGCTTTGAGGCGATTCTAATGAGTTTCTACAAGATAACAGTTTGGTTGAGAAAAAACGATTTTGTAAGATCAGTACGTGTTTATACAGTTCTGCATTGGTATCGCGATACTCCGTGGAAAATACTCGCCACTACAAGCTGTGTACACAAAGAGCAGCAGCTTTTTGTGTCACCTGTCGAAAGGCAGTGTGTCACTTAGGGATCACTTTTCCGTCGTTTGTCTGTCTGTCCTTCAAACTTTATTTTTTGGCTGTCATTTGTAAACTAATCATTATAGAGCTTTCAAATTTCACATGTGTCTTCCTCTCATTGAGGACCATTGATGTAACTAAGGTCCACCACTCTGCATGCAATACCTTTTGAGTTAATTCCCTTTGTTCACACTTTCTTCTTTTGGCTGTCATTTCTAAACTAATTATAGAGCTTTCAAATTTCACATGTGCCTTCCTGTCATTGAGTCAATCTCCTTGCAGAGTTGTCGTTCGTTACTCTCACATGCACCTCTGCGATGGGCTCAATGGCAAGAGTATTGGCCAAACCACTAGTTTTGTGTTTTATCTGACTGGCATTAGCATTATTAACCCATTTCCTCCCACTGACGCCTTTGTGTTAACATTTATTTTTGAAACCATTGTAATAAATAAATAGAGCATTTGCTCCATAGGAGCTCTGTTTGTCACAATGATAGCAAATCCTCTTCTCTAGTAAATACTCCCCTTTCGGTAGATTTAGTAAAAGAGGTTGGATCTAAACTAGTTTAGGAGGGACAGGGTTCATGTAAACTGATTCGTTATTATGAAACTGAATAGCTCGGTGTCTCAGGATCCAAGCTGTTTGACAACCAGCCAGCAGTTTCTCAATAGCTTAATTGAAATAGGTTGTCAAATTTACACCAACTCCAAATTAGCAGATGTATGGTCGGTCCGTTCGTCCGCATTTGAACACGGGTAGTTGGTGTAACGAATTCCTAGAGAAGTATATAGATGAGGAACATGATAAATGGAAGATAGTAAAATAACACAATAAAAGTGTTGTTTCTCCTTGGATGCTCAGTTGTAATATATCAAGAGAAATAGATGTATAATTCAATAAATCATTTATTCACGGGCAATTTGAAACCAGTATCACATGTATTGATGTTACGGATGCATGTACTGCTATGCATCTTCATTACCGAAATGTCACAAGTACACAGACAATAGGGGGTAGTACATTGTACAAGAAACACAATGTATCATTAATATTGACCTCCTTTTTACTTGTCTCAGCGGAATAAGAGTTAAACGGCTGCAAGCAGGAGGTTTTGGCGTTGTTCTGTATAATGTTGGCTGCCGTCTGTCTAAATCTCAGTCGTTATACAATTTGCAATGGTTCTCGGCACCATATATCGGAACTCGTCCTTTGTCACCCGTCCATCACCTACAAACGATTGAAATTGAGATATCTTGGTTAAGTTATTAGATGTTAAGTATGGAAATTCTCTATGTATCAGACTGCATTTTTATAATATTTATCTAGAAAGGGGATGCAATGTCTCTGCAGTTTTGACAACGCTGTGTGAAAGGGAGAACTTTTATATCAATACATAAGTTTACCCCTTATCTGACTGGGACACTTTTGCAAACAGAGTAGACCCAGATCAAACAGTTATTGTCGGAGATAGTTGGTCAGGGTCCTCTCTGTGTGCTTATGTAAATGGTATATATTCGATTCTACTATGATAAACAAAACCCTTGTTCATAATGCCATTAAACTAGCTAGTTATTAATTTATATACAGTAACACCTCTCTATAACGGCCACTAACTTATGTTAATTTAAATTAGTTGGTATATTAAGGCAGGTGGCTGCTAAAAGCAAGGTTAAAGTAAAACAGAACGCTCCTGTAGGAGCGTTCTGTTTTACTTTCACCCTGCCTTTAACACAAAATACTTGATGTAATATAGTGGCCGTTATAGAGAGGTTTTACTGTAGTCATTACTTATTGCATACATACAGTAACACTTTAGATTATTCGAACACTGAAATACGTATCATTATCGATTTTTAACACAGGTGGCGGTTTAATGCAGGATGAAACTCATACAGAAAGCTCCTCTATGAGCCATCTGCAAGACATCTACCCTGCATTAAGTAGACACCAGCCTAAAAAGGCACTTAATTTCATTACTAAAATTCCGAATTATCGAGATTTTGATGTATTTACCAGTTAAGGCATTGGTTTTAACTCGCCTGTCCTACCTCCTCATCGTACCCCTCATCACATCGCTACGCCACCCCTTTTCTCCACATGAGGATTTATAACCTTATCTATCTTCATCACACTTCACAATGTCCTCCCTTTCTCAGCAACCTGCCCATCTCACGCCCCTGCACCGTTACCACCCCCTCCACACACACACACACACACACACACACACACACACACACACACACACACACACACACACACACACACACACACACACACACACACACACACACACACACACACACACACACACACACACACACACACTCCTGGGGTCATAACCTCCCACGCCATGTCCTAATAATCCAATATTCACTCCCTCCCTCTCCAACCATCGTCTGTCATGTCAGGAAACTCTCCCCCACAACTTCGTCTCTCCTCCTCAATGTTACAACTTCTTAACCCTGCACTCCTTTGCAAACAGAGTATACCACTCGCATATAACATCCTACTGAACACCCTATCGCCCTCCCGATAGCATTATCTCTCCTCCTCAATGTTCTGCCCTTCTCAAGGACCCAACCCAAGTGCATATTTACTCCTAAATCCGGATAGAATCAATCCTTTCTCTCGTCCCATCGCATAACCCTGGGATTACTCCTACCACTCCAATTTATCTCTCCTTTCATCGTCGCCCGCTCTTCTCCCCTCCATTGGACTGCCTTCCCATGTCATTTACTGCTCAATACCTTTATCCTTTACTTTTCTACGCCTTTGAAAACAGAGTAGACCCGGATCAGACGGCTCCCGAAGGAACTGTCTGAATAGGATATGCTCCATTTGCCTATGGTATCATGTAGATACGATTCTACAGTTTCTACTACGGCCAAAATTCCTGTATCCATGCGCTAAATTGCAACAATTTATCTAATTAATATCCATGGTGACATTATTTCTTACTTGAATATTCATGGTTTAAAGGGTCAATGATAGACCTACTCGTATCTCGACTCCTTTTCCATAACAACCATTAATTTCTAATATACAACTGTGTATAGAATTTAACCCATTCCCTCCTAGAATATTTTCAGACCCAACCTCTTTGAATAAATATAACGAAAAGGAACATTTACTAGAGAAAATGATTTTTTTAGAATTGTCTAGTTTTGAAATCATTGTGATAAATAGAGCATTTGCTCCTATGGAGCAAATACTCTATTTATCACAATGGCTTCAAATAGTGAATTTTACAGAGGCGTCAAAATGCGTCATATATGAAGATAAGATATAAATTTGCTCTCACCTGTCGTAAGATCTAATGCTTGGAAAAGGTCATCCGCAGCATTGTCATCGAAGAATATTATTTTCATCTCGTCCAATGTAATTGCGCCGTCACCGTCGATATCATAAACGTCAAAGTGACACTGGTCTATGTTGATCTTAATCTCGAAGCGCTTGCCCATCTGAAAACAGAATGCAGCAATGAAAAAGCAGTTAAGCCAAACAGGAAAAGCCACACACAAGACGCAATCACCACCAGCAGCACAACTACACACCCAAACACATACACACACGATATAAACACCTAAGACATAAAAAACCCGCACAAGTACTGACACAAGACAAACATAAACGTGAGGGTGACAAGGAGAGTACCGCCTTGGAAACTGACAGTGGCAAAACCACCACTTGGGCGTGGGGGGGGGGTGTTGACGGACGTCCTAACCTCACACTTATCTCAAAGTTACCCTACATTAACAAATAGTGTAAATAAAGGTATCCCCGCCGGATTAAAGACAAGATAACTGGTGGCATTGGCACACGTCTTTAAGGTTTTAAAGTTTTAAACCTATCACCGCCGTTGTCTCTGGAAATCGACTCTCGGGGCTTGCTGCACAATGGTAGATGTGATATACACTGCATGCTGTATTAGATGTATATAAAAATGCATTTTATAGAATTCTTACTATTTTAAACTTGATAATGTATTTTTTACAGGCTGTTAGTTAATTTTATTGTTAAGAAACTTATGTTATTATGTCGGTAAATAGCTTTTAGCTAATGTTAAATATGTTGTGAAAACAACCCGACTATAAATAAAGTTTCTTGTATCTTGTAATGGACGACTGTGCGAATACCTTTGCAAACATCATTGATCCAGAGGAGATGCATGCCGAGTGCCTCGGTGTCTCAACCATGTCCAAACCGTTTGGCATAGTACTACTTTCGTTTTTAGAGAGAAAAAATGAAGGAATTTCCTCTGTGAATCGACGACATTGTCATCAGTGATTACCTAAATGCTAACAGTTTGGGTGGAGATAAGACGTACGCCGAGAATCTCGACGTCTCCTGTTGATGGAAGCTGTTTACAAAGATAACCATAGATTTTTTGGACATGGTAGAAGCTGTAGAATCAGATCCGTATTATGCCATAATAAAACAGGGAAGACCCTGATAGGACGACTTCTAAAGATACCGTCTGATCTGGGTCTACTCTGTTGGCAAAGGTTACAAAGGCGTACCGGTAGGCCTATTTGTGAAGCAAATAATTAAATCTAGATGATTACATAAAATCAACATATTTGTCAAACTACTTGGATTCATAATTTTCAATCATTACTAGATGAAATGGGGCTAGATTATATTTGGCTAACCTAAAGATCTTCAAATGCATACAGCATTGCAAAACAAGTAGATCGTGTTTTACAATGGCACTCCCTACAATAAACGAATATTTTCAAAACATCATAAACTTGGTATTTGTTATGTTCAATCATTCTTATGAAGATTCTCAATTTTAACTTGCATCGAAAAATGCTCACGTGAAACAAAATAAACCGTTGTTATGGAACATATATGTTTTTGTTCCCACAACAGAATATTATCCGCATAATTATGTCGAAACTAAAACGCGACCCGAATACATACGAATGTATTGCTGAGTAGCACCGGATCTTCGATATCAAACATGACAGTTTTGTCTTCTTCGCATTTATTCAGTTGGTTTTCTGGCGATTTACTTCATTTCAGCATACATGTATACACAAACGATTTATGCAATTTTAAAACAAGCTGCAAGTAGAGCTTGTCACTTTTACCATTTATCTCATGGAATTTGTTGATATCATGAATATTTATTAGCTGGATTAACATTTTTATAATGGTATATGAACACTGTATTTTTTGACCTTGACAGAACTTTCTGTCTGGTAAATGTTAAACACACTATACAAACAGAAATGGCACCGCGGCATAAACACATCAACAAACTGTTTAAATTGTGTTTAAACAGACTACTAAAAATACGTTAGGCCTACATTCTCGCTGTTTTTCAATTAACTCTGAATATTCTTGTGATAAATAATGACTGTAAGAATATTAATATTTTTGTCTTTGGCAAAACGTTTTTATTATATGTACACGTGTATACAATCCCATGAGCAAAAAGAGCAGACAAGAGCCCTCTGATCTGAGCCTATTGCAAATGCCAGTGTACTCGTATTTCCTGCATTAACTCATTCTCTCCTGGGCTATTTTTAGACCCAACCTCTTTGAATGTATCTACCGAAAAGGAGCATTAACTAGAGAAAAGGAAAAAATTAGAATTTTGTAGTTTGAAACCATCATATAGGAGCAAATGCTCTATTTATCACAATGATTTTATAAAGTGACTTTTATAGATGGTCAAAAATGCGTCACTAGGGAATAATGTGTTAAATTAAACGATTAAACAATTGTCATTTCCCAAACCATAACACAACACATGTTGTTACTTATGACAAATTCACCATTCTTAGCTAAATTTTCATAATTTAACGGAGCACAGATATAGACTGAAGCAGCTTGGACCATAAACTTCATACCTGCCAGTTGTGTTGGCAAACCACGGCGTATCTATTAGTTAAAAAAGTTGTTTGTGCTCTTGATGCGGTCAACCGCAACATATTGTTTAGTATTATGTCTGAATTAGGAAAACTAGTTAACTGGTATTTGTAAACAGTGTAGACTCAGACCAAACGCGAACGTTTGTCATTCGAAATCCTCTTACACATTTTCACTGGCATACTGAATGGACTATATCATTAACCCTTTCCTCCATATAAATATGTTTTCACGCATTTACAAGCAGAGTAGACCAAGATCAGACGGCTCCTATAGTAGCCGTCTGATCAGGATATGCTCTGTTAGCTAATGGACTTTGAAATACCTGTTTTAGTTACTTTCTAAAATGGCTACAATGTTCCACCTTCCATATTTCATTATAACTATTTTGTTGATGAATATTCAGTAGGTATTGAACTTTGAAATAAACATAGATCAGGGAAAGTGTTAAATAATAAGGGATCGTAAATGTATCGTGCATTAAATATATCAAAATATCCTGAGGCAATATTTGATATTTATCAGGGGTGAGAATTTTCCGCGGATCCGCGGAAATCCGCGGATTTCGTTTCACTCAGGGCCGTTTTTGAGATCGATGTAAATCCGATGAGAAATTTGTAAGGGGGGGGGGGTAGTGGTTATGGAGATTAATTCAGGAAATTATTATTTGCCGATATATTCTTTCACTATTCCAAGTAAATCCGCGTTAACAACGTTTATATCACGTTAACAGCGAGATTTCGGTTCAGCTAATCGAATAACGAGACTCTTATCCTACAGCCAATCAAAACGCTCGTATTATGCAGTGTTCGTTCAACATTTCCAAGATGGCGTCCGTGATATGAAATTCTGTATCTGTACTGTCTATTAATCTGAATTTAAGACAAAAATGAGAAGCACAGGCAGAGATTACGATAACAGTGTGGAAAACAAGTTCTACCCAAGATGGCTAGAGAAAGAAATTACGTTGACATTCGGTAAAGAAACAAGAAAAGTGATAATTGGCGACGATTTCGTGAAACTGAAAGTAAACTTCGGACGAGGGAACCTTGTGTAAACTTTGTTCCAAACAAATGAATTATGGAAAACGCGACTGCGTAGCATATAAGAACCTTCTGAAAAGCATTAAACATGTCCAGTTGTTGAAACAGCGGATTTCCAGTCACAGGTAAAAACCTGTAATGTCAAGTATTCACCAGAAAGTTGTCTGTCAATAGCTATTCATAGGTAATGTTAAAGGAACTGGTCAAGATGTATCGATTCAGAAAAGTTATATTTTGTTTTTAATAAACCAGTTTAATGAATTAGAAGGTGGTTCATTGACATTAAAAAGTAATCAGAATCAGAGTTTGAATGTGAACTTTGACTAGAAATTGTGACTGTAATGTGAACTTTGGTGAATCTTGTCTAGAAAGTTAACTGTTACAATACCATGCCAACTTTAAAAATCAAATTTCGTATCTTTATCTGTGATCACCGAGTTCCATTTGATTTCATTTTTAAAACGTGTGAGTTTTAATTGCTTGTGTTTGACAAGAAATTAATCTGGTAATGTTGAATGGATCCAATAATAAACTGAATGTAAATTGTATGGACATGTAAACACAGCTCATCAAGTATGACATGCAACTCAAGTATAATTGTAACAAAAACACATGAATGACAGACCCAAGTGAAAATGCAGGAGAAGGCTCCTGAAGTGCTCAGGAAAGCTATATTTCATTTTGCGTCGGGGGGCTTCGCCCCCCTGAACCCCCCAAATGGGCGCTGCCCATGTCCCACAAGGGGCCTAGGCAGCCCCCTTGACCCCTGCCAATTTTCCTCTTTTTTCACCACCGGCCATTCTCACCACTGATTTATGCACTAGTCTCCAGCGACTTTAAATAACGCGTTACCTGGTGATTATGCATGTACGGAATAATGGCTACATGTATATGAATATTAATTAGCTGAATATTTATAATGGCAATATGGACAAAATAATTTTTTGCCATAACAGAAACCGTAGAATCAAATATACGTTATATCATTAGCAAACTGAGCAAACCCTGATTAGACATCTCCTGCAGTCTAGACCTGTCTAATCTTACTCTACACTGTTTGCAAAGAAGTTCAAAGGTGTCTCTGTCAGGCAAAGCGCTAAACACTAGCCTGGTCTACACTATACCCATGAGCTTATTCTCTCCTAGGCTATTTTTAGACCCAACATTTTTGTATTAATCTACCGAAAAGGATCATGAACTAGAGAAAAGGAAAACTTTAGAATTTTGTAGTTTGAAACCATTGTGATAAATAGAGCATTTGCTCCTATAGGAGCAAATGCTCTATTTATCACAATGGTTTCACAATATGAATTTTATAGAAGCGCAAAAATGCGTCACTAGGGGGTAATGTGTTAATTTTGTAAAACACTTACGGTAGAGATACTTCTCTTCTTGAATCTCCAACTCCCCCTCACGCCCACATCCCAGTTGCCACGTGTGTCAATACCCCCACCAGCCCCTACCCTCCAGTTACGTCCACCTGTAGACCACTCCCCCTCCAGTCTGCCACCTCCCCGACCAACTCTCGCGCCCAACCTGAGATCACTCCGTCGTCTCCCGCCTTCTGTGCACAGCACAACCAGCGATAACACAACCAATACAAACGCACCTTTGGAATTCTGTAAATAATGAATGTATTTTCGTAATAAAGTAGAGCCGATCTAAATCGGAATTTTAATTAGTTCCGTCTGTTCAGGCAGGTGGCTGCTTAATGCAGGATGAAAGTAATCCAGAAAGCCCCCAAAGGAGCTTTCTGCATGACTTACAACCTGAATTAGGCTGCAAGACCGTCACTGATTACTAATTTTAACTTCCGGTTAATAAGAAGTTTACTGTACAAACAATTCTAATACAAACTTGACTCCAAAACTACCTTATATACATTGTATGTCATAAATATACATAATGAATCAAAAGAGGTCTAAATTTGGGTCTATAACCCTTTCCCTGATGAATATTAATGTAGGAAATAATGGCGTCAGGAATATTTATAAGATTATTTTTATAATGGCTTATGAACTCATGACATATTGGCTTAGGAAAAAGCTGTAGAATCAGACCTATATTATACCATAAGCAAACAAAGCAGACACTGTTATAGGAACCTCTGATCTGGGTCTTCTCTGTTTGCAGATGCGTCAAAATGCGTTTACATAAGGGAAAGGGTTAAGGCAGGTGGTAACTTAAGGCCGGTCGACATTAATACAGGAAGATCCTATTGGAGCTTTCTGTATTGCTGTTGTACTGCATTCAGCTACCACCTTGCTAACTAAATGAATGGTCGCTTAAGGTACGGTTCTACTGTAGTCTGCACAACATACCCAATGAATCTGGTACCTGTGGTCATAAGTTACCAAGGACACCTGTGGTAACTAACATTCAAGCGATATAGATTGTTGTACAGTAATGCTGTGCCACTAACAAATCAACCCTTTTACTCCATGAATATTCATATAAGAAATAATGGCATCATGAATAAATAGCTGTATAGATATATCATATCAGAATAATAATAACAGATGACCTCGAAATAATTCCCCTGGCATCTATGCTCCATCCCCATAGACATGTACGAATGGGTCAAATACAATAGGAGAATCATTTCGAAATACAACCGGTCCAAAATTGGCTTTGAAAATGAGATGCCGAGTAACTCGGCATTTCTTCTTGGTCCATGCTTATAAAGCTATTAGTTGAGTCTGAGTTTCGTTCTCAAGCTTTTGATTGGTCAGATTTGAGTTCTCAAGCTTTTGATTGATCAGATTTGAGCCTTTGGCTCAAATTTGACCAATCAAAAGCTTGAGAACGATCTCAGGCTCAACTAAAAGCTTTATAAGCATGGACCCTGGATTCAAACTGTTTGACGCTCCTATAATGGTTTTAACCCTTTACTCCATGAATATTCATATAAGAAATAATGACATCATGAATATTAATAGGAAGCATTTTCATAATAGCCTCATATAAACACGAAAAACATTCCCTTGACAGATACTGGCGAATTAGATCTTTATTATTTCATATAGCAAATAGAGCAGACCCTGATCAGACGGCTCCTATAGCAAGCATCTGATCTGGGTTTACTCTGTTTGCAAAGGCATAGAAAGACGTCTTTTTGGAGTAAACGGTTAAGAAATTGAAGAAAATCTCGTTTTGAAACGGGAAACAGGAACAGACGATATTCTTATCAGACGATATGTATTGAAAAGTAGATCGAGAAGTAGATTGAGAATATTGTATAGTAGAATAAGAAGAAGATTGAGAAGTAGATTAAGAAGCAAATTGAGAAGTAAATTAAGAAGAAGATTGAGATGTGGGCTAATTTTAGACCCAACCTCTTTGAATGTATCTACCGAAAAGGAGCATTAACTAGAGGAAAGGAAAAAATTAGAATTTTGTAGTTTGAAACCATTGTGATAAATAGAGCATTTGCTCCTATAGGAACAAATGCTCTATTTATCACATTGGTTTCATAAAGTGACTTTTATAGATGGTCAAAAATGCGTCACTAGGGGATAATGTGTTAAATTAATAAGCAGATTGACAAGTAGATTGAGAAGAAGATTGAGACATAGATTAAGAAGTAGATTGAGATGTAGATTAAAAAGCAGATGTAGACGTAGTTTGAGAAGCAGATTGAGAAGTATTTTTCTAAAAAGAACTTACCATGGCGGTAACCAGATGTTTCTGAAAATGCACCATCTGACAAATCTCAATTTATAGTAACAAACACATTGTTTTTCAGTGTACGGTGATGTCCCATCCGGAATCACTTCGTGGAAAGTCGTATCGTTTTTATGACATGTCATTTGTCATAGAAAGTAATTTGTGGTAAGGTTTCATGTAATACAGTTTTAAATATTTCCTCGAGTTAAATGATCATCCGCGTAGCCCTTTCCTTCATGTGGACACCTTGGCAGGCCTCTACAAACAGAGAATAGCCAGATCAGACGGCTCCTGTAGGAGCCGTCTGATCAGGATCTACTCTGTTTGATTATGAAATAATATAGATCTGATTTTACATTTTCTATCATCGACTAAACTATATTGTGTTCATATGCCTCTATGAACTTTAAGCTAATTGATATTTATGATATGTCATTAATTTTGGCATGACTATTCAAGAGGGAAAGGGTTAACACATCCGCCTCCTACAAGGTTTTCATGTTCAGTTCTTATCGTCTGCTGAATTTCTTTACTCTGCCAATCGCCAATCTGTGACCATCATTGCAAACTGTTTGGATCCAGATGAGACACCGAGTAAGTCGGTGTCTCATTTGGATCCACTCTGCTTGATACTGTGATAGACATTTTAAGAACTATAGATATACGGTAGTATAAACTCGATACTACGAACACACAAATACGTACCATTATTATGGCAGTTTAATGCAGGGTGAAAGTCATGCAGAAAGCTCCTCTATGAGCTTTCTGCACGACTTTCACCATGCATTAAGCAGCCACCTGCCTAAAAGGGTCTAAATTAATTATGCTATGCTAAAATTTGAATAATCGAGTTTGTACTGTAGATGTTTTGCCTACAAAGACATACATGCTTCATTACTAGAATTGTGTAGTATCGAGTTTTTACTGTATATAATATATAACTTAAAGCAGACGACACATTTTGCAGCCGACAACGCTTGGCAGCAAAAAAGAAAAAGCACGCGCGTCATGTGTTTCATCTTTAGTTCAACCCTTATCCCATTGTAAAGAAAAACGTGTCCGCTAAAACACCGAGCTCTTGCATTTTTTACTTTTATATGTTACTCGGTGTCTCATCTGGATCCAAACAGTTAGCAATTAGTGACACGCTGGGGTCGTGATGTTAGCTTCATTTTCGGTTTACATGTAAAGTTGAACTTCGATATCTCGAACTTACAAAGGACCATACAAATTAGTTCGAGATAACTGAGGTTCGAGCCATCCAATTTATATTCTGATCGATACCTCAAGTTCAAAGCTTAATGCAGGTCTAAAGTAATGCTGAAAGCTCCAGTAGGAGCTTTCAGCATTACTTTAGACCTGCATTAAGCTGTCGACCTGTATTTAGCTGTCATATGTGTTTCAAGATATGTGAATTGATACATTTTAGAACAATTCTGTATTGTAAATTTTGGAAAGACCCAAAGTTTAGTTTGAGTTACCCGAAGTTTGAGTTATCCGAGTTCGAGATATCGAATTTCAACTGTATTACAAAACCGGCAATCAACCAACCTTGATCAATTCTGCATAATTGCTATTTAGTTTATTGTTGTGGTAAATCCGGTTTGACCGCATTGCATAAACGATTGCTGTGTTTGACAAAATGTTTTCAAATAGAGACAGAAAGATTAAACAATAAAAAAAATCGAAACATTAATAAGGTTTACGAATGGCGTAGTAGCCGGATTCGGGTTTCCATTCAATCGATCTGGGATTCACGCTCCCCAATTGAAACAACAACAACAACGTCGTCGTTTTAAAGGCATTTCGAAAGGAATGTTGACCTATGCTGTGTATTTCGGGTGCTCTATGGTGCCACACTGGGAATTTCACAGCTGGATATCAATAGTCAATTATCAAGTCTGTCATATGCAGTAGGATTATTGATAAAATATCTACAGGTAAATGAAATGATAGTTAATCAAAATTATTGTCAATTAATAATTACTGTTACTGTTACTCAAAAAAATGAGTAACTCTTCTCAATTTCATTTGTTAAAAAATTAATGATCCGTTTAATTGACTGATTATCAGATATTCACACCTAGAGCTAGAATTATTTCTAAACACCTATTAACCCTTTCCCTGTTTGCTTTGACAAAAACTGATCTGGGTCTACTATGTTTGCTAATGCGTAAAAATATGTTATTTCCATAAAGAGAAGTTTTAGCTTTGATAAAAACTGTAGAATCAAATCTATATTGTGTCAAAAGCAAACAGAACAGATCCTGATCAGACAGTTTCTATAGGAGCCATCTGATCTGGGTCTACTCTTATTTTTATGCGTAAAACACATTATTTCTATAAGGAGAGTTTTGATTTGACAAAAACTGTAGAATCCGATCTATATCATGTCAAAAGCAAACATAGCAGACCCTGATTAGACGGCTTCTATAGGAGCCGTCTGATCTGGGTCTACTCTGTTTGCTAATGCGTAAAAACAGGTTTATATGAGGGAATTTTAGGGTTAATTTTTTTAAAGATATTTTTATTGGTCATTTCACACAAAAACAAAAAGTGTACAGCCATGCACCTTATATGCTTATCTACCTGGATCAAGGTATAATTGCATAACTTTATCCCATATGGTCATTGACCCTGACTGGACACTGCAGGATCACTCCAGGGAATCAATCAGCACAGCTGGATACTGTGTATATAGGGGGGGGGGGGGGTCACTATATAAGGAGCTTTGAAATGCCTTTAACCTCTTCTCTGATAGCGACGCCTTTCGATGCCAATGTAAACAGCTGGATCCATGCTTATAATACTTTTAGTTGAGTCTGAGTTCGTTCTCAAGTTTTTGATTCGTCAGATTTGAGCCTTTGGCTCAAATCTGACCAATCAAAAGCTTGAGAACTCAAATCTGACCAATCAAAAGCTTGAGAACGATCTTAGACTCAACTAAAAAGCTTTATAAGCATGGACCCAGGTTAGACAAAGATCAGACGACATCTGTAAGAGCCGACTGGTCAGGGTCTACTCTGTTTGTTTATTGAGTAATATACATACACGTATGTGATTCTAATGTTTCGGCTAAAATTATCCCGTGTTCAAATACCGTTCCAAACAAATCAACTAATAAATATTCACCAGCTACAGATAAAGATGCGTAGGCCCTACCCAAATACTAAACTCGCCATTCCTCCACCAACCCTTTACTGTGACCATTCACATATTATAGGCATCTTATCTGGACCTCAGTTCATGATGTCAATATTTTTTTTAAGTAATATTCACTTGGTAAAGGTGTTAACCCTTTCGGCGCCAAGTTTCTAACTGTCGTCTGCAAACCAATTTTGTTAAATAATTCGGTAAAATAAGGAAATGGAATAAATAAATTAATCAATCAATCAAAAGAATGGGAAAGCACAGCTCTAGAACTAGAGATTGATATAAAAAAAAATGAAGTCCCTGATCAGATGCTGCCTTGAAAAGGCGGCGTCTGATCTGGGACAGCACTATTTGTCGTGGTTCATTTTTGGCGATACGTCTTCCGATAATAAATGAATTTCGTCTACAAAACATGTCTATTGTTTCAATTATATTTTCTAGTATATTTTCTTCTATCTTTAAACAAATGACAGCAGCGCTTGAAACACTTTGAATATTATCAAAACTCCAATTCACTTGATAGTCTTATCGGGATCAAAACTATTTGCAAAGCAAATCAACATTCGCCGGCACGCTGTCAAGCCTTTACTCAGAGTAGACACACATCATACGGCTATTGCATGAGATAACGTTTTAGCGATTGTAACCCTTTGTAAAACGTTCAGAATGGTCGTTGTACACCTACTCCGCAACACACACTCTTTAACCCATTTGCTCCCACGATCCCATATATGAGGTGTAGGCAAACAGTGTAGACTCTGATCAGACGCCGCATAATGCGGCGTCTGATCAGAGTCTACACTGTTTGGTGATAGAAAATTCAATATAAAACAAAACAAAAATGAAAAATTTAGGCCAGACATCCCTTAGATAAAATATAGACTAATCCAATATATAAGCATGGAAGAATCCACTGGGAGCAAATGGGTTAACATGAAAAAATGAATGGATTCCAAAATAAGATTGGACGGATTTTCCTTAAATACTATTGGAATGAATAAATCAATATAAGGGGACTCGAAAACTTTGGAAAACATATTTATAGTGATCCGTATGATTTCACTGTGAAAAATATTAATAAATTATGTACAGTAAATCCTCTCTAAACCGGAATTCTAGTAGAGAAGAATTTAAATACTTTTAGGCAGGCGGCTGCTTAATGCAGGGTGAAAGTCATGCAGAAAGCTCCTAGAGGAGCTTTCTGCATGACGTTCATCCTGCATTAAGCCGTCACCTGTCTCCGAGGCCGATATTTATACTAAATTGAACGTTCGGTTTAGACAGGTTTTACTGTATACTCAAATTTGCCCAATTATTCGGCGTTCATCTGAATTCAATCTGTTTGCAAACACATATCGGTTCGTGGATAGCTCGTGATGGATAAATAATGAAGAAACAAATCTTGAAATTTGTACGCTTTGTCTTCGTCCCTTGTTGTTTAGTCTAGGAAGAATTGTTTACAAAATTTATGTTATCGTCACAATATAGAAACACAGAAAGGCGTTCTTGTCAAAGACTCTACTGATAAAATGGTTCGAATACATCATGATGCAAGCTAACACTGAACCATTTCAAGCTACGGTAGAACTTCTCTTAAGCCACCATTCACTTATTGAACATGGGAGTCTTAAAAAGCAGGTGATGGCTTAATGTAGGAAAATACGACCTACATTAACCCTTTCTCTTATGTAAGCGCATTTTGACGCAGCTGCAAACAGAGAAGACCCAGATCAGACGGCTCCTATAGGAGCCCTCTGATCAGGAGCCGTCTGATCAGGGTCTGCTCTGTTTGCTTATGGTGTAATATAGATATGATTCTACACCTTCTGTCTGAGCCAAAATATCCTGTGATCATATACCATTATTAAAAATATTCTTATTAATATTCATGACGTCATTATTTCCTACATGAATATACAACAGGGAAATACTCCTATTCAGACATATATGTACTGGTCGCGTAAGACAGGTGGCACTATATCTGTTCCATGAATCTATATCACACATTGTTTTTTGTTATCGACATTGGCGTTAAGTATCAATGTACGTACAATTATATGTAACACTATTGGCAAACTCCTCACAGTGATCTCCCTTGTCATTACGTGCGGTCATCTCTTCAGCGTACTGATTTTATTTTGAATTGATTCCATATACAGTTAAACTGCTCTGAACCAGACGTTCAAAGTACATGTAGTATCAATGCTGGTCTTTAACCCATTACCTCATAGGCTATTTTTAGATACAACCTCTTTGAATAAATCTACCGAAAAGGAGCATTAACTGGAGAAAGGGATTTTTTTTAGAATTTTGTAGTATGAAACCATTGTGATATATAGAGCATTTGCTCCTATATGAAGAAATGCTCTATTTATCACTGAAAATTTGTAGCAGACGACAAAGTTAGCAGACGACAGAGTTTGGCAGCGAAAGGGTTAACACATGATGCTTTGACTATGGTAGAAACAGTAGAATCAGAGCTCTATTAGATCATAAGCAAACAAAGCAGAACATGCAGGAACCGTCTGATCTGGGTCTATACTGTTTGCAAAAGTGTCACATAGAGCAATAGATAAAGGTGCGTATTCAAAAACTAAAGTCAACATTTCTCCACATAACTATGTGTTTTGACCACACTTTAGAATCGTCTCGAATAATGGTTACAAATAAGTGGAGAAATAAAGGAATTAATTTTGCAAAAAAAAGGTTTATTTTTATCTCGTCTTATCTGGGCCTCTGGAATGCTGTTAGTGCGTTGTAACAACACCAGGGTCCATGCTTATAAAACGTTTAGTTGAGTCTGAGTTCGTTCTCAAGTTTTTGATTGGTCAGATTGAGCCTCTGGCTCAAATCTGACCAATCAAAAGCTTGAGAACGAAACTCAGACTCAACTAAAAGCTTTATAAGCATGGATACATTTTATATTAAAAAGCGACATGTACTGTTGTATTCACACATCATAAGTACTAAACATTGTATTTACAAACGCCACTTCTATCAGCTGTGCAATATTTCGTCCGTTTAGCTGTATGTGGCATTTACAAGCTGTATTCTTCTCAGTGTTAAATATTCTGAAGCCTGCCTTGTGCAATTCTCTGAGGATGGCTAGTTGTTTGAATAGGTTAGAAGACTTAAAATGAAACTCAACGAGAAACTGCTTGTCGTGCTTGAGAGAACCAGAATTAATCATTTCCGGTATGGCCTCCCATTCGGCATTCTCGACGTCCATCTTTAGAATGTCTATAATCTTCTGAAAAGAAATACACATACATTATATTTTTATGAGAATTACTTTTCCCTATCATTTAGCTGTAAAATGGTTACATGTGAGGTTACCGTATAGCAACATCATTTTCCGACACTGGAAAATGTCATAGAACAAGCTGAAACTCTAAATTTAGCACGTATATGATGACAGGGAATCACGTGACCGTCGACTGTATTTTATGCAGAAATTCTGTTCCATGTTTAATTCATCGCTTTACTCCAGAAATACGCCTTTTTACACCATTGCAGATCAGACAGCTCCTATAGGATATGCTCTGTTTGCTTATGATGTCATATAGGCCTACAGTAAAACCTCTCCATAACGGTCACTAAATTGTGTTAATGAGTTTGGTATTTAGGACAGATGACTGCTTAAATCAAGGTGAAAGTAAAACAGAACTCTCCTTTGGGGGCGTTCTGTTTTACTTTCACCTTGCTTTAAGCAGCCACCTGCCACAAAATACTTGATGTAATTTAGTGGCCACTATAGAGAGGTTTTACTGTAGATGTAATTTAGTGGCCGCTATAGAGAGGTTTTACTGTAGATCTGAGAATATCCCTGAAGTAAAAGGGTTAAGAAAGAAACAACTATATTTACGCCTGTGTGGTTGAACATTTTGATGATGTTGGAAAAGGTTTTTAGCCTCCATCCTCTGAAGTTCACTGTGTTGGAACCACTGATCCCAATGGGATAGAATGAACAGCCAGGAGGATTCTCAACCTTGACACTTCCCATACTGTAAATATACAAATGAATACTGTTCAATAATTTGGAGAAAATCTGTACAGTAAAGCCTCGATAGTTCGAACACTAAAACAAGTATCATTATCGGTCTTTAACCCATTACCTCATAGGCTATTTTTAGATACAACCTCTTTGAATAAAACTACCGAAAAGGAGCATTTACTAGAGAAAAGTATTTTTTTTTTAATTTTGTAATTTGAAACCATTGTGATAAATAGAGCATTTGCTCCTATGGGAGCAAATGCTCTATTTATCACAATGGTTTCACAAAGTGATTTTACAGAGTCGTAAAAAGTCAATATGAAGGAATGGGTTAAGACAGGTGACAGCTTAATGCAGGATGGAAGTCAAGCAGAAAGCTCCTCTAGGAGATTTCTGCATGATTTTCACCATGCATTAGGCAGCCACCAATCTAAAAAAAAGTATCAATTCATGACTAAAATTTCGTAATATCGAGTTTTTATTGTAGTTTATATTGTTAAAGGACAGTGTTAGGTCTTATGCAAGTTTTTAATGATGTTGGGCATATTACACCTGAGCAAAAGGTGGTTGTTTGTTCTACCCGGGGATGTCCTTCTGTGCACGAAACAATGCAATGTTCGTTCCTTGCACAGACCCCACCACACCACACCCCCAGATTAATAGCTGGACATCGCGATATGACTGAAATTGCGTTAACCCATTTACCGCCAATGTTGCAAAAATGCGCCACGACAAATAGTGCAGTCCCAGATCAGACGCCGCCTTTTCAAGGCTGCGTCTCATCAGGAACTTCACTTTTTGTCTCAATCTCTAGTTCTAGATCTGTGTTTTATTCCTTTGAATTCTGTATTTATTTATCTCATTTCCTTATTTTACCAGATGATTTAACAAAATTGGGTTGCAGGCGACAAATAGACATTTGGTGCCGAAAGAGTTAAAGCGATTGGAAATCCCGATACAAACAAACAAACAATATCTAACTTTGCTTGCAATCGAAGATATCAGATATCTTACAGCACAATGCTTGAATATAACCATATCATATTCTAAGTTGCAGCAGACCTACCATTTCTTTTCAAGAAGATACTCAGTAAGTAAGACAGTTTGGATCCTGATCGAGAGCAACAGATAGTGATCTAAAGGTGCGTACTCAGATACTAAATCGCCCTTTCTTCACCAAACCCTATGCTGTGACCACTCCTTAGAATCGTCTCGAAGAGACGATTCTAAAGAGTGATCACATCATAGGAATTGGTGGCTAAATAAAGAAGTTACTCTAGAAAGTGTTTTATTTTACGCATCTTATATCTTATCTGGACTTTTGCAGTGATCATTGATTCATCCTATAGGCTAACTAAAGGTTAACCCTTTCTCTGTTTAACATTCATGGTCATGCATTATTATTAGCTTAATTCTTAACCCTTCTCTTGCTGAATTTTAACATACATTTCACCTTCTTTACCCATGCCCTGTTGTATAATTACATATAAATTTCACTGTGTACAAGTATTTCGCTGTGCAATCACTGCTGTGGAGTGTACTGGTTGCACTATAAACTTGTAAATACTGCAGACCCTGATGATACAACTCCTGCAGGAGCTGTCTCATCTGGGTCTTCACTATTTACAGGTAGGTATATTGACGTGAATAGCAAGCGAAGGGTTAATAGTATACCTGTATGTATACCCACATGCATTGTACATGGTAGTAGTAGACACTGTAGAGTTAGATCTATTATAATTTCATAAGCATACAGAGCAGACCCTGGTCAGACGGCCCCTGTAGGAGCCGTCTGACCCGATTCTACTCTCTTTGTAAAGGTTGAAACCGGAAAAGGGTTAACCCTTTTCTTCATACAAACACGTTTTCACGCATTTGAAAACAGAGTAGATTCGGATCAGACGGCTCCTATAGGAGCAGTGTCAGTCCTATTTGCTTTTGACATGGTATAAATCTGATTCTACAGTTTTTGTTAGAGCAAAAATTTACCATGAAAAGTTTACATTATAAAAATTGAGCTGATAAATATTCATGTTGTCATTATTTTTTACATGAATATTGAACAGGGAAAGGGTTAATGCGAATGGCTAAAATACAGAGAAGAACAGACCCAGATCATACGAGGTTCTGTAAGAATAGTCTGTTGTGGAACTATTCTGTTTGCTTATGGTGTAATATAGAACTGATTCTACAGTTTCGGCCAATTAGTTGAATTTAGTTGAACAAAATAATAATTATATTAATGTACAATTACATAAACAAACAGGACAGACCCTAATCAGACGGCTTCTGTGTCTACTTCGTATGTATGGGCTTGAAAAAAAAGTTTAGATGAAGTAGAGTTTTAACCAGTACCTTGCTGGCAAACTATTTAAATATTCATGAATAAATAAAAATAGCACATGAACACAGGCAGTTTTGACCATGGCAGAAATTGTAGACGCATATCTATGTATCATAAGTAAACAGAGCAGATCCTGATCATACGGTTCCTGTAGGGTCTACTCTGTTTGTAAAGGGCATATAAAGGCGTATTTATCGAGTAAAGGGTAAATTCAATGAATATTCATGAAAAAATAGTGAATGCATGCATATTAATAATCTTAATATCTATAATGGGATATGAATAAGAAAAGTTTTCTCTGGTAGAATTAGATTTACATAATCCCATTTATAAGCAAATAGAGCATAACCAGGGTCCATGCTTATAAAGCTTTTAGTTGAGTCTGAGTTTCGTTCTCAAGCTTTTGATTGGTCAGATTTGAGTTCTCAAGCTTTTGATTGGTTAGATTTGAGCCAGAGGCTCAAATCTGACCAATCAAAAACTTGAGAACGAACTCAGACTCAACTAAAAGTTTTATAAGCATGGACCCTGATCAGATGGCATCTACAGGAGCCTTCTGATCTGAGTCTTCTATGTTTGCAAAGTCGTAGTAAGAGTGGAGTAAATGGTTAAAGTTTAAAGGTCCGCTAAATATTTAAGTACTTCTAATTCTTACAAGCTTTTGAGATTGATCGAGTGTCAAACAGCTTGACTCCTGGCGAGACCGACGCTGTGTTACTCGACATCTCGCCTGAATCGAGCCTGAATGCAGATGAATCAAGTCAAAGTTAGTAGAATAAATGTAAACGTATTGCATACAAATCACTTACCTGGGATCAAATGTTTTGACATCACAGCCATACAAACTTATAACTTCTCTTTCAAAGTCGAAGTTATTAAACGATCTGAAAATTGTGCATAACAAATCGTATCATATAATACGTACAGTAGTGTGAATGTATTTGTTGACAATTTCTGCGTGTATCGTACGTATATCGTATGTGTATTTATAGTATATCGTACATTTACTGTACGTATATTGTACGCATATCGAACGTGCACTCATAGTATATCGTACGTTTATTGCACGCATTGTAAGTATATTGTACGTATATCGTACGGATATTTATCGTATATCGTACATATATTGTTTATATGTCATACGATTATCGTACGTATATTGTACGTATATCGTATGTGCGTTTATCGTATATTGTACATATATTGTGCGTATATCGTACGTGCGTTTATCGTATATTGTATATTTTTTACGCATATTGTAGGTGCGTTTATCGTTTATTTTTGTACGTTTGTCGTACATTTATTGTACGTATACTGTGCGTATATTCGTGCGTGCCTTCATCGTATATCGTACGTTAGTACACCGTTCCCGTGACCTAGTGGATAAGGCTCCTGCTTTGTGACAGGCTGGTCGAAGATTCGATCCCCGCCATTCAGGGGCTCGTTCTGATATCGCCTGTTGGTGAACCGCCAGCTAGTTAAATAATGGTTACCGATTGCCTATCCGCCTGGTGCCTAACATTGAGGTAGATAATTGGGAGGTACTGTGTAAGACAATAAGGTATCGTGGTCTTTTCAGTAGGGGTAACACTTCACCTCTATACATCATTGTGAAACTCTTTCCCCGCTGTGAAATCGGAGGTGATGCTCTCCCATTTCACATTTCGTGCATACCCTTAAACACACTGAAGTTGGAGTTTGCAAAATTACTCAATAGTTTATGATCACGAATTCCGTACAGGCATATACATGCTTTAACACCACTATTGCAACTTTAAAGTTGATCATGACAGACTGATTAGATCTATATACATACAGGATATGTTGCGAGTGGTCATTTTGTTCAAACCAGAGACATATAAACATGTACATACATTGATACATATGTATAGCAAACTGCTATTAAACGAGTCTTGGAAATGTTAATTTTCGCCACAGGCTGTCTTAATAACGTTTTACAAGACGACTTTAATATCAGTTGATATAAAATGACTACGAGCATCATATTCTTTTTATCACATAACTTATATCGAATAAAATGCCATTTTAACAGGTCTTACATGTATATTTATCAATGAACAAAACTACCAGCGCGTGGTGTTTACATGACGTCACCGCTTATATTAAACATGTGTAATATAGAGACATATGCGGCGGTTATATTAGTTATATTAGCTCAAATACAAGGGGGTTATAAATGTGATAAATAAAACTATTAGACTAGTTCCCAGACAAAAATAGTCAAACATTGACAAGTATATCATTATCAAACCTTCAGTTTTATAATATAATGCCTTGTGGCTATACAATTTCAGCATGTTTATAAATGTTCTCCGTGAATGTACTTTATTAAGTACAGTTGAACTTCGATATCTCGAACTTCAAGGGACTATACAAATTAGTTCGAGATAACAGAAGTTTGAGTTATCAAATTTCTAATCTGGACAATTTATCGAGTACACAGCTTAATGCAGGTCTAAAATAAAGCTAATAGCTCCATTATAAAAAAAAATCAGCTAATAAATATTCATTATATCACTAATACATGAATACGCAACAAGGTAAGAGCTAGATAATGCTCGTTCAATATCCAAAATGATAGTTGTTAATCCTTTACTCCATGAATATTCATGAAAAAATAAAGAGATCGTGCATATTAATTGGATTAATTTTCATAAGTTCACATGAACTAAGGAAATTTTAGCCATGGCAGAAACTGTACAATCAGATCTACATAATTCCATAAGCAAACACAGAATTCCTGACCAGGGTCCATGCTTATAAAGCTTTTAGTTGAGTCTGAGTTTCGTTCTCAAGCTTTTGATTGGTCAGATTTGAGTTCTCAAGCTTTTGATTGGTCAGATTTGAGCCTTTGGCTCAAATCTGACCAATCAAAAGCTTGAGAACGTACTCAGACTCAACTAAACGTTTTATAAGCATGGACCCAGACTTCTGATATTGGACAACTCTGTTTGTAAAAGCGTGGGAACGCGTAGTTATGGAGTAAAGGGTTAAGTGCGTAGGTAACCAGTAACCAAAACATATTTGCAGACATTTTTCAGCGAAATGCCGGTAAAAGCAAATGTTTAAGCCTTTCCGCTATATAGACAACTTTTGGCACCTTTGCAAATAGAGCAGACCAAGATCAGACAGCTCGTGCAGGTACAGGAGCCTGACCAGGGCCTGTTTTATTTGCTTATGGAATGATATATAACTGATTCATCAGTTAATATTTTCATGGTGCCATTTACAAAATAAAATAAAATAAGGTCTATATCAGATGCGTAAATCAAAGCATTTTCAAGAATAACTTCTCCACCAAACCGTATCTTGTGACCACTCTCGAAAAGACCATTCTAAAGAGTGGTCACAACATAGGGTTTGGTGGAGAAAGGACGATTTTAGTATTGAGTACACACCTTTATCTATTGCTCTGCTATCATTATTTCTTACGTCAATATCCATTGAGTAAAGGATTACAAGTAAGAGTGCATGTATAGCTTACCCGAACGAGTATACAATGCAGGGTTTCTTGGGCTCCACCAATTTATCAACGCACACCTCCTTGCCCCCGTCATATATACCCCCAGTCCTTTGCATATTTCTGCATAAAATTTGCTGTGAGCTTGTATATCTAAGAAAACAAAATTACTCATGAATATTCAATACATGTAAGAACTAATGACATCATGAATATTAACCCTTTCGCTGCCAATGCCGGATCTGTGATTACCTATGCAAACAGTTTGGATCCAGATGAGACGCCGAGTAACTCGGCGTCTCATCAGGATCCAAACTGTTTGTTACTGTTACTATGTTTTTGAAACAAAAATGAAGAAAATCAAAAGAATGAAAATTTGTAGCAGACGACAAAGTTAGCAGACGACAGAGTTTCGCAGCGAATGGGGTTAATTAGAATAATTGTTATAATTGCACATGGACACAGGAATAGTTGGCCATCGAAGAAACTGTAGAATCATATCTATAGTATGTCATAAGCAAATAGCAAACCCTGTACAGACGACTCCTTTTGAGGCCATCTGATCTGGGTCTACTCTGTTTGCAAGTGCGTAGGAAGGGTTAGCATACAGTAAAATTGTTAATTCAATTTTTAGTAAGGAATAATTGAGAACTTTGTAGACAGATGGCTCCTTAATGCAGAGTCATTCATAAAGGTCCTCTATTCTGCATGACCTTCACTCTGTCTTAAAAACTGAAAATTATACATATTTAACTGTTCGAATTAGACAGGTTAACGGTTTCAAAACTTCGCTATTCTAAAGTTTTCCCTTTTTTCTAGTAAATGCTCCTTTTCATTAGATTTATTCAAAGAGTGTGTATCTAAAAATGCCATATGGAGCAATAGATTAAATATAGCATTACAAAGATTACTATATTCAGTGCTTCAACACTACATTTCGAGGGCTTGGTCGTATTGCAAATGGGCAAAACGTTCATAGAACGAGGTATACAATGTATAATATATTGCAGCAGATTATACATTGCATCATTAGTTTTCAATTTAATCCCCATTTACCTCAATGCACCTAGCCCACTTTTCCTTCAGACTGGCTATACCTTTGTAATAAAAGTCTTCGGGTTTGTCCTCAAATTATGCCTCTGTAGCAGCTATGGGTTCATCATCTGGACATTTGGTTCCCCGCAAATGGAATTTCAAATTTCATAATAGGTAATAATCAGTGAAGGCCAGATCTGGACTTTAGGGTTGGTGATTTAATTGTTCGAAGTTACATTCGCGAATAGCAGTTGGTTCAACCATCGACTTGTGGACATGAGCATTGTAATGAAGAAACAATACACTTTGACTACACTTCCCCTCCTTTTCCCTTTAATAGCAAACCCCCAGCAGCTTCATTATACCTGCATAGTAAGCCCCAGTGATATACGAGGGTTGTTCGAAAAGTTTCGGGACAAGTGCTGTAATTTTTTTATTTGTTAATATTTTTCTATGAAATTTGCATAAATGATAGCTACGACTGTATCCTATTGATTTATTGTATCACGTCGAAGTGACGTTGCTATGGTGACAATAAATCACATGTTTCTCGTACCTACGTTTAATTATGACAATGTATCAATAGGATACAGTCGCAGCTATCATTTATGCAAATTCAATAGAAAAATATTAACAAATAAAAAAAATACGGCACTTGTCCCGAAACTTTTTGAACAACCCTCGTAGACTCCAGTAGGTTTATAATTTATCAACACTATACCCTTAGATTCCCAAAACACAGTGGCCATGATTTTGCCAGCTGATTGTTAGGTTTTGAATTCCTTTGGCGGTGGTGAGCCAGGGTGTTTCCATTGCATGGACTGTTTGTTTTTAGTTTCTGGGTCATAATAATGAATCCATGTTTCACCACCAATCGCTAAACATGCATGGAAGCTCTCTGGGTTTCCATTATAAATGGCAGGAGGCTCCCTACTTGACGCGATCCTGCACATTGAGGTTTCTGGGGGACCCATCTTGCGGATACCTTTGACATCCCAAGATGTTCATGGACAATCATGCAAACACTTCCATGTGAAACGGTATACTCTCTAGTGATGTCATCAATCTTAATTCGACGATCATTCATTACGAGGGTCTGCACATAAGTGATTATTTCCTTTGTGATGGCATCAGCTGGCTGACCTGACCGTGGGTCATCCTCCAATGAGCTGCACCCACGTTTAAATTTAGTTATTTTGCCACTGTGGAATAAGCAGAACTACTATCCCTGTACCTCGGCCGTTCGCTTGTGAATTTCTTTGGCCTTTGTACGATATTAGAAAAGGGCGCTATTAAGCGTTTGTCGACACATGCGATTTTTAAATAGGCTATATTATGGCCTCCCCGGGCATACATACATGCGATATTAAGCCCTGTTAAATATCGCGAGAAGTGGCTTAATATCGCATGTATGTGAGTCTGGGGAGGGATTCAACAATATAGCCCCTTTCAAATATAGCATGTGTCGACTAGCGCTATTAGCGCCCATTTAATATCGCATGTTACTTCTCGCGAGAAGTGACTAGCGAGATTTAACACGGCTTAATATCGCATGTATGTATGTTTCAGAAGGACTTCAACAGTGTCAAAAGGGCGATATTTCATTTATCGCGATCGGGACACCGTATGTTTGATCCTTTTGTTAGGAACTTTATTACTGCCCTAAACTCCTTATTCTGATCTTCAATCATTGCCTGATGGTCACCAACTTATGCCTCTTACAATCACACAAATATGTTATGACAAGTAAACTTGATATTTTGAAAGTACCGAAATATTGTGTAGTCTAACTTTTTTGGCGCCAAATTTAAAAGTGTCGTCTGCAATAATAATTTCATATTAAATATAATTCTAAACTAAATAATAAAGGTATATTAGTAAAACATTTGTTTTTGAAAACCTGTATGCTTGGGCTAAAATAATACAGAAAACAGTGAAGTCCCAGGTCAGATGTCGCCTTGAAAAGGTTATCCATGGCTTAGAGTACATATTATGGAAATGTTTCAATATCTCATAAAAGTAATTAATAAATCATATCTCATAAAAGACATCATTCATTCACACTAGAACGACATATAAGAAATGGTTTCAGTATCTCATAGAAATCACCAATGAATCGTACTAGTACCTCTCATACATCCGGAGCAAATTATGGCTGCTAATTGTTTTGAGCACGCTGTCCTCTGGTATTGTCATATAATCAGTGTTGACAGCTACGTCATAGTCTCGAGAGAAGTCATCTGAGAGTATTGCCTTGTTGTGTGTAATAAACCAGATATTACCACTAGTACCACGGTAGAAATGAATTGCAACTGAAACAGGGTTTATCATGTCATTTTATTTATTAAACAAAGTCAACACAATAATGTTATTGGCCAAAACAACACGTAGACACACATACAACTTTACCCCTCCAAAGCGACCACTCAATGAATGTACACAGACGCCTTTAACAGCAGGTGACTGGAAGGTGCGTGTCTGGGCATACGCACGTGCGTATAGTTGGATAGAAAATCCTAAAGCAAACGTACCAAAAGACGCATTAGAAATTGGGGCCCAGTTGGGTAAGGCCCTAGCTCTAATATTCTTAGACTTTTCAAATCAAGATTTCTATGTTTGTCAAATTATTTGAACAAAACGTTGCAAGATTTGAAAATCAAATGGGGTGGAAAGAATTCAATATAGATCTCTAACCAGTAGATATACAGTGCATGTTCATTTCCTTTATATTTCCCTGCGATTTTCTCAATTTCCTCTTTTTGAAATTGTTTACTGTCCGGCAGTCTTCCATCAGTGATTTCCATCCTCCTTACAAGGACAGATACGGTTGCAGACATGAATGACAATATAAGTATGCTTACAGCGAAGTTAGCACTGTTCGTCAATTCACGTTTCCAAACAAGCTGTCGGCTGATTCTTATATTGTTCTGTCACCAAATTTTCAAATCTGTGAGTTTTATATCACTGGATTCGTAATGACACACTCTATCAAAGGAATATTTGGATTATGATGTCACAAAAATGTCTTGCAGTATTGTTTTGCTCTAACTTTGTCCTGACTTTGTATTCAAAATTAAGACAATTTAAACTGTTCTAACTTCCGGACTTACCGCACCTCAGCGGTTACAATATTTGTAACCAATGAAACACCTTATATGATGACATGTGGTCAGTTCCTGTATGAGAGGTGTAATGCTCTATGCCCATGTCCATTTTAAACTATTGTATGTTCATGAATGATCACGTGACCATAACAACTATTGCCGTCTAAGCAGATGTTTTTTGCAATTGCTACCGAAAAAATTAAGATGGAAACGTTAATTTACTTGCATTGTTTTGGCAGTCATTCATTGTGTCTAATAAAGTGGATTTATGTTATATAATTATTTACCAGATCTCTTCCATGCACACTAATGTTTTGAAACGAAGATGAGGTGACCATAGCCCAACGATTCTGACAGCTCAGAAAACGGATTCTTTATTTATAAGAAATATGAAAGTATTTAATCTGCCCAGACAACAAAACGAAATATGCAGGCAACATCTCAGCAAACGAGCACATGGGTCCGGTATCGACTACTTGTAGGAATTTCTGCAAAGGCTTCCGAAACAAATCGTAAAAGGTAATGTAATTTTATTCTAACCATGTAAGATATAGTTTTCTCTGTCTTACATCTGTCTCCAATAGGCAGATATTATTATTATTTATTCTGGTTAGTTATTTTCAAATAGCAGACGCGGTTGTTACTTGTAGCAGCTTGTTACCTAAATGGGTTTAATTAACAAATACACTATATTGTAGAACAATAAAGCTCAAATAAGCCCACATGTTTGAATCATATACATTGTACATCAAAATTAATGGAGAGTAATTATGTTACTTGTAGCAGCCTGTTTCCTGAATTGGGTTTAATTAACTAATATACTATATGTAAAGCAAAACGCTCAAATAGGTCCTAAATATAAAATCAAATGGAGAGTAACTTTTAGATGCAGACAGAATGCCCATTAAATGACAACTACCAAGAAGTGTGCACATCCAATATCGGACGATGTAAAAGCCGACATCACCCCGATATAGAAATCTATTTCGGACCATTGTTGGGCCGATATGAAATGTTTGCTGGGATGGAAGATGTTTAATTAACCCTTTCCTTCATATAAACACTTTTTCATGCATTTTGCAAACAGAGTGAACCCAGATTAGACTGCTCATATAAGAGCCGTCTTATCAGGGGCAGCTCTGTTTGCTTATGGTATAATATAAATAACAGATATAATAAAGCTTCTGCCTGAGCAAATGCCAGCAAATGACCTGCAGATGACCTGCATAATGTTAACAACACATCAGACACCAATCGCCGGTACTGCGGCTGCATGATTGCGCCATATGTTAGCCCTTCGCTTGCTATTCACGTCAATATACCTAACTGTAAATAGTGAAGACCCAGATGAGACAGCTCCTGCAGGAGCTCTCTCATCAGGGCCTGCAGTCCAAGCATGCGTCGGGCACCTTTGGTGCTCAATATTGTAGGCCAATGACTCAATGACCAGGGGAGTAAATGTACAGTAGGATAACTAGGTAATTGTTTACTATTACAACAATTAAGTTTAGATCTTCCTCTAATATAATTTCACTCAGTATCTCAGATTGTAAAAGTGAGACATAGTGTGATATTTATTTATGGAATAGCATTGACTATTATTCTGACAATTAATCTTGTTAATACCGGTACTTAATGTTTGATTTATGTTTATTGGATTTGGTGATGTTACTTTGTAAAAGTCAAAATAAAATATTTTCTGTTCTGTTCTGTTCATTTACACATATAGTCTAAATGATCATAAATAAATGTACGTCTGCAGTTAGTGTTATTTGCAAACAGTTTGAGTCAGATAAGACCCTATGCTCGGCGCCAAACTGTTTGATTCCCGGACTGTAAACATTTGCATTTTACAATTGTTTCCCTTTTTTCCGAATTTCGTTTAGTTTTGGCTAAAAGGATAAACAAACTATACATTATCTACTGCAAACAGCCTGCGCACACGAGCGAAGTCTACTAAATAGATGTAGAATATAGTCAGTATTTTTTGTCACATATTATCCAGAACGCACATATGCCGTTCTAGAAAAGAAACTTTTCCCGGGGGAGCATGCCCTCGGACTTCCCTAAAGTTGGTGCGTATCCCCGGTTTACGCCCAGACACGCCCCTGGCTGCTTAATGCTGGACAAAAATAATGCAGAAAGCTCTTGTTGGAGCTTTCTGCTTAAATTTTGTCCTGCATTAAGCTACCACCTGCCTCTCCCACATATTAGACCTCATTAGGTTGGTCGCATTATAGGAATTTTACTTCATTGCAAGGGCTATAAGAACTAGCTGATGCAGTTGACTATGAAAACATCATGCAGTTTGGAAGCTACTGTTCATTATGAAAATATCAGTATACACACATCTAGAAAATGTGAAGTCATAGATAAAGAGGTGTACTATGAATACTAAAATCGCGATTACTCAACTAACATCAATACTGTGACTACCCTTTAGATTTTGCCAGAAGAAACTGTTCTAAAGAGTGGTCACAAATGAAGAACTGGTGGATAAATGACGGAGATGGTTTGAAAAACTTGCTATTCACGTCAATATGTACCTACCTGTAAATAGTGAAGACCCAGATGAGACAGCTTCTGCAGAGTCTGCACTATTTACAAGTTAATTGTGCAACCAGTGCACTCCACAGCAGTCATTGCACAGCGAAATACTTGTACACAGTGAATATATATGTAATTATACAACAGGGCATGGGTAAAGAAGGAGAAATGTATTTTTAAAATTCAGCAAGAGAAGGGTTAAGTTACGCACCTTACAAATGCGTCTGAATATCTAACAAATAACCTCCACTACAATGCAGTCAAAGCAGGAATGATACTAAGTATAATGGTAAAGTACTTTGAAGAATTAAATCAATAACTCGAAGTAAAAGTTAACAATACAGAATTGTGCTAAAATGTATCACTACTCATATCTAGAAACACATGTAATAGCTTAATGCAGGTCAAAAGTAATAACCTTTAGACCTGCATTAAGCTATAAACTTGAGAAATTATTCAGATTATCATTACAAATAGGATCACTCGAACCTCTTTTATCTCGAAGTGATTCGTATGGTGCCGTGAAGATATTGAAGTTCAGCTGTACTTAAAAGCACCACACATTCTAGTGCGTCACAATTGAAGATGTGTACGACACGGTAACGATGATTACAATTTCTAGTTGATATCGTCGTATGTTAGTACGTACGATACTTTCAGAAGTACTCGTACGAGCGTAAGTAAAACGGGTCCAAGGTGTGCATTCTTTATACGAACACAATGAATGAAATACATTGGACGGTTGTACAGATAATAATCCTCTCCTCAATAAATACGCCGCCTTTCCACGCCTCTGTAAAAGTCACTTCTTGAAACCATTGCGATAAAGAGAGCATTTGCTCCACAGGAGCAAATGCTCTATTTATCACAATGGTTTCAATACTGCACAATTCTAACATTTTCATTTTCTCTAGTAAATGCTCCTTTTCGGTAAATTCATTCAAAGAGGTTGGGTCTAAAAATAGCCTATTGAGGAAAGGGTTCAGTACAAAGTAGTTCTAACTTCAATGAATACCAACACCCTATTTGTACTTTCATTATAAGTATCTTCTGTATACTGTTTAACCCTTTACTCTATGAATTTTCATGTAAGAAATAATGACATCTTGAATATCATTTAGATCAATTCTTATAATATCACATGTACACAGGAATTTTGGGCATCCCTAAATCTGTAGAATCATATCTGTACTAACCCTTCGCTTGCTATTCGCGTCAATATACCTAACTGTAAATAGTGAAGACCCAGATGAGACAGCTCCTGCAGGAGCTGTCTCATCAGGGTTTGCACTATTCACAAATTGATTGTGCAACCAGTGCACTCCACAGCAGTGATTACATAGCGAAATAGTTGTACACAGTGACGATATATGTAATTATACAACAGGACATGGATAAAGAAGGAGAAATGTATTTTTAAAATTCAGCAAGAGAAGGGTTAAGACCTTGATCAGAAGGCTCCTACAGAATCCGTCTGATCTTGGTTTTCTACACTTGCAAGGGCGTAGAAAATCTTATATATGGAGTAAAGGGTTAAATACATTCAAAAAAATATTAAAAAGACATCTTATAATAAGTAAGTATGAAAGTAAATATTTTCGTTTCGCCTTATTAGCGGATGTCATCAAACTGTTTATTTGTTCAGCCACTATTCTTAACCCTTTTCCTGATTGAATATCCATAAAAGAAATAATGACATCATGAATAATTATTAGCTGAATTTTTCCAGGGAAATTTTGCTTTGACAAAAACTGTAGAATCAGTATCCATGCTTATAAAACTTTTAGTTGAGTCTGAGTTCGTTCTCAAGTTTTTGATTGGTCAGATTTGAGCCTGCTCAAATCTGACAAATCAAAAGCTTGAGAACTCAAATCTGACCAATCAAAAGCTAGAGAACGAACTCAGACTCAACTAAAAGTTTTATAAGCATGGACCCCGATCTATATCATGTGAAAAGCGAACATAGTAGACCCTGGTCAGACGGGCTCTGTAGGAGTCGTCTGGTCTGGGTTTACTCTGTTTACAATGGTGTGAAAACGCGTTTATATGAGGGAAAGGGTTAAATGGACATTTTGTTGTTTCTCTTGACATGGTGTATGAATTGCGTTTAGGTCAAATCAGTCTACTTTTAGACGAGAATAAAGACAAGTAAATATTGCTAAATATTACTCACCAAAACATCATTTTGACACGCTAAAGATTGCAATGTCAAGAGGCGATCTACTGTAGTGAGTTAATCATTTAACCCATATGTACACCTTTTAATACCTTTCCTGTATAGGGTCAGTCTAAATTTGGTCAGCTCTATTTGCTTTTAGAATGATATAGATCTGATTATATAGTTTCTGCAATGACCACCGTGGCCTGTGTCCATGTGCCAGTAGAACAAAGACTCGTGGAGTAAAGGGTTAACCCTTGTCTTACAATATTGAGCACTGCTAACCCGGGGCCTTCTCTTGCTGAATTTTAAAATACATTTCTCCTTCTTTACCCATGCCCTGTTGTATAATTACATATATCTTCACTGTGTACACGTATTTCGTTGTGCAATCACTGCTGTGGAGTGCACTGGTTGCGCAATCAACTTGTAAATAGTGCAGACCCTGATGAGACAGCTCCTGCAGGAGCTGTCTCATCTGGGTCTTCACTATTTACAGTTAGGTATACTGACGTGAATAGCAAGCGAAGGGTTAATACTCAACTCCATGAGCATTCATGTAAGAAATAAATAGTTTACGAATACTAATTAGTTATTTTTATAATGACATTATGAACAAGGGAAGTTCTACTGAGGCACACACACACTGTAGAATCATCTCTAAATTATTACTTAATCCTGTTAGCGCCAAATTTCTAATTGTCGTCTGCAACCCAGTTTTGTTAAAACATTTCGGTAAATTAAGGAAATAATATGAATAAATTTAGATGTTAAAGGAGTAAATCACAGATATAAAACTAGAGCGCTAGACTGGGACAAAAAGTGAAGTCCCTGATCAGGGACTGCACTATTTGTCGAGGTGCATTTATGCGACATTGGCTGTAATAGGGTTAAACAGAGCAGACCCGGATAAGACGTCTGATGTGGGTGTACTCTGTTAGTGAAGGCATAAAACGCATGTAGTAAAGGGTTAACCTTTTACTCTATGAATATTAATGCAAGATATAATGACATCATAAATATCAATTAGATTATTTCTATAATAGCACAGCACATGAACATATATAGTTTTGATTATGGCAGCAAATGTAAAATCACATCTATGTTTTTTCACAAGCAAACAGAGCAGACCCTAATCAGAAGGCCCCTGCATAAGTCTACTCTGTTTGCAAAGGCGTAGAAAGGGTAGTAATAATAATATTTTATATTCACTTAGTGACTTACCAATGAAAAAAAAGCCACCGATTATCGTAATGATTCCATATTTCACTCGAGACGCCATTCCTGAAATAAACAAGGTTAGATAAAGAGTTAATAGGGAATCGACCGGGCGCCGAAGGCGCCGTCGATTCGCTCTACGGTAGATGGTTAAGCCCAAAAAAAATGCGTGTCAAAAGTGAATTAGGCTATTTCGGGAGTTTTCATTGGAAAGCATTGATCAGCGCCGAAAATCCGAATTTGACATGTAATTTTCTGAGAAATTCGGATGATTCGGCGACGCCGTAAATCGGGTAATAAATCGTCATTTTTTTAGAAAATTCTTATCGCTACATTTCGGACATTCTTCAATTTTCTTCTGACAGTTGCCGCCATCTTGAAATTGACTCGATTCGACGAAATACTGTAAATAAAACATGACTTCATCAAACAAACATTACAGATAATGCCTATAAATACACTTGAGAGGGTGCAACAGAAAAAGTGTAAAAAGGTGAACTTTTATAATGAAATGACGAGCAAGCCGAAGCGGCTTGCGAGAAATAAAGTGTATTTTAACATGATTCGGACTTTATGCCGCCGAAAACTTACAATGATTGAGGTTCCAGTATGTTGGCACCCGACAGGTAGGACTATGTTACATTATAATAAACATTTCTTTTTCTTTTTTTGTATACTGGCAACCCCTCTCACGAGTGTTACAGCCAGGACAATGTGCACGTCAGAACTGTTAGTGAATTGAAAGATAAAAAGAAACCCACTTTCATGATGCTCAGCTAGTCCACTTTTGCGTACGACTCTATCGAGCTACTTTCGGGTTTAACGATATCCCGGCAGACGGCAACCATCACAAAAATAGAATGATGTCTTAGAGTTCATTGATGAGACTAGATGCTCAGCTATAACCATGTTAGGATGTGTCTGGTTGGACTTCGTTAACATTTACTCAAGAACACTTTTGCAGAGTATACCCAATTCATACAGCTCATACAGGCACCCGACAGGCACCAGTCGTTTCGCCCCTGGTTGTTTCACTCCCAATAGGGATCCTGGTCGTTTCGCCCCCCCCCCCCATACCCTGGTTGTATGGCCCCCCTACAAAAATAATACTTACGAAATGCAATTTTCCAATACTTTAAATCTCAGAAAAGTCCCACGTTCATATCAGGGAAAGGGTTAAGAACAGGGAAAGAGTTACTAAGAGTCTACTGGTATCAGTATAAGTGTAACTCCAGTATATATACTCTTTACATTAATTAAGAGTTACACGTGTGACATGGTTTGTTAATAACCTGAGATAATTACAAGCTGTCAACAAACATACTCTTTACATTAATTAACCCTTTCCCTCATATAAACGTGTTTTCACGCATTTGCAAACAGAGTAGACCCAGATCAGACAGCTCCTAGAGGATCGGGGTCTGCTCTGTTTGCTAGTAGAATTTGATAGCTCTGATTATTTGCTTTCTAAAATGTCTACAATGTCCCATCTTCCATATTTCTTTATATAACTATTTTGCTCATGAAAATTCAGTAGGTATTGAAATTTGGAATAAACACAGAACCACAGGGGTCTGGACCGCTTCGTTGGGGTCTATACGGACATCCGTGTACCACTTGTACAAATATGAATGTAACTCTTGCAATTTCAATGATAATTTTGTAATTCTTTCGGCTATTGAACTCCATGTTAACACCTTACTCTGAAATCAGTATGCCTTTGCAAACAGAGTATACTACAATTTCTGCCATGGCAAAAAACTCCACAGTTTATAATACATTACATGATGTAGTTGTACCGTTATAAGAATTCAGCTAATTAATGTTCATATAGTGCTTTATTTCCTGCATAAATATTTATGAGGTAAAGGGTTAAAAGAACAAACCTTTTGCCAGTAAGCATTCAACAGCTGCATTATCCATCCTGATGTGTGATGTCACATTGAGTATACCAGCACTTATAATGTGGGTTATGCATGATGCTGGGATGTCAGGATGCTGGGTGATGCCCCAATGACAAGGCGTTCCGTGAGGTGACAATGTCTTGAGCCAAACACAGCACAAGGCTTGAAACTATAAAAATGATGTGGCTGGGCTATGCTAGCCGGTGATGAATGTATGGTGTTGAGAGGCTACTTTGCCTGAGACGAACACTCTGAAAACATGAAATTATACACAAAACCCTATGTTATGGTGATCAACAATACCTCAGCTTTGGGGCCAACAATTAAACAATAAACTATAACTGTGAACAACTACTACAGCCCCAAGCCAGCGAGACGGCTGGTCGATGCCTCAACTTCAAAATGGTGCTTGGAACACAATCCTCATGCTATGTCATGAAACTATAAATGTGAGCTATATAACCCTAGACTATGCGAGTTGAGACCCTAAGCATCAAACCCTGTTGAAACCTGTGGTTTGAAGCTATCTCAACACTACTGTGACTTCAAATCTACGTATCAGACCCTATGTCTCAAAGCATGTATGTAACCCTACGCTCTGAAACCTATCATGAGCAGTGTATGAAACCTGCTTCAAGAAGCTTAAAAACCTAACGCTTTGAAACCTGCCTGCAGTATGTTCCGAGCCCGGCTCGAAAGCACTGCCTCAAAAAGACGGCCTCAGGCAGACGGTTCAGCAACGCTCCGAACCCTGAGCACGGTCTTCAGCAAACCTGCTTCAAACCGAATATAACCCCAGGCTATATCAGTCTGAGCAACACTATCTCAATGCCTCAGCTAATCTGAGACCGCTATGAAATAGCAGTATAATATTATTAAAGGCTGGTTGGACAGTCTTAAACGTGCAATTTTCATGCCCAAAGAGAGAACTCAGAGGACAGTTACTTAGCCCATTCAAAGAACAGGTAACTGCACAATTACGTTGCCTAAGCAGACAATTTATTCGCCAGTCTTTAACCTTAATGAGTGTAATACTCTATCAGTCAAAAACCAACGATATAGCTTTTATACACAAGTATTCAAAGCCGTCACTGAAAGTTCTATGAATATTCAGTGCCCTGATCACAAAATAACCAACAGTGATCGTTGAATAAGTTTGCTCCAGTCTCAGCATTTGTATACAGCTTCCGTTAGTTTGAGGTTCTTCGGCAAATTAGCATATAAACATATTTCATTCATATTAATTATTTCGATTGACCAACCGCCTCACTCATTTGAATATATACACAGTACTAATTTTTATAAGGTATAAAACAACAAAATATGAATTTTAAAATTGAACTTACTTTGATAAACAACAAATTAATGAAATCTAAGTAACAGTTAAAAAGGGAGATAACCCTGCATATACAAAACTACAGTTAACTCAAATCGCTTACCTAGCGATATACTACAGGTTTTCTTGACAACAGCCCCCTTCTCAAGAAAACGCTCTTCTGTTTTCAACTAATACAAGAAAATCTGTTACTCTATTGACGGCTCAGGTAGTCAGCACATACATTGTCTGAGCCCTTGATTACTTGAACCTTGAATTTATAATTTTGTAGGAACAGAGCCCATCTCATGATCCTACCACTCTCTATCTGGCATTTCTGAATGTATGACAGTGGTGCGTGATCTGTCTGGAGTATGAACTCCGCACCATACTGGTACTTTTATGATGGCTAGGCACTCACGCTCTATGACGTAGTAGTTTTTCTCCCTCTGCAGCAGCTTTTTGCTAGCATATGCTAAGGGGAACAGGCCATCTCCAAACTCTTGCATTAAGGCTGATCCAACTCCACTGTCTGAGACATCTGTTTGTAAAACAAAGGGCCTTTTGAAGTCTGGTAGCCTGAGGATGGGTGAGCGAGTCAACAGGTCTTTGAGCGTATTGAACGCCTGCTGATGTTCGTCGATCCATACGACAGTGTTTGGCTTTCCTTTCTTCATCAGGTCTGTGAGGGGAGACGCAATATCGGCAAATGCTGGGATAAACTTCCTGTAGTATCCCGCCAAACCCAAGAATGCTCGTACTTGCCTTTTGGTCTTGGGTCTATCTGCATTCTTGATCTTATGAAGCTTCTCTTGCTCCATCTGCAACATACCTTTGCCAACTACATGCCCTGTGAATGAAATGCTTTCATATCCATTTATGCATTTGGATGGTCTTATGGTCAAGCCGGCGTTTCACACCCTTGTAAAAACTTCTCTCATCATTCCGAGATGTGGCCCCCAGGACTGGGTATGGCCCATGATATCATCGACATAGTTATCGGCATCACTGCAACCATGCAGCAGTTTGCACATCATCCTGTTGAACGTACTTCCCGAGTTTACCATGCCAAAAGGCATCTTCTTAAACTGGTAACTTCCATCTGGGGTCGTGAAAGCCGTCAGATGCTTTGACTTATCTTCAACAGGTATCTGCCAATAACCCTTGCTCAAGTCGATCTTCGTGAAGAATTTATCTTCCTTCAAGCTTGACATAATGTCCTCAGGGTTACCCATAGGTTCTGTATCAAACCTTGTCACCATGTTGAGCAATCTGTAATCAATACAGAACCTATTTGTGCCGTCTTTCTGTTTCACCAACACAATTGGTGAGTTGTAATCTGATTGTGCTGGCTCTATCACTCCAGCATCAAGCATGTTCTGAACCTCATCAGAAACTTCTTTTCTCTTTGCATATGGTATGGGGTATGGCCGAACCCTAACCGGTGTCTTGCTGGTGAGCTCTATCTTATGCTCCTCCAACTGAGTTGTTCCAGGCTTCTCGGTGAAAATGTTCTGGAACTCTTCAAGCAACCTGAGCACAACGTGACGTTGCTCACGTGTCAAGCTTTCTGACACCATGACATCTTTGTATGTCTCAGAACTGGTCAAGCCTGCCAGCTCTATCAAACTTTCATCATCCACAACCCCATCATCTTCACTGTATTCAGCCTCTATGAGTGCCATGCATGAAACAACATCATCGAGCTCCCTCTCTTCATACTTCTTCAGAAGGTTGATGTGGTATGTGCCAACCCTGTCACTAACCTGGACATTGTAGTCCATCCTGTTAACAACATCAACAACTTCTTCGAACGGCCCCTTCCACTGAAGAGTCAGTTTGTTGTGCGAGGTAGGCAACAACAGCAGAACTTTATCTCCTTTCACAAGCTTTCTGTTTCTAGCTGACTTGTCATAGTGGTGCTTGTACATACACTGGGCATCGTTCAAACTTTCACGAGCTATCTTGCAAGTGTCCTCGAGTCTGTGTCTCAGGTCAAGCACATATTGGTATGTGGTCATGACTTCTGGCGTTTCTCTCTCAGTCCAGAGTTCCTTCAGCACTTACATGGGACCTCGAACAGTGCGACCATACATGAGCTCAAACGGTGAGAAACCCGTTGAAGCTTGTGGGACCTCTCTGTAGGCGAACAGCAGATAAATATCTGTCCCAATCCTTGGGTCGCTCCTGGCACATTTTCTTGAGCATGCTCTTCAAAATGCCATTCATCCGCTCACACCATCCATTTCACTTGGGGTTGTATGGTGTAGTAAAGAGTTGTTTCAGAGACATCAGTCGACAAACCTCCCTCATCAAGTCTGAGGTGAACTGACTTCCTTTGTCACTGAGTATCTCAGATGGAAAACCAACTCTTGAAAATACATCGAGCAGTGCTTCAGCCACCCGCTCTGTCTCGATCTTTGGCAAGGCCACAGCCTCGGGGTACTTTGTAGCATAATCAACTACAGTGAGCATGTATCTGTGCCCTTTCTCAGATACAGGCGTTATGGGACCAATAAGATCAACGACAACCCGATGAAATGGTGTATCCATAATTGGCATCTCTCCCACAGGCACCTTTGAGACCCTTCCCTTTGGTACTGTCTTCTGACAAATATCGCATGAGCGACAAAACCTTGTCACATCACTGGTTACCCCAAGCCGGTGAAAGCTTGTTGTAATCCTATCAACCGTCTTCTTGGTTGAGAGGTGTCCACCAACAATTGATGTGTGCCAGGCTCATCACACGTCTTCTATGCTTTGCTGGTACAACTACTTGTTTGACTTCAGTTGAACCAGAGCCCTTACTCTCTGTGAACAACCTATACAGAACATCATTCTGTACATCATATCTATAACTGTTTCCACCCCTTGTGGTCAGCGTACTCTTGTCTCGGGCATAAGACCACAACTTTTGCAAAGATGTGTATTCAGTCTGAGCTCATCAATAGTAACCTCATCCCCAGGAGAGTTTGGAACACTTAATGCCCTGAGAAGTCTCTGTTCCTTCTTGGCCTGAGCTCGTGTCATGACAGCTGCCGAAACTCTAGCTTCGGGGTTCTGTGTTACATGACCCATGGTTTCGAACCATTCCTGGTTTGGGGTGTTTGAAACTCCAGGTATATTTCCCAACACCAGATCACATATGGGTGAGCCCAACACCATGGCTTCAACATTGCCAGTGTAATATGGTGTATCAACATGAACCAGTGCTGCCGGTACTATCTTGGCCCCGCCATCGATAGTTATCATAATATATCTCTTGTCCAGCATCTGGTCGTCTTGCACCAGGTTCTTTCGTATGGCCGCCAACTCACAGCCAGTATCTCTCAAAACCTTGACTGCTCGGCCATCAACTAACCCTGGTTGCAAATTCAAATTCCTCTCGCCTTCAAGCGATTCAACGGTACAGCCACCTGCTATGATCGGTACAGACTCTCCGTTAGCTAAGCATAGCTCTTCATCTCTCTGATACATTCTTGTATGTGGCTCTGGTTGCATGAGACCGACATACACAGGGCAGATATTTTCTGCTTGTCTGGAGACTGGTGTTGACTCTGATAACGCCTATGCTTGAAATCTGTGTATGTCTGAGCACCATGCTGTTGCTGTCCAGAGTCTTCATAACACATTGCTCCAGCACTTGTTTTCTTAGGGCCATTTTGGCGACAGTCTCTGGCGAAATGTCCCTCTTTTCTGCATATGAAACGGACCTTTTTCTGAGGTTCAGACCGCGGTGCTGGGCTAGCTCTGAGGTTAGTATTTGGCCTCTGATGTTGCCTGTTTGATGATGAGTTGAGCTTGGTATGTTTGTTCGAGCACATGGAGCCACCATGAGCCTCTATATATTGCTCAGCTAGCTTCGTCACATCATCAACCGACTTCGGGACTCTCTCTTTCAAGAACAAAGCAAGTTCGGACGAACAGGTTTGTATAAACTGGTCTCGAACCACTAAGTCCATCAAGCCTTCATACGATTTCTCAACCTCAGCCATCTCTGTCCATCTTCTAAAATACCTTGTCAAGCTAGCCATAAACTGAAAAACAGTCTCCCCATGCTCGGGTCGACTTTCTCGAAACTTCTGCCTGAAATATTCTTCTGTCAGGTGATATCGCCTGAGAACAGCCTTTTTCAGAGCCTTGTAATCATGAGCATGTTCTGGAGGCATGCTGGTATATACCCTTGCCTATCAAAAGCGAGCTCAAGCTAACTGCCCATGTCTTCTCTTCCCAGCCCTGACTCTGAGCAAAGCGATCGAACCGTTCTATATATGTCCATATCATCTTTCTGCTCATCAAACTTCGGCAATTTTGGTCTGGGAGCCTTACTGCTTGTTTCTGAGGTAGGCCCACTCATGCCTGTCTCAGCCCTTAACTTGACCAGCGCGATTTCACGCTCCTGTTCTTCACGCTTCATATGGGCTTTTCTCTCAAACTGATCATGCTCACGCTTCTGCCGCTCATCTTCACGTTTCTGTCGCTCATCTTCTCGCCTAGACATACGCTCTTCCCTATCTAAATATTATTTCTCTTTCTTCTCAGCATAGTCCATGAGGTCTTGCCCAGTCAACCCTAAACGCACACCAGCCGATATCCATTTATCTATGTCCATGATCACCAAAGTAATGTTTCAACTCTATGTAGCTTCAGCTATATAAACCTTCTGAGAACTATCCTGGACGAGCACCCAAATTGTCAGGATGCTGGGTGATCCCCCAATGACAAGGCCCAGCTTCAGACCTTTTTAAATATTTCGGGCGTTCCGTGAGGTGACAATGTCTTGAGCCAAACACAGCACAAGGCTTGAAACTATAAAAATGATGTGGCTGTGCTATGCTAGCCGGTGATGAATGTATGGTGTTCTGAGGCTATTTTGCCTGAGACGAACACTCTGAAAACATGAAATTATACACAAAACCCTATGTTATGGTGATCAACAATACCTCAGCTTTGGGGCCAACAATTAAACAATAAACTATAACTGTGAACAACTACTACAGCCCCAAGCCAGCGAGACGGCTGGTCGATGCCTCAACTTCAAAATGGTGCTTGGAACACAATCCTCAAGCTATGTCATGAAACTATAAATGTGAGCTATATAACCCTAGACTATGCGAGTTGAGACCCTAAGCATCAAACCCTGTTGAAACCTGTGGTTTGAAGCTATCTCAACACTACTGTGACTTCAAATCTACGTATCAGACCCTATGTCTCAAAGCATGTATGTAACCCTACGCTCTGAAACCTATCATGAGTAGTGTATGAAACCTGCTTCAAGAAGCTTAAAAACCTAACGCTTTGAAACCTGCCTGCAGTTTGTTCCGAGCCCGGCTCGAAAACACTGCCTCAAAAAGACAGCTTCAAAAAGACGGCTTCAAAAAGACAGCCTCAAAAAGACGGCCTCATGCAGACGGTTCAGCAATGCTCCGAACCCTGAGCACGGTCTTCAGCAAACCTGCTTCAAACCGAATATAACCCCAGGCTATATCAGTCTGAGCAACACTATCTCAATGCCTCAGCTAATCTGAGACCGCTATGAAATAGCAGTATAATATTATTAAAGGCTGGTTGGACAGTCTTAAACGTGCAATTTTCATGCCCAAAGAGAGAACTCAGAGGACAGTTACTTAGCCCATTCAAAGAACAGGTAACTGCACAATTACGTTGCCCAAGCAGACAATATATTCGCCAGTCTTTAACCTTAATGAGTGTAATACTCTATCAGTCAAAAACCAACGATATAGCTTCTATACATAAGTATATAAAGCCGTCACTGAAAGTACTATGAATATTCATTGCACTGATCACAAAATAACCAGCAGTGATCGTTGAATAAATTTGCTCCAGTCTCAGCATTTGTATACAGCTTCCGTTAGTATGAGGTACTTCGGCAAATTAGCATATAAACATAGTTCATTCATATTAATTATTTCGATTGACCAACCGCCTCACTCATTTGAATATATACACAGTACTAATTTTTATAAGGTATAAAACAAACAAAATGAAGTTTAAAAGTGAACTTAATTTGATAAACAACAAATTAATGAAATCTAACTAACAGTTAAAAGGGAGATAATCCTGTATATACAAAACTACAGTTAACTCAAATCGCTTACCTAGCGATATACTAAAGGTTTTCTTGACAGTATGTTTCAAATACTAAAGGTTTTGGAGAATCAGATTTCATGTTGTTTATTTTTTGCAAATTTTAAACACAAGTTTACAACTATGCAATCTATGTATATTTAAAGTAACAAGTTAATCGAGAAGCATACAGGATGTACTTCAACAATAAATCTAAATTTGGCTGTTCTGATATAGTCAAACGTTTTGGGGGAGTGGGATGTGGTAGTGAATTTATCAGACATGACATGCTCATAAATTCCTGTCTTAAAACCTCATATCTCTTAAACATACTGAAAAATAGGTATGCTCCAAATGGCCATTTTCCATAAATGCTATCAGCGTAGTTTAATGGAAGAACACCTTCTTGGCTTAGTCATAGAGGGAAGTCTAGGTTCAAATCCTAGCACTGTCTATTGGAAAGGCTTTTTGGAGTCAGTTATTTGCTATAGACAACCTTTAACCCTTTCCCTGTTCTATGTTTATTTCAAATTTGAATACCTACCAATATTCAGGGACAAAATAGATTAATGAAATATGGAAGATGGAACATTATAGCCATTTAAAAACTACAGAAACAGTTCTATCAAATTCTATTAGCATATATATTAACAGAACCTATAGGAGCCTTCTGATCTGGGTCTACTGTGTTTGCAGTTACATAAAAGTTGTTTGTACATGTATGACCGAAAGGGTTAAACAGAAATAATAATGTCCCGAACAATTTTTATGATACATGTACAGTACAATGTCCACTTTTTGTGTCCATTGCTTTGGCAGGGTGACAGGGTTTATTTTTTGCATGGCATCTTTTATTTTGTCACATTTCTGCTGGCAGGTGACACATGTTCCTTTGAACACTTTTGTTCTAATTCCTGTCATATTTCTCACTTTCTTGTCCATGTGTATCGTAAAATAGATATAATAATTTAAACTGGATCTTAATTCATGGACAGGGGATAGCTAATTGAGTTTATTTTGTATGCATTATCTACATTTCATTATCAACCAATAACAACTCATCTTCTCATTTCAAAATTGCACACACAAACATAAGTATAAGTTTTTGTTACTGATTGTTAATTTACTTTTACAGTGATTGACCTGATTTTTTCTAGCCTGCTTGTTGTCAGCTCAACAGTTGCCAAAGTGGCAGTTGTGTAGGCACATACATATGTCGGTCTGTTTGTCCATTTGATTTTGTAACAGTAAATCCATTATTTTGTATCAACAGATCTCCCTATTACGTGGCCCATATCTTGAGTAGACAGTGTACCAGGTACAAGGGCCTTAACTCTCGCATCACACATTTTGAAATTTATCCTTGATTTAATTTTCTTCATTCACTGGGTCAAACAAACATTTAATTTTATAAATGGCTGAGTCACTAGTAGACAGAGTACCATGTATAAGAATTATGAATCAAGGTTCACTCCACCAGAGGCTGGGCTGATTTTACTTTAATTACTGTAGCGAAAATTTAATAAACAAATAAATATTTTCTCTGACATCATTGATCAGATTTAAAATAAAAAAAATTGGCAGGAATGTTCCGTAGGTGACCATTTACAAAGTTGTAACCTATAAAATACAAGAGCACCACTTGGGGGTTCGAATGTTAAAGTTTTCGAACAGTGACAATGGAAATGCAGATGGTGGAGTTACGACATAGCTCTTTTTTTCTTCGAAAAGCAGACAGGCTAAAAATGGCCGCCATAGATTGGGCTAAATCCTTTCTATGGCTAAAGGGAGCATTAAACCATTGAACAGATTTTTATGTACCAGTATTTTTTGTAAGAATAATTGGTGAACATTTGCCAAGTATTCATTTTGTTTCCTAAAAATTAAAAAAAAAATGAGGCATACGGCTAAGCGTCACATTTTATTTATAGGTCAATGTGACCTTGACCTTGGTCTTCATTTACAAAATAAACTTGTGCGGAGCAAACCTCATATACCGAATCAGCTAGGATCACAGATATGGCATGTGAGTTCATCTTAGGATGGTAGAGTGTCGCATATTAGTTTTAGGTCAATGTGACCTTGACCTCATTTACAAACAAGCCCTCCCGGAGCATATCTCATACACTAATTCAGCTAGGATCACCAAATATGGTGTGTGAGTACATCTTGGGATGGCGGGGTGTCACATACTATTCATAGGTCAATGTGACCTTGACCTTGGGCTTCATTTTTGTAGGTCATGTGGCCATGACCTTGATATTTGACCTCAATTACAAAAAAGCTTGTCTTTTGTGGTAGTTTGAGTTCAAATTCTGCTCATACTATGCAATCTTTACTTTCATTTTGCAGTGCATATACAGACCTGCTTACAAATCACCTTTCATTGCCAGTGCTTTGCTTTGGGGGCATTTGTCAACTACTGCGACACATTTCTTGTTTGGCTATATTTTGACAATAAATTGACATACAAAAATATATGTTCTTACGTAACACTATGTAATTCGTGACCTATTGTCTCAGATGAACGATAATGGACAATATCATTATTATAATATTGCTTAGGTTTTGTCGTGGTTGTGGCTTTCTTCACTGACAATTTTCAGATTTAATTTGTCACACATCTTAATCATATGTAGACAGTTCATAATGTGCGAGATTCGCAACATTTGTTTTGAATTACGTGAATTACATGGATTGACATCTACTTTCTTTAAATTTCATTAGTTATGCTTTACTTCATTGCATGTAAAATGTCGATGGTCGATTCCCGGTAGAGGCAGTGCCTTAGTTCATATTAAATATCCAGACAAATGTCACTGTGCACCTTGTGTTTGATCTCCGTTTACATTCTGGAAAGGTAGACGCATATCCAGTGGAACCTTTCCTATTTTCTAGGGCGTCATTCATTTGTTGAACATAGGAGTCTTAAAAACAGGTGGTTGCTTAATACATGGCAAAGGTAAAGGCCCAGATATAGACCTTTGCTTAATGGTTGCTTAAGTCAAATTCTACTGTACATGTAATTCATTTCGCGTGTCTTTAACCTTTAGCTGCCAAATAAATTTCATTAAAATTTACTTCATGTTTCTTTAACTCCAAACTAATTAATCCCGTGACTATGATTTTGATACAAAAAGGATCTACTTCGTCAACTAATAAGCAAAGGTTAGCGGTGTAACATAGCATTTTGAAAAACACACTGTGTTAAACTCTGGGCCATCATAACGCATTAACTGGATTACCATAACGCACAATCTGGACCACCTTAATGCATAATCTGGACGGACCACTTTAACGCCCAATCTGGACAACCATAACGCATAATCTGGACCACTTTAACGCCCAATCTGAACAACCTTAACGTATAATCTGGACCACTTTAACGCACAATCTGGAACACCGTAACGCATAATCTGGACCACATAAACGCACAATCTGAACCACCTTATGTAATAATATGGACCACCTTAACGCATAATTCGGACCATGTTAACTCATAATCCGGAGCATCTTAACGCATAATCCGGACCATCTTTACGCATAATTAGGACCAACTTAACGCATAATCAGGACCACCTTAACGCATAATCCGAACGCATTATCCGAACAATCTTAACGCATCTGGAACATCTGAACGCATAATCTAGAACACCTTAATGCATAATTTGGACCACCTTAACGCACAATCTGGACCGTCTTAAAACATAATCCGGACCAAGGTGACGCATAATTTGGACCAGCGTGACGCACAATCTGGACCACTATGGTGTAAAATCTGGACCACTAAGGTGCATGATCTGCTCTGTTAGCTTTTGGAATTATAAGGATTCGACCCAACAGTTTATGTGTGAGCCAAAAGTACCCTACAAAACTTTACATTATAAAACGTTAATAAATAGTCATTAAGTGATCAGTTCATGCATAAATGTATAAATATACATGTATAAGGGAAAGAGAAAGGGTTACCTTTCAGACTATTGCTACTCCAAGTTGCATTCGATGATATATAATCAGTATCGTTCCACCGTAAGATAGTGTAATTTCATTTCCCAATGAAGATATAAGAGATATAAATGTCTAAACGTCTGTCATTCCACCAAAAGTCAGTGTCATTCTACCTTACAACAGTGTCATTCCATTTCCCAAAGGGCATATACGGGCTACAGTGTCTCAAACGTATGTCATTCCACCTATAATCAGTGTTATCCCACCTTACAATAGTGTAATTCTATTTCCAAAAGGAAATATACGGGCTACAGTTTCTCAAAAGTATGTCATTCCACCTATAATCGGTGGCATTCCATTTCTCAAAGGGCATAATAATACGGGTTACAAACAGGGTCTCAAATGTATGTCATTCCACCTACGATCAGTGTCATTCCATCTTACAACAGTATCATTTTATTTCCCAAAGGGGATATATGGGCTACAATGTCTCAAAAAAGTATGATATTTCACCTATAATCAGTGTCATTCCAACTTACGACAGTGTCACTCCATTTTCCAAAAGGGCATATACGGGCTAAGTCATTCCATCTATAGTCAGTGTCATTCTATATCCCAAAGAGGATATAGGGGCTATCATGTCTCAAACGTATGACATCCCACCAATAATCAGTGTTATTTCACCTTAGAACAGTGTCATTCCATTTCCCAAAGGGGGTATACGGGCTACAGTGTCTCAAAGATATGTCATTCCACCTATAATCACTGTCATTCCACTAAAAATGTCATTCTAAGTTCTAAAGTATTAATGTTTGGGGTATAATATTTAGGATGACTCAGTGTCATTCCATCTTACAACAGTGTCATTTCATTTCCCAAAGTTCATATACGGGCTACAATGTCTAAAAGGTATGGCATTCGACCTATAATCAGTGGCATTCCATTTCGCAAAGGGCATGTACGGGCTACAATGTCTCGTTAGTATGTCATTCCACCTGTAATCACTGTCATTCCACCTATAATCACTGTTATTCCACGTTAACATTGTCATTCTATGTTCTAAAGTATTGGGGTTTTGTAGGATATGATTACTCTGTGTCTCTTTGTCATTCCACCTTGTGAAAAACTGAATGACAAGGGATCATTTATTGTAGAAAAATATTACCTGTCATTCGTCATTCCATTTTCATTCGTCATTCACTTTAGGGAGTCCCCACAAAATCAGTATGTACAACCATTTATGTTACAGTAGAGCCTGTCGCAAACGGTCATTTATTTATTGAACATATGGGTGTTAAAAAGCAGGTGGTTGTTAAAGAGGAAGTCCCTACAATGAACGCATATTTTCAATAATGTCATAAAACTTAATATTTGTTATATTCAATCATTATTGTGAAGATTGTCAATTCGAACTTATATCGAAAAATGCCCCTGTGATACAAAATAAACCGTTTTTATCTACACTTATAATTTTTGTTCTACAACAAAATATTATTGACCTTGGTCGAACAGTTAACGAAATTATTCGATTGGTTTTCTTGCGATATACTTCTTTTCAGCATTAGAACAAATGAGTTTTGTATACATGTATTTTAGGCGCTTTTTAAACGTGTCGAATATAGTGACTTCCCCTTTAATGCAGTCCATAAGCAATGCAGAAAGCTCCTGTAGGATTGTTCAGCATTACTTTAGATCTGCATTATGTTTTGGACTTGAGAAATTGTAAATACAGTAAAACTTCGATTATCCGAACACTAAAATACGTATTATTATCGATCTTTAAGACAGGTGGCAGCTTAATGCATGGTGAAAGTCATGCAGAAAGCTCCTCTAGGAGCTTTCTGCATGACTTTCACCATGCATTAAGCAGCCACCTGCCTAAAAGGGTCTAAATTCTTCTATACCGAAAATACGAATAATCGAGGTTTTACTGTATTAGAAATTTGGATAACTCGATCGTCTGTTATCTCATAATTGTTATATCATAAATTGTATGGTCCCTTGAAGTTCACGATATTGAAGTTTAACGGTATATAGACAAACAAAAATGAAGTCACTCGAATTACGCGAAATCATGAATTCAGTTGTATATACGTACATGTAGTAATGCATTTCTGCGCATTATTCTCGTTCTCTTAACCCACTCCCTCATAGGCTATATTTAGACCTAACCTTCTCTGAATAAATCTACCGAAAAGGAAAACAATCCGTGTAGTTTTGAAGCCAATGTTTCAATAGTATTGTATCCTATGGAGCAAATACTCTATTTATCACAATGGTTTCATTAAGTGACCTTAACTGAATCGTCAAAAGGCTGATTAAAGGCTGTTTAACCCATTACATCATAAGCTATTTTTAGACAAAACCTATTTGAATAAATCTACCGAAAAGAAACATTTACTAGCAAAAAGGAACATTTTAGAATTGCGTAGTATTGAAACCATTGTGATAAATAGAGCAATGGTTTCAAATGCTTCAAAACGTGATTTTTACATATGCGTCAAAAGGCGTCATATGATGGGTTAAATGTAAATCGTGTGTGTCGTTTAAAACTGAACGGAATGTTAACTTATTACTTGTCATACACGGTAGGTTTATTCAAAGAGGTAGGGTCTATAAATAGTCTAGGAGGTAATGTGTTAATTAATGGGTACATAATTAACCTCTGTCATAATAACTGCGGGCGGGCGATTTGCACAGACAGACACAAACAGATACAGACAGACAGACAGAGAGAGTGATATATATTTCTATCCCTTCTGCTAAAAATAAAGGATTATGAATGATTAAGTATGTTGATACATTGATCTCCGATGGCCTGGAACTTAGTGCTGTTTTCAAATCGACGCAGATTTCAAGCCCACACATATAGTTATATAAATGTTCTGGATACTTCAGGGCTATAGATAAGGGTGCGTGCCCAAATTTTAACTTGTCATTTCTCGACCAAGCCCTATACTGTGACTACTCTTTAGAATCGTCTCTACGAGATCATGTGACTCAAATAGGAGCCATCTGGTCAGGGTCTGCTCTCATTGATTGTGAAGTTTGGCGCCACACCTTGTCCTTTGTTTAAACGAGTTTGCATTTGTCTGATTCTGTTGCAGCTGTGCTTAAAAGTATGAACTAATACTTAACATATATATTTAGCACCATTTGCGTTTAGCTTGACATACGTATGGTAAACCATTTGCGTTTAGCTTGACACACTTCCGGTTCACCGTTTGCGTTAAGCATGACATGCATACGGTTTACCGTTTGAATTTAAATTGGCATGCATACGGATCACCGTTTGTGTTTAGCTTGGCCTGCATACGGTTCACCGTTTGAATTTAGATTGTCCTGCATACGGTTCACCGTTTGTGTTTAGTTTGGCATGCATACGGATCGCCTTTTGCGTTTAGCTTGGCATGCATATGCTTAACCGTTTGCGTTTAGCATGACATGCATATGGTTCCCCGTTTGTGTTTAGCTTAGCATACCTACGGTTGATCATTTGCGTTTAGTTTGGCCTGCATACGGTTCACCGTTTGCGTTTAGTTTGCCATGTATTCTGCTAACCGTTTGCGTTTAGCTTGGCATGCATACGGTTCATCATTTGCGTTTAGTTTGGCATGGGTAGGGTTCACCGTTTACAGGGGTTTATAACGGTGAGCTTTTATTTTGTATTTTGTGTCAATCCTTGAAGTGATAGGCATGCATTTTAACCCTTTCCCTCATATAAACTCTTTTGCACGCATTAGCAAACAAGGCTGACCCAGATCAGACGGCTCCTTTGTTTTCTCTGTGTGTTTATGGCATGATATTGATCTGATTCTACATTTTTTATAAAAAAACACAACAACATTGAAATGTTTCCATTATAAAAATTCAACTTATAAATATTCATAATGCCATTATTTCATACATGAATATCTAACAGGGAAAGGGTCAAATCCTTTGAAGAAAACTACGTAGATTCAGATCAAACAGAACTATATCGATCTGATTCTTCAATTCCTTCCACGGCCCAAACATTCTATGTTCATATATCGTTACAAAAATCCAGTTTATAAATATTCATGATGTAATAATTTTTAATGAATATTCATAGGTTACAGGGTTAACCCATTCCCGCATATTGATGTCTTTTGACGACTCTATAAAAGTCACTGATTGAAACCATTGTGATAAATAGAGCATTCTGTAGATTTGTTCAAAGCGGTTGGGTCTAAAAATAGCCTATGAGGTAATGGTTTAAGGGGTACAGGATTAACCTTTGTCACGGTAACCTTTGTAAATAGTTTTGATCTGGTTCAGGGGCCGAATAATCCGGGGTCACGTCAGAATATAAACTGTTTGGCAATCTGATGGTGGAATGTAATGAAAACATATGATTCGGTGTCTGAATCTAAAAAACAGGCTCATGTTTATTAACCAAAATACAAATATCATATCATATTAATCTCACAATAATAATAATAATAATAACAATAATAATAATAACATTTTACCTTTTTTCATTTGTCAGAAAATAATCCGAAATAAATATGTATCTGTGCTTTACATTGGGCATCTAAAATAACCAGAGAAACTTTGTCGATAATAAGAGTCGGGCATCGCGATCGGGTTTCTCTATATCCTCTATCCCCTCTCTCTCTGGAGCGTCCGCTTAACCCACAGTGAGCTGACAGGACGTTAATCAGCACACACAAACAATGTAGACCCATATCAGTGGTATCCAGAAGAAACCCCTGATCTGGATCTACATTGTTTGCTATATTAATCAATGCCAAAGGTTGTCAATAGAACATACAGTTGAACTTCGATATCTCGAAACTTCAAGAGACAATACTAATTAGTTCGAGATAACAGAAGTCCGGGTTATCCGATTTATATTCTGATCAATAGCTCAAGTTCAAAGCTTAATGCAGGTCTAAAGTAATGCCGAAAGCTCCTTCGGGAGCTTTCAGCCTTACTTTCGACCTGAATTAAGCTTTCACGTGTGTTTCTAGATATGTGTAGTAATGCATTTTAGAACATTTCGGTAGTGTATATTTTGGAAGGACCGAAGTTTCAGTTCGAATTATCCCGAGGCTCCATTTATCCGAGTTTGAGATATCGAAGTTCAACTGTACAGTAGAACCTCTCTATAACGACACCTAAATTGTGTTAATTAGTTGGTATTTAGGGCAGGTGGCTGCTTAAAGCAAAGTGAAAGTAAAACAGAACGATCCTATAGGAGCGTTCTGTTTTACTTTCACCTTGCTTTAAGCAGCCGCCTGCCTTAACCACAAAATTCTTAATATAATTTAGTGGTCGTTATAGAGAGGTTTTACTGTATTTCTTTTCCAGGACCCCTCTGAATATTTATGGGAGAAATAATGTCATCATGATTATGAATGAGATTATTTCTTATAATGGCACATGGACACAGAAATGTTCGGCTTTGGTAGAAACTGTAGAATGAGATCTATATAATTCCATAAGCAAACAGAGCAGACCGTGATCAGACGGTTCCTAAAGGAGCCGTCTGATCTGCGCCTACTCTATTTGCAAATAATAATATTGATTATAATAAAAACTTTATTTAACGAGAGTACTCGTTTGGTTATAACCAATATTCCACGAGGTAATCGAGCTAAGGCATAGAAATGTGCATTTATGGAGAAAAGGGTTGAAATTATCGAAGATATATGGTTAAATCTATTGAGACATGTTATTGGTCTGCGTTGCAAGGAGACATTATCGTTCTTGCATAGTAAACATTGTAGGCTATTGACCACCGATATTCGGACGGATTTTATTGAGGCGTACACTTTAGGCAGAGCGAGGAACCATTATCCTGTCATAAACACGATGCTTGTAGGAGCACATTTGTCTCGGAGCACATTTGTCTCACGAAGTATGACCGATATGCTCGTAAACATTCATAATTGTGATGAATTGGAAGTGAGACAGATGTGTTCGACACACTAAAGGAAGGGCACTCGAAGCACATTTGTCTCACATTCTATCATATCCTACTAAAATTCTACTTAACCCTTTCCCTCATATTAACGTGTTTTCACACAACTGCAAACAGAGTAGACTCTGATCTGACGGCTCCTATAGCTGTCTGATCAGCGTCTGTTCTGTTTGCTTATGGAATAAGACTGATCTGTTTCTAAAATAGCTACCACGTTTCACCGTCTATATTCCATTATAACCATTTTGTCCATGAAATGGCATGACTATTCAGTAGGTATTGCAAGTTCGAATAAACATAGGAAAAAGGGTAAAATGACAACTGCTTAGTACATTGTAATTGTCCGAAAAGGCGGATATAGAAATTAGCCGCTTGTCTGTCTCTCTGTCCGTATGTTTGGCCACATGTACAACCTGAAATTATTTGCGATAACATATCGTTATTAGTTGTTTAAAGTTTTATAAATGATTTAAGAAATATTTCAAGCAACAACAAGGTAGTATCAAGTAGCAAACGATGTATTTATATGTATAACATATAGGCTAATTAAGGGGTACATTTGAGAATGGTATATTATGTAATAATATTCTAGGCTTTTAATGTTGCGGTATGTGTTTGGGGTTTTTACGGACCTGTAAAAAGTAAGTTTACAGGTCCGTAAAGCACATAAGTTTACCTCAACGTAGATCTAAGTCAATAACTGAGTTAAAGTTTGGAAAACAACTTTTGTTCCAAAACTCAATTCAAAACTATGACCTGTGGATATACGATTTGTTTTGTTGGGTTTAAGTCGCACTGACATATTAATATGTCATAATTATGGCGACTTTTCCAGCTTTCCGTGTTGGAGAAAGGCCCAAGCATATTTACCGACCTTCCGCAAGCCAGGTGGATGGCTTCCTCGCATGAAACAGTTCGACGCTCCAAGTGAGGGTCGAACCTACAGCGGTTTGGGGCAAGTGGTCAGCAACCTTAACCACTCGGACATGAATATCCCTAAATGATCTAAGGAAGAAAACGAGTAGACCTTCCCATACATATTTCGTTTCCATCATATATATATTATATAACTGGCAATAGAATACAACCGGAAAGTATATATATATATATATATATATATATATATATATATATATATATATATAAAGACTAAACGTGATATGGCTTTAAAATCTTTAATTAATAACTTAAAAATGCGTGACGCGTTTCATCAGATCATCAGGCGCAGTATTATGACATCATGACTTTGATGTCATGACGTCGGCGTCCCTACTTCCTGTAAGGGCCGTAACTCCATCAACTTTCAAGGGAGACAAATGTTTGAATTAGAAATTAATTGCATTCAGTGTTGGTTTAAATTTTTGTATAAAATATTTTTATTTTTCTGGCCTAGAACAAGAAGAACTATCCATTCACAGCAAATTAGAGACCCATCAACAAGACAAATTCCTTTAAGCGAACATTTAGAAAAATGCGGAATCAAAACCCTTCAATATGAAATATTTCCCTTTTTTAAATTAAAGACAGATAGTGTTTCAGCTAGGCTAGAAAAAGAAAAATATGAGTAAAATATAGTTACGTTTTACATTTGGACTTTTTATTTTACTGTTTGTGGATAAAAGTACATGTATGAGTCATGCAGGAAACACTACATACAAAACAGCCGCCTGAACAGCAAAGCGACAAAAAAGAACAACAAATGTACATGCATATCAAAAGACACAAAGAGACACACAAAGACATAACAAACAAACAATTGGGGGAGATGGAAGAACCGCCTTGGAACGGTCAGTAACAATTGTCAAGTGGGGGTTAAACCGGTTCAGGGGCGCCCAATCTCACACTTATTCGCTTTCCACGCTAAAAAGACAAACAGTGTAAATAAACATACCCCCTCTCCGACTAATCAGCAACAACTGAGATGGCAAAAACAGTGGCAAATTGCACGTTAAACGAAAACATTAAGTGAAACAAACTGGGTCCACCTATCGCTAGTGTACTCGGTGATTTGGCTACGATCAGAGTAAACTGTAGAAAAGTAATAAAGGGCATAACAAGATAACAAGAGAATATGTACAAAGATCCAACGACCTCCTTCCGTTTCCGGAATTCAGAGTGAGTCGTCATAGAGTACTAATCCTTTACTGTCGGCGTACATTGCCAACTATAAAAGGTTTGACAACCAGACCTGCAGTATGTTGTAGTGCTATAGGATCATATCACTGTTTAATGAACTTTTTAACATATTTGATGAGCAAAGTGAGAAATTGGGTATGTCCAATAATTTTACAAAATTTCTAAAACACATCACCATAAAATTCCGGATGTGAAATACTGTGTCGCAGGAGTGCCTTAAGATTGCACTTATACTTGCTAATAAGTGAGAGATTTCGATGGTAAAAATTAGAGAATGTTTTTTCCAAGTTTATGATATCAATATCACTGCTTAAGCAGCTTTTCAGCTAAAATGATATTTTGACTGTTAAAAAAGGCATCAACAGAAGTACAAGCTTCAGCGAAACGAATGAGTTGAGATATGTAAACCCCATAAGATAGAGTACGGGAAAATCTCCGTCTAGATAAGGGAAATTTACAATATTAAAATCAAAATCGACTCTTTTGTCATAACTTTTAGAAGAAATAATGCTATTGTCAATTTGTTGGGTTGTTACGTGTATTACTGGTTGTTACATATGTCGCAGGGTTGTAACTAACATTGCCAGTTGTTACATCTATTGCCAGTTGTTACATAATTTGCCGGTTGTTACATATGGTGCTGATTGCTTCATATGTTACCAGGTTGTAACAAATATTTCCAGTTGTTACATCTATTGCCAGTTTTTACATATATTGCTGGTTGAAATAAATATTACCGGTTGTTACATATGGTGCTGGTTGTTACATATGTTGCCAGGTTATAACAAATATTGCCGGTTGATACATAATTATAATGCTGGTTGTTACATATGTTGTTCGTTTTTAACAAATATTGACGGTTGTTACATATGGTGTTGGTTGTTACATATATTGCCAGGTTGAAACAAATATTACTGGGTGTTACATATATCGCCGTTGTTACATTGTTTATTACAACAGACGCCGGCAAAATAATCGGATAATCAGTATCCATGCTTATAAAACTTTTAGTTGAGTCTGAGTTTATTCTCAAGTTTTTGATTGGTCAGATTTGAGCCTAAGGCTCAAATCTGACCAATCAAAAGCTTGAGAACTCAAATCTGACCAATCAAAAGCTTGAGAACGAACTCAGACTAAACTAAAAAGCTTTATAAGCATGGACTCTGAAGTAGTCGAAATTACACCAAATCCATAGTTGAACAGACATTATCTTTTACAGCGAGGAAAGGGTTAATTTTTTTGAATAAACAATATCATCGGTGCCATTTTTAGATCGTCTGTTTCGAAGAAATCACGAGCTATTGTCGTAACTCAGGCGTCCGCGTCGTCGTTGTCGTCGTGGTTGTCGTCGTCATCGTCCGAAATCTTAACATTGACCATAACTTCTTCAAATTTTCATTTACAACCTTCATTTTTGGTATACATGTTCATCTTGACAAGGCCTATCCACACATATCAAAATGATAACAGACGAGCGTTCGCATCCGCTTGCGGTGCTCTTGCTCCATAGGAATAAATGCTCTATTTATCACGATGGTTTCAAAACTGCACATTTCTAAAAAGTCTCCTTTTTTATAGTTAATGCTCCTTTTCAGTAGAGTTATTCAAAGAGGATGGGTCTAAAACTAGTCTAGGGGAGAATGAGTTAATGCATAAAAAAGCAATTCTGAAAGCTCTATAATTTCTGTCCTGCATGAAGCTTTGACCTTTCTTACAAATAAGGAAATAGACCTTTGTCGAGAAGTCGCTTGTTTACTGTAACAGGGTGTGTAGGCCAGTCTCTTACCTATAATGCCTAATTCTTTTTTGGTTATTGAGAACTAATACACCCGCACTTATCAGTAGTACCACACTGAATACACAGTAATACTTTTTTACAAAGTTTCCTTACATTAACTTAACCCTTTCAACACTGAATTTTCAGAGTGGTATAGTCCATCTGTGTTTATAGGACCCGGTTAGCAATAACGGCTTAAACCTGATAAAGGGTTTTGAATGACAAAACGTGCAGACCCTGATCAGAGGGCTCCCCCAGAATCCCTCAGATCAGGGTCTACACTGTTTGCAAATGCCAGTATACGTGACCCCATTCAAATGGTTAAATGAATGGTTCGGCACACATTGCGAGCCCTTCAGATAAACAGTTGAACCGCATAGATGATTTTATCCCTTTGCATACTCAATATTGAAAGTGAAATGAGACGTTTTGATTACTTGATGAAAGAAACGCGATACTTTGCGAGAGAATTTGGAAATAACATTGGTACCCTCTTATCTGTATCCACGCTGTCTGCAAATGACAACTTGTTTCCCGGATTCAAATGTTTAACCCTTGAATCCATAAATACGCCTTTATACGCATTTACAAACAGAGAATACCAAGATCCGACGACTCCTATACGAGCCATCTGATCAGGGTCTGCTCTGTTTGCTTATGATATGATACAGATAATATGATTATTCAGTTTCTGCCATTGCTAAAATTCCATGTGTTGATGTGCTATCATAACATAATCTAATTAATATTTCTTACATTATTTCTTACATGAATATTCATTGAGTAAAGGGTTAAGACTATATCGAAGTGTTTGTTTTCACTCTGTACAATATCATGTACCATTGCACATTTAGACCTAGATAGAATGGTTTTAGTTTCAGTTTTATTAGCAACTGTGCAAACACACTGCCTTTTGCCATTTACAATATAAGTAAGTCAAATGTGGCCAAGACATGCAAATGGTGTGTTCCCACGTTCCCTTTATATAATCCATTGGTATAGTAATTGCGACGTTTAGTGTGGGGGAAGGAAAAATAATAGTTTCAGTTTTATTGGTATATCAGCAGTACATTATGCAGTTGACCATTGACAATAATACAGTAAAACTTCTCTAAACCGGAATTCAGGTAGAGAAGAATTCTAATACTTTTAGGCAGGTGGTTGCTTATTGCAGAGTGAACGTTCACCATGCATTAAGCTGCCACCTACCTCCAAGACCGATACTTTTACCAAATGTGGCTTCTAGTTTAGATAGGTTTTACTGTACATGCGAAATATAGTATATACAATCAGGACTTTCAAAAGTTACAAGGAATTACAAAACAGCAAGAGTAAATAGGATAGTTTCACGGAAATGCAGACATCATTTAGTATATTTAGTTGCATTTATTAAATATTTATTGTTTGTTGTTGACATAAAAGCATTAAATGTGTTAACAGTTGGCCAATGAATGTGTCCAACAAAAGACTACTGAAAGGTGGTTAAAAATGATTCCCAAATTTGGGTTGATTTGTTTTATTTTGGGGTATTTTTCTATGAATTTAAGATTAAATTTATTATTTGGTGTTGAAACTTATCCGAACTATTGAATAACGATAAAGAAACAGATTTGATAATTTTGCGTTTTTTTCGTACTATCTTGAAGTGCACTACATTGAAATGCATATATTTTTATACAATAAGTATTAAGAAAACTGGGTTTCAAACTTGATTTTCAGGATTGATCATTAATAATAGGGAAGTTGGAAGTTGTTAGATCTAAAACGATATTACAAGAAAGTACGTTTAGTCCTTTACTCCATAAATACCTACTTGTACACCTTTGCAAACAGAGAATACCCAGATCAGATGACTCCTTTAGGAGCCGTCTTACCAGGGTCTGCTCTGTTTGCTTATGAAATAATATAGATGTGAATATAAAGTGTCATTATAAAAATACACACATTAATATTCATGATACTATGATTTCTGTCATTAATAGCCATGGAGTAAAAGGTTAATATAATCCATATCATTGTGCCCAATGTGATGTGGTGTTTAAGAAATCACAGAAATATATGAAATGTCACCATTGTCATTCCCTTCAAATGCGATGGCTGTGCACGACTGTTGCCTAAATTAACTGATTTGGGGTCATTTGTACAGAGTCGCATATCAGAAGTACAGACGTGCCAAAACACTTAGTATTCAGAGATATAATGAATGAATAGAGGGAAACTGAACAGGGGAGACTCAATGTAATGTGCTTTTGCTTGAAAGAAAGTGAATAATCAAGTCCGAATGAGCGTAGAGACGATGGTGAGAAATGTGTGACAAAGATTATAACAGACGTTTTAGGATTTAATCCAGATGAAGTGAAATATAAAGAGAAACCTCTGACTCTTTTGTTCGACTGTAAAAGAACAAGCCTCAAGGCCGCTCGAGAGAATGCAGGAACTGAAAACTTAGCTCTCAAAAACATATACTTTCAGCCAGCTCTGACAAAAACTCAAAGAGCAGTGGCTTTTAAGAGAAGGGAGCAGCGTAGGATGAGAATTCAATTCTGAAGTTACAGATCGTCAGCGCGCAGAAACCCATGTTGGCGGTTCCCAAACGGACACTCAAAGAGAGAGTGCCGTTCGGGATACACAGTAAGACATGTGATCCAATAAAAGTGTAAATATGTTAAATGTTGCGTTAAAAGTTCAAAATTTAATACTAACGTTAATGTTGAGAAGTTAAAACATTTCTTTTACAATGACCACGGTAGTACATCTTCTACAGTAAACAAAATGTTTGTGACTCCACAGACTCTACTTTGAGTGAAAGTGAACCATTAAATACATCTATTAATAGTATTGAATACTAGAACAATACATCTACAGACTCGTTGAATGATACAGCTTCTTCTATTTAACTATAGTAGTAACTTATCAGTATTTTATACTAATTGTGATAGCCTTTTACATAAAAATAATGAGCTTGGGTTGGAAATAAAGCACTATAGCCCAGATTTGATAGTGTTAAACGAGATATTTCATAAAAACATTGACTCTACTAGTATATTCCCAGCGGAACTGAACATAAACGATTATGACGTTATTCTAAGGAAAACGGAAGTCAGCAGTCGTAGAGATTGTATACAAAAATGTATACAGTATGTTCGACAAGGTATACATTACGAGGAGTGTCAAATGTAGAACAATTTGCCATTTGAAGAATCGTGTTGGTGCATTTTAAAGCTAAAGCAGAAAATATTTATGTTGCTAGGGCGAATATATTGTACATGTAGTCCTTCAAGTACTCATGGAAACTGTAACCACTTAAATGATTTAACCTATTTGATCCCAGTGGATTCTTCCATGCTTATATATTGGATTAGTCTATCTTTTATCTAAGGGATGTCTGGTCTAAAATTTCATTTTTATTTTGTTTTATATTGAATTTTCTATCAGCAAACAGTGTAGACTCTGATCAGACGCCGCATTATGCTTACGTCCCATATATGGGATCGTGGGAGCAAATGGATTAATTAATATGGCAGTTAATCTGAAATACGATTTTAATAAATTCTGAAGGGAGGTGATCCCCCGAGAGCAAACATTGCAACACAAAAAGAGAAAATTGCAGACTCGGTTTTATTGAGTCTGTTCATGAGCAGTAATTGAAAGCGGAACACTGTTCACGCCCCCTAGCTCCGGCTTAAGCGGTATTCAATTTTCAGAACAAGAAGTACTGAAATTAATGATCTCGAAGATTCAGAAGGTATAAGTTATAGTTGGTGATTTTAACTGCCCGATTATTTCTTGGGACAATTGGACAACACAGAATAGTCATAATCATACGGATTTCAGGTTTGTTGAACGTTTACGTGATGATTTCCTATTTGAAATAATTTGTGAACCAACTCGTTATAGAGATGACAAGGCAGCTAACATAACATATTAGACCTTTTCGTGACAAATAAAGAAGAAATAGTGAAGAACATAACTTACAGCACAAATTTAGGAGCCAGTGAGCATGTATGTTTTATGCAGAAATGAACTGCAATACTATATTTGAAGAATTTAACACATTGAAAAATTATCTAAACACCAAAGATTCTTTTTGAAAACTCCTTGTTTATAAAGGTATTGATTTTATTGACCTCCAGAGTATATTCAGAGACAAAAATGTAATTTACGCTATTCCTAAATATTTTAAAAATACAGAACCACCGATTATCTATACAATTTATACTATACAATATTCAAGGGTTATAACTGACAGAACGGACACCCGTGTACCTCAAGTAAAAACAAGTCTGTAACTCTTACATTTTATATGATTATATTGTAATTCGTTCGGCTACTGAAAGTAAAGATATTTCACTACCAAGTAAGTATACTTTTCTGACGGTATGTATCAAATACATTATTATAAATCCAACAATGATTTTCTCAAAAGTGTATGTGTTTTCTGGGCCATTGACAAACGTTCGTTCACCCCGGTCTCACTCTATCACAGCGATAACCTGACCATATGCAGTTCAAAAGATGGCATTATTTAATAAAACGACTCGATTCTATCACCATTCTCCATCTTTTTAGTTCCAAGCATCAAAAGAATGATGCAAAACTAGCGAGTTTTGTCAGTTAGCTTCAAACTGTCGAGGAAACAGTCACGGTACGTGACGTCACGGGGTTCCCAAGTTTTCCTTCGCTCATCCAATGAAATGACTTCATTCATATTTGTTGCAAAATGGAACCATCCGAAGTAGAAACATAACGACAGACGGAAAGGCCGCTGTTGCTTACTTATATAGAGGACAAAATAAATGAAGTTTGGTGATAGAATTGGGTTGTTTTATTGAACCACGCCATCTTTTGTATTGCAAATCGCCAGGTTATTGCTGTGATATAGTGAGATCGGGGTGAAGGAACGTTTGTCAATGACCCGGAAACACGTGAAGTTTTTAGAAATCATTGTAGGATTGATAGTTGTGCATAAGTTACCATCAGAAGATTATATTTATTTGATAGTAAAATATATTGACTTTCAATAGCCGAAAGAATTACGAAATTATCATTCGAATTGCAAGAGTTACATTCATATTTGTACTTGTGGTACACCGATGTCCGTTCTGCTAGTTGGAACCCTTGTTATTATGTAGTACATATATACCCCCATGACGCGGTACATACCCCTGTGCTACAATATAACAGACCCATCAGAAATACAATCTTCAACTATAATAAGATTATTGCCGACCTTAATATTGATGATAATATCCCTGATAATTGGGATTGCGTCACCTCAAAGTTTAGCTATTCTCCGGTTGGCCATGTGATTACATGTGATTACTGGTAACTTCGACATAATTAAAGATAAACGTCTACGATCTCTTCTTAATAACGGTCCAAAATATAGAATCCCATCCTTGATAGCGATTAGGTCCTGTCGAGGTCAGATTGCTGAAGCTTTACAAAATTTAAGTATTAAAAGGTGTCGTAAAGAACATATTGAGTCTAATGCTCGTTCAAATTGAAAAAAAACAACACTTTTTTTATATAAATGAAAAACACATTTCATTCTATAGCTCAAATGAACACCTTCTTCCACCTAAATCTAGAATTTCTTTTAGACATCTTAAAAAGGGTTACCGGATTTCCATTCAAAATACGTCTTTGTTCCTGCTGATCAGGCATCGAATAATGCCATTATTATTTGATACGTCTTGAGGCAGGAAATTATTAATACAAAGTCATACATGTCAGTTGATACTGACGAAAAGACCGTCGTTTCGGACCATTTCAAAAAGTGTGAACAACTTAAATATTAAAATTAAACAACATAAACTTCCTACAATGTATTGGTTACCGAAGCTACATAAAAAATATAACGCGTGTTTCATTGCAAATTCTAGCTCTTGTACAACTACTAAGTTGTCTATACTTTTGACTTCTTGTTTAACTAAGATTAAAACTAACATGAAAAATTGTTGTTAAAATTCTGGAATAAATCTCTTCTGGTCTATTAAAATATCTTCAGAAGTCTTAAACAAACTAAGAACAAAAGGTTTCTTGCATCCACTGTAGAGGATTTTTCTACGTTGTACACAACCCTGCCTCATGATTTAAATACAGATAAACTTACTAACTTAATCCAGAAAATATTTGCCAGAGTATTCGTTTCGCTAGAGCTTGTTCTTCTGTTGACGATTTTAACAGTCGAAATCTTATTTTAACTGAAAAGGTGCTAAAGAATGGATATAGATAGCATAAATTGAGAAAAACATTCTCTAAATTTTATTTTTGAAATCTCTCACTTATTGGCAAGTACAATAGTAATCTTAAGGCACTCATGTGACACGGTATTCCACATCCTGAAATTCACGGTGATGTGATTTACAAACTTCATAAAATTATTGAACATACCCATTTTCTCACTTTGTTCACTAAATACGTTAAATAATTCATTTAAAAGGGATATAATCCTACGGTACTACAACATGCTGCATGTCTGGTTGTCAACCTTTTTACAGCTGGTTATTACCCTGCCGTCTTTTCATGTACGCCGACAAGAAAGGTTTAGTACTCTATGAAAGCGACCTCTTAAATCCGGAAACGGAAGGACGACGTCGGACATTTGTACTAACTCCTAAATGTCGCACCCTTTATTACTTTTCTACAGTTACTCTGCAGCTCAATCATTGAGTGCACTGTCGATAAGTGGATACAATTGTGTCACTTAAATATGTTTTCGTTTTACATGCACTTTACCACTGTATTTGCCATCACGGTTGTTGTAGATAAGTCGGAGAGGGGATACGTTTATTTACACTGTTTGTTTTTTACGGTGGGGATGGAATAAGTGTGAGGTTGGGCGACCCTGAACCGGTTTAACCCCCAAGTGACATTTGTCACTGACCGTCCCAAGGCGGTACTTCCACCTCCCCCTATTTTTGTCTTTATGCGTCTTTCTGTGTCTTTTATCTTCCAGACGATTCTAAAGAGTGGTCACAACACTAACGCCTCAGAAAATACGGGATCTAACCCGGTCATACCAGCCCGTATACCCTGTAACTAATAATATCCAGACCAGTCTCACACCTGTCTAAACATGTCATTTGATACCGTTTTAAAGCTGAGATTACAAAATTATTATATGCAGTTAAAACAATGTAAGAAACAATGTGTAAAACTCCAATCAGACGTTTGGCCTTGTCTGGCTTTTACTGTTTGCTAAGATGTATGGTCTCCAAATGGTTATGTACAAATCGTCAACGATGGCCTGTCCTTCGTCGATCATCACGTCAGAACCGCCACATCGGCACATCGCCAATATCTACCGTCTTCAATTGATTTTCTGACCGGGTGGTCGATTCTACCCTTGCAGCATTGGAGATGATCAAGAAGCCAATCAAATCTTTAACGGAGATTTGTAATGCATAAATGGCATGTACAGGTACGGGTAGATGGTAAAGTATTTAGTGTTCAATACAGTTCAAGGCAATAACCGATCAGACACTGTTTTCTACTACCGCCCAAAAGAGTCACCTTGCTACGCAAGACATAACGCAAGACTGTTTGCGGGAATACAATAACTCAAAACTAGTTAAGACAATACAATAACGCAATGCTAGTTAAGGCAATACAATAATGCAATGCTTGTAAAGGTAATGCAATGACGCAAAACTAGTTAACCCTTCGCTTGCTGAATTTTAAAATACATTTCTCCTTCTTTACCCATACCCTGTTGTATAATTACATATATCTTCACTGTGTACAAGTATTTCATTGTGCATTCACTGCTGTGGGGTGCACTGGTTGCACAATCATCTTGTAAATAGTGCAGACCCTGATGAGACAGTTCTGTATTTACCTGTTCTGTCTGCTTATTAAAAATATAGAACTTATTCTACAATTTCTGTCTTGGTGAAACAAATTCTCTCTTCAAATTTTTAAGCCAGTTAATATGCATTATGTCATTATTTCATACATTATTAATAATTAGAAAAAATGTCAAACCTTTGCGCCAAACAGTCAAGTGTCCCGGGAAGGAAATATATGAATGCACTTTCAATTGCAAACGATGTTGAGGAGTTTGAACTCTTGAAATGGTCCTGATGCAGAAATAAAGCCGAAATTAGCAACATGCAATCAGTAATTAGTGGTGTAATTTAGCTTAGATATCCCACGGTTTGATGACATTTTACTGTTTACCAACTGTATCGACAATTCTTCAGTTACGCTCGGAATAAATCGGAGTTTTCATTATCATATATTATGTGTATACGCAGACATGGAATACGTAATGCGATTATGGTAAACATATGTGATACGACGTGGCCTCCCGACGCTAAATCGAGATGTTCGCGGCAAACCGACGTGTTTTCAAATTGTAAACAATAGCTCGATAGTGTTATGGCAAAAGAATAATACATCGCATAAATTAATTAGCCGATTACTTACAACAGACTAGATAAATTGATTTTATTCATATAGATTCAATGGTTATTTTTATCTGGGATAATACATACATATAAGAAAACATGCGATAGTATCATAATTTTGAGCGACATTATGACTTTAATTGAATATTGAACCGGGAACGGGTTAAAGCCTTAGTGATATACAGTGAAAACCCGACTGCTGGGATAGCGATGTGCAGTAGGATGTACATTTCTATTGCCGGGTGGTGGCGTTTTGTTGTCGCTACTGTTTTACGACTGTTGTTTGTTGTTTATTAGAAGTATTTTTATGTCTAAAGGCATTCGATTTAAAACAAAAATAATTATTATATTGTGCCAATGTGTTGCCGAGTGTTGTGTGTTTATTAAACGATAACTACGCATCTTTACGTTCCGTTTCTTTTCGGTTTCTTATGAATTCTACGAAACTGATAAATTATCAATTACAAGCTGCCGCGTTGTACCTATTTATTTAGAACACACAGTACATGCAAGCTCTCTTCCTTGTGGATATTCCTGGCAAGGCAGCGACCCACATTGCACTTCAGTGAAGTACAACAATTTTCCGTTTAGATTGGCTTCTCCATGAAGAACAGCCTCTGGGTTCGTGTCCACACAAGCATAGTCGGTAGCTGCTTTGTTGCCATAGTAAACTGTTATGAGGTAGCCAGTATATTCCAACGTCCAGCCAGCGTAACAACCGGTAGATCCTGGTATCATTATTGTCACTGGTCTGAGACTGCGACAAACCACACAAGGCGCGTCTTGGTTATGCATCGGTTTCCCAAAAGCAGCATCGGCAAACGCTGTTTGGGTGTCTGAGTCACCATATGTTTGGTATTCAGTCCCATATAGATAACCACCCCTATTTTGTACGCCGTCTTTGTAGTGTGCCCAGCTTGGATGTTCTGGGAGACATAAATAACTGGATGCACCTCCTTCTAATTGATATGTAACCTGAAAGTGGACAGTTAAAACGAAAATCTTCCAATCAACTGAATTTAAAATTTTCAGTATTTTGATTTACTACGGTTCACGCCCTTCGACTCTAATTTGATGATGTTCTTTCAAACAGATATCTGGCACATTGGTGCAGAAAGCATGCTTTGACAGAATGAAATGGATGGCAATGCGGATACCTATGGGAGCCGTCTGATCAGGGTCTACTATGTTTGCTTATGAAGTAATATAGATCTGATTTTACAGTCACTGTGTCCTTGTTCTGTTATAACTGATAATCTTATTAATATCAACAATGTCATTGTTTCTTACATGAATATTCATGGAGTAGTGGGTTAATGTTGCGGCTGTAAGAATCAGGTCAAAAGGTTAAAACAAACTTTTTATTTGAGTCTCAGATCGTTCTCAAGTTTATGATTGGTCATATTTGAGCATTTGGCTCAAATCTGACCAATCAAAGGCTTGAGAACTCAAATTTTACCAATCAAAAGCTTGAGAACGACCTCATACTCAACTAAAAAGCTTTATAAGCATGGACCCAGACTTATCAGATACTAATCTGGGTCCAAGGTTATGAAACGTCTGAATCTGAGTCTAAGATCTTTCTAAAGTATCTGATACTTGAGAAAGATCTCAGACTCTGAGTCAGATTCAGACAATGTTCCGAGGTTATAACACTTCTGAGGCTGGCTCTGCGTATTTTCTCCAATATCTGATTAGACAGAGGTTGGGGAAACTTCAAAATCTGACTAATCAGATCCAGGGGAATGTACTCAAGGCTCACGCAAAGGTTACGGACCAAGATTCCCAGGTTATAAACTGGGTCTGGGTACATTCTCCAGTATCTAATTAGACAGAGGTTGAGCAAGCGCAAAATCTGACCAATCAGATGTTTGAGAATGAACACAAGACTCACGCAAAGGAGTTTATAACGTTGGGACCAGAAAACGACAGATCCCTATTTGTTCTAACTACATGTATGGTATTGGTCAAATATTAACGTTACATGTTTAACTGCCTTCATTTCCCAAGCACCTCTTTAACCTCTTGAAACATTTTAGACGTTCCCGGAAAGCGACTCGCATGACGTGATGTAATGGACGAATTGTAATTACCTTTGCGAACAATGTTGACCCCGATTAGCCACCTAATAACTCGTCGTCTCACTAGGATCAAAGCTGTTTGGTACTCTAATAATGTTTTTCGAAAACACTTAAAGGAAATTTTACTTTTATTCTGAAAACAGGCGTTAACGTTTGGGGATGAATGTTACTTTGGATTAAAGGAGTTTAAGCATTTTTAACCCTTTTCTCAATAAATACGCCTTTCTATGTATTTTCAAACAAAGTAGACTTAGATCAGACGGCTTCTAAAGGAGTCGTCTGGTCAGAGTCTGCTCTATTTGCTTACGATATGATATATATATGATTCTACAGATTCTGCCATGGCCAATATTATATGTGCCCATGTGCTATTATAACAATCTAATTGAAATTCATGATGTAATTTTTTCTTACATGAATATTCATCAGGTAAAGGGTTAACCGGTGTGAGTGTGGACACAACATTAATATTACGATCCTTATTACATATCTAGACACACAGTAGGATCTAGCATGAAATATACACACACACGTTACATCAATGGCAAATATAGACATTAACCCATTACCTCATAGGCTATTTTTAGATACAACTTCTTTGAATTAATCTACCGAAAAGGAACATTAATTAGAGAAAAGGAAAATTTTAGATTTTCTTTAGTTTGAAACCATTGTGATAAATAGAGCATTTGCTCCTACAGGAGCAAATGCCATATTTATCACAATGGTTTCACAAAGTGACTTTTACAGAGTCGTCAAAAGTCGTCAATATGAGGGAAACGGTTAATACCCGAGTAGACTTTCTCTGTTCCATTTCCGCTGCAGATTGTTCGTCCCCATCTGACGTAAGTAGAGCCTTGACCTGAGAAATAAATTGAACTCCTTCAGTATACAAGTACAAATGTTGCTGTAAAAATAGCAAAGGAGAAGCTCCGCGCAAAAAAGAAATGTGCAAATGAAATGGTTATAGCAATCTTCCAAAACTGGAAATTGGTGTATGCCACAAACATATATGACAAAGATTGATTTTCAGTAGTGTAGTTACTATTGAATGGCAAACCCAGCAGTCTTTTTTATCGTATACTCTACTTACTGCGATATTTGTAAGAAGACTTGGGGAACGAAACGAAAACAGGAGTAGCAATACAGGTACGATTATCAAAGGGTTGGAAACGAGGTAAATACATAAAACCTGTGTTAACCCATTACCTCATAGACTATTTTAGACCCAACCTCTTTGAATAAATTTACCGAAAATGAGCTTTAACTAAAGAAAAGGAAAATTTAATAATTTTGTAGTTTGAAACCATTGTGACAATGGTTTCACAAAGTGATTTTTATAGAGTCGTCAAAAGTCGTCAATATGAGGGAATGGATCAAACAGACACTCAAAATAAGATGGAATAAGAACCTCATAGAAATATGTCAGCTTAATGCAGTACAAGTTTAGTGAATGAAGCTCTTTCGGGAACTTCGTGCATCACACATGTCTTACCCTAAGCAGTAATCTGTATTTTGAGACTTTAATGTTTCTTCTATAATTGACTGCCTAATACAGGGTTGGCTAAAAACAGAAAGACGAGCACATTCACAAAAAGAATGGATGTTTCAAAACTGGTTCATGCGGATACAACAAGTAGCATGTCGTTAGCTCTTTGGTTTAAATGCTTATTAAGTGAATATGTTGGTAATGTTGCACCTTTTGAAGATTGTTGAGGAAACCTCTATAACAGATTGTAATGAAGGTGGAATTACATAATTAATAGGAACTGAACTATTTTTCCTGTATGGCTTATGACCTTGTTTGCAGATGCATGAAAGTGACTTGTATAGACTTTCATAAAGAACCAATAGTGATGACAAAAGGTAATTAATTTGAAGGCAAATTATTTAAGTATAACCAGAATGAAACCCCTGTTACAGCATGTTGCAAGTTTATATGAATCAAAATGCCTCAATGACCATAATGGCATCCGGTTGGATATGGATGTAAAGTGTAAGGAAAGAAGTCGCTGCACATATTAATCATGGAATTTATTAATGTATTACAAAAAATATGACAAATTGTAACAACGGTCAAACCATTAACAAAGTGGTTATTAGCGAAACCCAGTCCTTGACCCCAGTAAGTCAGAAATGCAAGGCTGAGTGACAGAGTCCATCTTTCAATTCATATCAAAGCAATAAATGCTGTTTGTAAATCTATTGCAGTTTGAAGTACTACCTTTGTTATTAATTACTAACTCTAAAAAATAATAATCAAACAGCATACATGTTTTTGTAATTATTACTCTTGCGTACATCAAGGTTTACCCCTTCACCCATACAAACTAACCCCGAAAAAAGTACATGTATGTTAATTAAATAAATGTTGTCCCGTATTTATCCAGGCCTATCCCTTTACTCATATATCTTTACAAACAGAATAGATCCAGATCAGACAAACCACAAATGACCCATCTAGACTGTCCAGGGTCTGTTCTGATTTGTTATGGAAAAATATAGAGATTCTGCCATGGGGAAAAATCATCGACTTTTCATTTATTTTGTTAAGGGGGGGGGTTGAAATATTGGCATTTTCTCAAAAAACAAAAGACATTTCTATAGACAGGGAATCATCAAGGCATTTTTTCTTGTCTAGACAAAACACTAGTCTTTTAATAAACAAAGTGGTAAACAAACCAATTCGTTATTCATGCATGTACATATATCTTGAAGTATCTGAATTTCCTGAATGTTCATATGCAAATAGGGTCGTTTGGTCGACCTTCCCGTTCGTGGACCTTATTTAAATAATACAGTAAACTCTACCATAAGTGGTCACTCATTTATAAAACATATTAGTCGTAAAACAGGTGGTTGCATTATGCAGGGCAAAAACAATGCAAAAAACTTCTATAGAAGCTTTCTGCTTTACTTTTGTTCTGCATTAAGCTACCACCTGCCTTACAGACCTAAAACTAGACCCTTTTGATGGCCGCTTACGGCAATTTCTACTGTAAGGCTTAAGTTGTTTCGTCGACCGTATGTCATAAAGGGATTAGGTTTTCACGCGTATATCGCGGCTATGTGTTTGATGTTAACTTTCCAAATAGGCACGTGCAGGCAACTTTCGCAATTTTCGCAAACCGCCAAATCATAATTCAGACCTAGATCACGATCACGCCATTCACGTTTTATGTTATAAAAAAATTAAATGGTACTGTGTATTTGTATAAATATTTCTTCAACATTATGAGTGTTTTGTCAATATAATATAAGCAATTGATATTAACTTATACAATATGCGCATGCTAACAATTATCGCAAAATGCCGATTTCATAGTTAACACTTCCCCTCATACAAACGTATTTCACGCATCTGCAAACAGAGAAGACCCAGATCAGACAACTCTGAGTTTATAGAAAATGTCTGTATAACAGAATGCCTTACAGTTGGTGTGGTAAGGTTAATATGAGTCGATTGCATTGATTTCATCTTGCGTGACTGAAGCAGCTAATTCTCATAAAACATGGTGTTTTGAATTCTGGAGTTTACATCTAGTTTGGTCATTATAAAAAGGCTGCATGCCAGTCTAGGTATTAACTAATGAAACTACCGTTTACTACTAAATACTAGTGGGTCATATGCAAATTATAATGTAACAAAGTTTATGATTGGTGGAAAGCTAGAACAAGAATGAAAATAGAATACTAGCCGCTGGAAACAAAACACTACAAAATCGCATGAACATAAATATAAACAATGTAATAAATAGTTAGTCTCGTTTATAACCATATTGATTAAAACAAATGACTTTTTAAATCTATCGATAAAACATAGATACTATTAAACCCGATATGGTTAAACACTGTGCCTTAAAAACCATAGATACCGATAAAACATAGGTATTATTTTAGCTGCTATTAACTAAGACATGTACCTTTCCTCAAATCAGCCAGTTCTGCGCTCAGTCCATTGTTTTCTTGTTTTGTAGTGTTAATCTCGTGCCGCAAATCCTGGAAGGCTTTTTCTATGTCCAGATCACTGTGCAAAACCAACCTCTTTCCGTGCACATCTTTTCCGTTGACACCTGTAATTCGTAGCATGATAGGACACGATGCTTAACCCTTATGATGCAAACAGTGTAGACCCATATGAGAGGGATTCTAGAGGAACCCTCTCATTAGTGTGTGTATTGTCTGTCATGTTGCACTTTTCTTTAAAAAAAAACCTAAATATCCACCACGAGCTTGACCTGTCTTAATTTGAAATAGTCAGTTTGAAAAATCAGCATTGTAAGGGTTTACATTCATTCTGTTATAAAAATGGTATCTGCTTAAACTACTAAGGTTGCAAATTTTGTTAACTTTCGATTTGTAGAGATATTTTACCCTTAGTCTGGGGAAAATATGTCTGCTCAAACTTTGATCGGTTTCAGTTTTGACATGCACCTGATTGACCGAGTATCAAACAGTTTGACTGCTGATGAGACGTCTCGTCTTGATTCAGGCAGTTTGCAAAGGCGAAGTGTTACCATAGTGATATACTCCATTGAAATCAAGCTGTTTGCAAATTCCAATCAGTTTGCGCTTTGCAGCAGGGTGCTAACAGAGTCCTATACAGATTGGATCCTCATGAGACGACGCGTTACTCCAGTGGATTCAAGCTGTTTGCAAACGCCAATTAGGTAATCACATGTGCGAGCGAATTTTAAGCGAGTTAAAGAATGCATATCACCACAGCAATTTCCAAAATACAGAGGATTTAATTGTACTGGTAGGTCAGTATACAACAGGTCTTATGTAAATACTAGCTTACAAGTACTGGTAAGTCAATATGAGCAAGTCTTTTATAAATACTGGCTAACCGGTACTGGTAAGTCAATGTGAACAAGTCTTATATAAACACTGGCTTACCGGTACTGATAAGTCAATGTGAACAAGCTATTTAAATACTGGCTTACCACTACTGGTAAATAAATATGAACAAGTCTTATATAAATACTGGCTTACCGGTACTAGTAAGTCAATATGAACAAGCTATTTAAATACTGGCTTACCGGTACTGATAAGTCAATGTGAACAAGTCATATGAATACTGGTTTAGTGGTACTGGTAGATCAATATGCAACAAGACTGGCGAAAGGTACAAAAAATGTTACTATCATCCAAATGTTTATACAATGTATAAAAGTTCGTGTTCTTAGATAAACGGTTATCAAAAATGGAACGTTAAGCAAACGAACCAAAAGGGAGAAAGAATGGACGAACTAATATAGTAACAAGCGATAATTAATCCCCCACTCAAATGATGTAGCAGAACATGAATGAACCCTCTCAGTCGAATACTTTTTTATCCCAGGGTTTCTCGTCAGTTAGTATAGTTACACATTAAATACGCCTGACAAATGTCAGTGAATTCGCTTCCAAAACATGAAACTACAATGTAAATTTGCTTTATCTCAGAGACGTACCTTTTCTCAGTTCAACAAGTTCTTCTCTAAGAGCATTATTTTCTCGTTTCGTTCCGTCAATCTCTATCCTTAGGTCCTGTAGCGCCTTTAATACGTCTAAATCCGTGATTTTCCTAGCATATTGTCCATTTAGACCTATCGCCCCATTTAGCCAGAAAAGTTTTAAACAGCTCATTATTTTCCTAGATGTCGCTTTCCCAATCAAATACGATAGTACCACGTCGAATCGACTAGATAACTGAAGGCCAACGTTGACGTCCTACTTTACATAATTCGTGTCACCGATAAAGTAATTTAAAGCTGTGCTCTATAGCGTACTAACTCCACAAGGTATTACCGGGGAAGTTTTAAAAATTATTACATCATGCTTATTGATTACCTGAATTTTATGGGGAAATTTTGGTATTGGTAGGAAATAATTCCATAAGCAAACAAAGCAGACTGTGAACATACAGCTCCTGCACGAGCCGTTCGATCTGAGTATATTTTGTCCGCAAAGGTGTTGAAGGGCAAGGGTTAAAATGATAGAACAGTATGCAAAGAGTCACTGATCCTTAGCTTATCGAAATTCTGGAAATGGGTTTGAGAAATACTCTAAAAGCTGGATCCTATGTTATAAAACTTTTTTCTATCTGGATCTTCTGAGTTCATTCTCGTGTATATGATTGCACCCGAATTCGAGCTTGCTCAAAACCTGACCAAACAGAAGTTTAAGAATGTACTCAGATTCAAGCTAACAGTTTTATGACCTCGGGGCAAGGCCGCAAGAACACTGAGTAGCGGTATATATTCTTTTTGAAGCAATATAATTTGCTGAATATATATAAAACTTTGAAACATATCATACTGTTTGACTCTCGGTAGACCCAGATCAGACGTATCCTATAGGAGCGGTCTGACCAGAGTCTGTTCTGTTTGCTTTTGACATGATATAGATCTGAATCTACAGACCCGATCAGCGCAAACTTTCCCTTTAAAAGTGTACATTATAAAATTCAGCTGATAAATATTCATGATGTCATTTTTCTTACACGAATATTGAACAGGAAAAGGGTTAAAGGTAACCAAACACAATTGGTGTTAAAGGACAACACATGTAAACCAGTTTAATTTCCCAAAGTCTGCAAGACGTATGTTTGAATGTACTACGTTAGCTTAGTCGTTACCGTGCTGATCTTTAATAGTATTACTAGTATATTGATGCATCTTTGTTCTTACGAACCTTATTGCGCCATAAGAGTGACAACTGTCGCACGTTGTTTCTATGTAAAGTACTATTGATAAGATTTGACATAATGAACTTCACCAGTTATCTTTGATGACAGTATACGGTAAGCTAGGCAATAGTTAAGGCTACAAAACACTTACATTGCTTCTTTCATTATTCTACCTTTTCTGTATGTGGACGCTCTCGAAAAAGCGGAAATAATTTAAATACTTATTCCGATTCCGATTCTGAAGTCAGTTTAAAACGCAAAATTTGCGGAAAATTGCGCAGCATGCATCTTAAATGTTGAAAATTAAAGTACGGTTAAAAGTATATGTATGATTCATACAGGAAACGCCACATACAAAACAAATACACGCCAAAAGGCGTGCCTGGTCATAATTATTCAATACGCACCAATGCTAGGGAAGGATATGTGTCTCAAGTGCATGAGAAGAAGGCATTCAGACAAACAGTGTTGATCCAGATCATACCAGGGTCTGCACGTTTGTCAAGTTCCAGATTTTCTAAAATTATCCCTAAATATTCACCGTAAATGCGATTTTTTTTTAAATTTTGGAATACTTCATTTGACCAAAAACCGTTGCAAGGGTTAACAGAATTATAAGAAGGCACTGGTTATAACAAGAAATATCTTTTAAAAAAGATATTCAGCGGCATTCAAATATTGACACAATGTACAAAACAATCTTTATTTCAATGTTTGGAGATTCTACTAGTACAGAGAACTAGAACTATGAAGTATTGCTTGTTATTATACTAGCAGAGAAGCATGCAATGAAAATGACTTGGAGTAGAAGAAGCAGTTATTGAAAAATGTCAAGTTGCTTCTATAGGAAATTACTTTTAAAATGTACGATGTCAAAGTAATGTTTTTAAACTATCTCAAGTTAGTTCTTTAGTTTACCTATTATAAAATGTACATGAAAGCGCTTATATTTGTATTGATATGAAGATAAGGAACTGAATACACTTTAAAGCATAAAGTTTTTGTTTGTGCAGAGTCTGTAATTCCTTAAAGAACGGTATCTATTTAGCCTAGATCAAAGCTTTAATCGACTTGTGTGCATCATTATTAATGACATCATTAACTGAATCTACATGTATTTTTAAAACAATATAAAGTTAGCAACTTCAACCTACGTCTACGAGCCCAATCCCCATGTGATAGAGCCGTAGCAATAGCCTTCAGTAAGTAGCATTATATCAAAGAGAGCCAACAACCAGAGCCTCGGTGCTGTGGTCGGGGATAGTAATTGATACTATTAATACCACTACTCTAATATACTAAACAACCCTTCTTCTTTATTTCCTATAGCACTGCCTGTGAATTACAGTGGTTTCGGCAAACTACCTGTTCGTCAAAGTGGATTTTATTATCAAATGGTGTATTAATTGATAACAAAATGATAGTAAAAGTTTGAAAGTTTAATAGTGGTTTCGACAAACTGGTAATATTGTTCAGCAACCATTATCATGAGGTGATAAATATCAGTACATCAGTACTTTGATTATATGGGAATTTCCAGGTATTAAATTCTATTTTAAGAACAGAACTTTCGACAGTCGACAGACTTCGGTCCCATGCTAAATATCTGCGTAAATAATGATTGTCTGTACTATATGGCTGAACTCTAAGAAGTTTATATAACATGTCTGTGTAACAGGATGCCTTACATGTGTTGTGATTATGTTAATTATTGCATTGGATTCAATTTGCGAGGCCGAAGCAGCTAATTATCATAAAACATGGTGTTTTGAAATAACTACAATGTCGTAAGAATTACCCCCAGGAAATTCAACATGTTAGCAGACTGTATATCAGAATTTTACATAGTTTGGCAATGTGTAGAGGCATATAAAAAGGTTGCATGCCAGTCAAGGTATTTACTAATGAAAATACAGTTTACTACTAAATACTCGTAGGTCATATGCAAATTATAATGTAACATAGTTTCTCATTGGTGGAAAACTAGAACAAAAGTGAAAATAGACAGCTAGCCGCTGAAAAAACCCTCTTAAGAACAGTCGTTATTCTGAGGTGCACAACGGTGCATACTGGTGTCATCCTTCAGGGTCAAAGGTCGGGGGCATAAGTGTTTCACAAACACACTCTTGTTTTAATTTCGTGTTTATTTTGTTACAATTTTAATTATGTTTAATCTGTTTAGGAAAACCATTTCTCATTTAGAATTAGTATTACCGGAGCACATTTTAAAATGTAAAGAGGCCACACTTTTGCATTTTCAGGAATAAAGATGATACAGACTGGTAAGTATAACTCGAATATGTTCCACGATGTTCTTCATCCCCCACTATCCACTCACCTATTATTTTACTCGTACACTTATAGATGGAAATCGAGGAATATCCACTATCGCCTGACGAGCAAAGGTTTGAAAATGATTGAAAGAAACTGAATAAAAGCATATATGCATTAACATGTTAATTAAATAGATTGCATATCTCTGTTCTAGCACTCATTTGTAATAGATCCTAATCTGATGTGTATTCCGACGACTTTTAGTAAGGTCCTGTATATTTAGCATAAGACCGAGATATAGAACATGTGTATCGAAGTGTCACCAGTATTGGTATGATTATATATCGAGGGCTTGGTGCAAAACTATTCTAACTCCTCCACAAAGTGAAGGAGTTAGAATAGTTTTGCACCACGCCCTCGATATGAGGGCTTTAACGCGCATATTTTGTTTCAATATGTAGCCTTTGATTAAAGTTCCACCTACTCAAAACTTAGTCAACGTAAGCCGGATTGTTTTTCTACAAACATTTAATCTAAATGTAAATTTACCCCGGGTACTGAAAAGTGCCGAAAGAGTCACACCTGTTTCATCTCATATTTCCATATGATTTACTTCAATTGAGAACGAATTGCTTAATTGATCTATATTGATGACATTGCAAGAAGAAAATGTATCCGATAGGCCGATTTCACTGTAATTGGGCAAAAATGATCATTAGGTGTACCAAACCATTTTGCGCTGTTGAACCGTTTCCCTTATACAGTAAAACCTCTCTTAACCGGACGTGAAATTTAGTATCAATATCAGTCTTGGAGACAGGTGACAGTTTAATACAAGGTGGATGTCATGAAGAAAGCTCCTAGAGGAGCTTACTGCATGACTTTCACCCTACATTAAGCAGTCACCTGGCTTAAGTATCTAAATTCTTCTCTACTAGAATTCCGGTTAAGAGAGGTTTTACTGTATAAACGCATTTTTACGCTTATAGGAGCCGTCTGGTCAGGCTCTGCTCTTTTAGCTTATGCCATCGTATAGATATGATTCTACTGTTTTGTCAAAGCAAAACATTTCCTCGAAAAACTTACATTATAAAATGTCAGCTAATAAATAGTCATAATATTATTGTCATTGTTTCTTTCATGAATATGGAACAGGGAAAGGAGTAAAAGCATGGCTGTCAGGTGTGGGGCTAACTTTCCTTAAAACGTTATTTTGGAAATTGTAAAAATCGTATTTCTGTGAAACCACTGGGAAGGGTTGACTATAATTTTCAGGAATAATCCTTAGGTGACCCCTTATCAAATTTGTTCAAACCGTTTGGATTCGTTAAGACATAGCCGCGAAACGTGGTGCTAGTTTTCTTTATACTGCTATAGAAGATGTTTCAAAAACTTTCTCCTGTGAAATCACAAAGCAAATTTCAGTATACGTTTGCCAAAATTATCCTTAGGTGAATCTCTCAACAACAAAAAATGGCTATGGAGAGAATTATGCTTAGATTACCCTCTACCGAAATGTCCAAGCTGTTAGGGTTCATTTGCAAATATGGATGCCAGGGGTATATATAGCTAATTGTCTTTAGGTGGCTACTAGTGTAATGAAATGTTTTAGGAAATGCACTTCTCTGAAAATACTCCACTAGCCAGATGTTAATGATTTTGCAGGAATTATCCATATGTAACCTTTATCAATCCTTTTTAACCCAATTTGAATTATTTAAAACACTTGACCGCCAGGGGTTAATTGTTTGTGCGTCGCTGTAGCGGAACATTGAAAATGCTTTTCTATGAAATCACAGGACATATTTCAATATAATTATGCAGGAATGTCGCTTATGTGACCTTTTTTAAAGTTGTTAATTGAAAACCATGGCCAAGATAGGGGCTGCTTTTCAAAAGATAGAAAAATCAATGGTGGACTAGATCTACTATAAGCAATGATGGAATAACTATTAAAGGACTGAACCTCTACTATACAACTTGTTATGGTAAATTTAACTACCACCTTGTCACACCTGTCCTTCATCTTACCTCCAAAGCTTTTGAAAACCACAGACTTAAAGTTTGAACCTAATCATTTGTGTGAGAACTTCTAGGACTTTACCAAAGTGAGGCGCCAATATTTAATGCCGTTTCAGCGTTTTTAGAATTTCGATATGTTCAGCAATGTGTACGCACGTGCGTATGTGCGTATGCCCAGGCACGCCTCTGTCAACTGGTGATTTTAACAGAGGCGTAGAAAGGCGTGTTTATGGAGGAAAGAGTAAGACTGTCATAGTACTAATCTGAATCACGATTATTCTACAAATCGGTATGAAAGTGAGTCATTTAACAGAGGTCCAGATAAAAAGCGTAAATTCAAATATTTTCTAAAATAATTCATTTATTTCTTCACCAAACCATATGTTGTGACCAGTCTATAGAAATGTCTCTTCGAGACTATTCTAAAGAGTGGTCACAACATGGTATTTGGCGGAGAAATGACGATTTGTAGTATTTTAATACAGATCTTTATTTGTTGCTCTGTTCAAGACGAGTGTATGTAGCTCCTTGTTCGCTTTCTAGTAAGTGTATAATCAGTCTGGATCTTCCCATGTATGTATATAACACAACCGATTGATTATGTTGTTGACACTGTCAGTCACCTTAAGCTACGTATTGTCCCCAGAAAGGCATATATATGTACAATATAGTTCATCTAAATACTCACTTCCTCTATCCAAAAACAAGAGGAAATAAAACTATTTAATAAGATTAGTGGTCATGAATATATAAATTTTACTATTAGCAGTTTTACTTTCAAACATTTTGATATGTGAGTTCCGTAGTGCTCTGATCCAAAACATTCATATCGATGCCTTAAACAGTTCTCCCAGAACTTACAGACTTAACTCTTTCCCTGTCGAATATGCATGTGAGAAATAATGACATTATGCATATTAATTACACTATTTTTATAATGGCACATGAGTTCAGAAATGTGACCAAGGGAAGAACTGTAGAGTAGACCCTGATAAGACCGCTCCTATAGGAATGTCTTATCAATGTCTTCTCTGCAATTACTATTTCCATGATAGAAAGGATTAGACAGTGATTCTAAAATTTATACTTGAAAAGACAACTTTCCAGACATCAATTTAAAACGCCGCCGGATTTCACATAACCCTGCCCAAGGCATCTATCTTCAAAACACACATTTTGATCGTAACTGTATAATGTGCATTTGAAACAGAGTCACTAAAGCCACCACGTGATTTATTAACATACGATACCTTTAAAGACCTTTAAAGAGGGAATGATGCTTAATGCAGGGCAAACATGATACAGAAAGCTACTATAGGAGCAATTTTCGCCCTGTATTAAGCTACCGCCAAATATCCAGAATTATACTTTGAGTGTTGTAATTACCGAGACTTTAATGCTTTTGAACAATATGCGAACCATTCTGAACGATGTTGGACTTTTTTGTCGCGCACACGGATATGTATATATCTGAGAATGGTATAACTACTTTAAACGAATGTTTAATAAAATCAATAAATCTCAACTCTCTCAAAAGTAGTGAACGTAATCAATTCAAATTTCGCACATTTTTCTGACCCTTTTCAGACATTTTGAGCGATTTACAATAACAAATGCCAGTTATATGTATAAATTTAACCTGGTTTAAAGTGTAAAATTATTGGATATTACATGGAACATTTTATTCATGTATTACTGCTTAGATACCTTTTAACAGATAAAATTCCTTTCTGTCAAACGTTTAATCCCGTGCCTTTACGTTTATACTGAATGTGATATCAATTTTGGGAGCTATATGAATACTGTCAGTTACAGCTGACCAAATTAAAATACATGTTTAACACATATTCGCTAGACGCAACATGACCTGCTTTTGAACACAGCTTGGATCCAGTTGAGGTGCCGAGTAACTCGGTGTCTGATTAGGATCCAAGCTGTTTGACTCTAAATAAATAGTTTCTCTGAACGAATCAGAATGTTGTACCATTTCACAGGTCAGAATTAAAGCAGTCATCATTTTGTTTTACAACGGGGTAACTCGATGTCGCCAAATGTAGCGTGCACCAACCGCAATCCGTCGCAGACACCCATCCAGTTAATAACACTTGCTACTAGTAAAGCCTTTATACCTTCGCAGCACTTCCTTTATATAAACAATGTTTATAACATTTGCAAACAGAGTAGACTCAGATCAGACAGCTCCTATTTTAGCCGTCTGACCAGGGTCTGCTCTGTTCGCTCATGAAATCATATAAGTCTGATTCTACGATTTCTTCCATGGTGAACAATTCCCTTTTCATAATGCCTTTATACAAAATCAGCTAATTAATATACATGATGTCAATACTTCTAACATGGATATTCATGGCGGAATGGACTAAACCATGATGCAAATGAGTCTAGCTCCTCGACATGGACAGTCGATAGTACAAGTATACTTAACAGCATTGATGTTACAGTGTACACATGCAACACCTAGGAAAGCCATGTATAACCATAATGGACACATTCTTGGGTGGGGTGCTATCGCTTGTTTTGTTGTTGCTGCTGCTATTTAGTTTGTTGTTTGATAGGTTGGTGTTTTTGTTGTTTGGAAGAGTATTTGGCTATATGTGTATACATAAACAATAAACTTAGTTGCCAAGTGGTGTATGTGTATTACAGTTATATTACGCTACCTTCTTTATGAAATATACGGAATTGATAACTAACCAATTACAAGAGGGCCTGAAAGGCCCTGACAACGCTCACCAGACAATCAGAGGAGAAGATTTTCAAAGATTTCACTATGTGTTTCTATAGAAAATATAGCCAAACCTGGCGAGGGCCAATTTTGACCCAAGGGGCATGATTTATGTAACTTTTGTAGAGGACCTCAAGTGAAGAAAATTTAAGAAAATGTAAATGAAAACATATAACAATGCAAATCTAAAGAAGGGCATGTACAAAAGTATGTACATGTATACCCTCTCCCTGGGCAAATTGGTTGAATTTCAGAAAGAATAAATTAATCTATACATGTACTTATATTCAAAATTTCAGATATTTTCATTACACCTTCATGAGTTATTATTATTCATATCTTAATTTATTTCCAACCCTTCCCCTGTTCTATGTTTATTCAAAATTTAAATACCTACTGAATATTCATGGACAAAATAGTTATAATGAAATATGGAAGGTGGGACAGAGTAACCATTTTAGAAAGTAAAGAAACATCTTTCAAATTCCATTGACAAACAGAGCAGACCCTGATCAGACAGCTGCTATAGGAGCCATCTGATCTGGGTCCGCTCGGTTTGCAAATTTGTGAAAAGGTGTTAACATGAGGGAAAGGGTTAGTAAACATATAAGTACACAAAATGAAAATAATGTAATGCAATTTGCACTATTTTATATCATAAGCAAGTTTACAGCACATTTATCAGATGGCTACTACATGGATCTACTCTTTTTGCAAAGGTGTAGAAAGGCATATTTATGGAGTAAAGGGTTAAATTTTCTTTGTTTGGGTCTGCAATATTACTGCAGATTTTACAACCAACAAGGGAGGCAATCCAGTTGTTATTAAAAAAGGGGCAATGGGAGATAACCTACCTTTAAATGTATGCTAAAAATAGACACCAACACATGTCTATAAATTTGTAAGCCATTTGTAAGTCAGTTTTGAAAACCTTGCTACCCCTGGGGTGGTGCCAATTTTGACCCAAGGGGCATGATTTATATAGCTTTTTTAGAAGACCTGAACATGATGCAATGTGCCAAATATGAAAGCTATGAACCATCCAGTTAAATTAAGAGGAGAAGATTTTCAAAGTTTTCTCAATATATTTCTATTGAAAACTACCAACCCCTGGGGCAAGGCCAATTTTGACCCCAGGGCCATAATTTATATAACGTTTGAAGAGGACCTAAACATGATGCTTTGTGCCAAATATGAAAGCTGAGAACCTTCTAGTATCAGAGGAGAAGAATTTCAAAGTTTTCACTATATGTTTCTATTGAAAACTGAACACCCCTGGGTCGGGGCCAATTTTGACCCCAGGGGCATAATTTATATAACTTTTGTAGAGGACCTACAGATGATGATATGTACCAAAGATGAAAGCTGAGAACCTTGTAGATTCAGAGGAGAAGATTTTTATAAGTTGAAATTGTTGACGCCCGACGACGGACGACGCACGACGGACGACGCACGACGACGGACATCAGGCGATCAGAAAAGCTCACCCTGAGCACAAAAGTGCTCTGGTGAGCTAAAAAGCACGAACTTGCGAGTTTGTATTTATTTATTTAGAACACACAGTACAGGCAAGCTCTCTTCCTTGTGGATATTCCTGACAAGGCAGCGACCCACATTGCACTTCAGTGAAGTAAAACAGTTTTCCGTTTTGATCGGCTTCTCCGTGGAAAACAGCCTCTGGGTCCTTGTCTACACAAGCGTAGTCGGTTGCAGCGCTGTGGTGGAAGGAATCTGCCATGAGGTAGCCAGTATACTCCAACGTCCAGCCAGCGTAACAACCTGTAGATCCTGGTATCATTATGGTCACAGGTCTGGGACTGCGACAAACCACACAAGGCGCGTCTTGGTCATGCATCGGTTTCCCAAAAGCAGCATCGGCAAATGCTGACTCCGTTTTTGAATTATAATATGTTTCGTATTCAGCCCCATAAAGATAACCGCCCCTGTTTTGAACGCCGTCTATGTAGTGTGCCCAGCTTGGATTTTCAGGGAGACATAAATTACTGGATGCACCTCCTTCTAAGTTATAAGGCGACCCACCTGTGTAACCTGAAAGTGTACAGACAAAACGAAAGTCTTCCAATCAACTGCATTTCAAATTTTGATGAGACATAAATTACTGGATGCACCGCCTGCTAAGTTATCAGGTGACCCACCTGTGTATCCTGAAATTGTACAAATATAATTACAATAGTCTAATCAAATGTATTTAAACTTTAAAATTGCGTTGACAATGTCTCTCAGTGTACTTTAACACACTGCTGTTCACCAGGGTTCAAGCACTTCGAACCTGGTTTGACGTTTTATTCCAAGCAGATATTTAATACATTTGAGTTGAAACCGTGCTTTAATAGAAAATAACAAACAAAGATGGCAAAAACTCACCGAAAGACTTACTTTGTCACGTTTGGGAGAAAGAGGTTCCGAAGTTATAAAAAGTCTGTGTCTGAATCTGAGTTCATTTTCAAGTATCTGACTGGACAACTTTGCCCATGCCCAAATTCTGACGATTGAAAATGAACGCTACTCAAGCAAACTGTATTATAGCATCAGGGTCAGTTAAAAGATGCCATTAGTCTTTACTATGATTTTCTTAAAGCTACCCACAATAACGAATCTGTGATTACCCCTGTAAATAATGCTGATACCAATTAGACGACGAGTAACTAGTCGTCTCGTTAACCCTTTCGCTGCCAAACTGTGTCGTCTGCTAACTGTGTCGTCTGCTAGAAATTTTCATTCTTTTGATTTTCTTCATTTTTGTTTCAAAAAAAATAGTAACATTAACAAACAGTTTGGATCCTGATGAGACGCCGAGTTACTCGGCGTCTCATCTGGATCCAAACTGTTTGCATAGGTAATCACAGATCCGGCATTGGCAGCGAAAGGGTTAAGATCCAAGTTGTGTTATGCACCTACTGTGTTTTGATCAAAATTTTACTGGACACTTTAGAGACGATAATGCTTTTCAGACAGAAAACTATTTGGCACCAAATGAGTTAACCTTCTGTTGGAATCCTCTGACCTATGTCTACATTGGTTGCAAATGCCAGCATACTCAGAAGATTCAAGCTACGTTCTCTTGTATATGTATCAGAGTTCAAAATAAAATGCGTAAATTTATACATTGTCAAGAATAGCTCCTTTATTTCTCCAGCAAACCCTATAATGTGACCACTTTTTAGAATTGTCTCGAAGTGACGATTGTAAAGTGTTGTTAAAATATAGGTATAAAAATATAGGGTTAGGTGGATAAATGACTATTTAGTATCTCTGCATGTGCCTTTATCTGTAGCTCTGTATATAATGACTGGACACATACAAAGACAGACACAGTAGGATTCGATGATAGACATTTAAACGTAGCGTCCATGACGAATATGTACATAATTACCAGAGTAGACTTTCTCTGTTCCATTTCCGCTGCAGGTTGTTCGTCCCCATCTCACGTAAGTAGAGCCTTGACCTGAGAAATACATTAAATCCTTTATTCCATCTATACACCTTTTAACGCCTTTACAAACAGGTAGACCCAGATCATACGATTCCTAAGTTTTGTTTACTTATGAAATAGTATAGTTCTGGTTCTGCAGTTTTTGCCATGGCCAAACATTTCTCTGTTGCCATTGCCAGGTGCCATTGTCATTATTAAAATGCACCTAATTAATATGTATGATGCCATTACTTTCTTGCATTAATATTCATGGTGTAACAGGTTAGTGTCAGTTCTTGCCTATGAATGGTGTCATTCAGTAATACAATGGTAGAATATGTGTTATTTGGCATGTGATTGTAGATTTGTCTCAGTCTGGTCTTCTTGCTTTCTGTTTTTATTGTCTTTAGGCAATGTAGTACATGTAGGCCTACATGTAGTACTATTGGACAGCTTACACAGCAATATAATGCATTACCCATTTTCTCTTCATATGGGACGTATGACGAACAGGAGAACGTGCGAGCATACGGACGTGCGTGTATGCGCGTATGCAGGCAAGATTGTATGCATGCGGCGACTGTAACGCTCCCCATTTCCTAACATTAGAAGAGTTTGTCCAATATTCATCAAACTTGGCAGTAGTGTCTATGGACATATTGAGCTTGAATACGTGTTTTATTACTTTCATTTTGGAGTTACGACCGTTTGTTGAAATTGTTGGTGGTCATTTTGGAACTCTTGCAAATGTCATAAATATCCTAGTTTTCTCACATAACTTCCATTAGATATATGTCCGGGTTAGAATAACGGGTTAGGATTGTCTTATCATTAACACGTGTAAGAACACTTTAGAATATATATGACGTCATACGTCATATATGACGTCAACCGTGGGAAAACGATGTTCACATGTCAATGAAAATGCGGAAATAGATCTAGATCTACACTGTTTTGGTTATGTGAGAAAAAGTATCTGATGCTCGTTGTCTTTTAAGATCACATGTTCCTAAACTCACCAAGAAAATGTTATCAAGCTCGCCAAAGACTCGCTTAATAACATTTTCTAAGGCCCGTTTAGGAACATGTAATCTTAAAAGACAACGAGCAACAGATCCTCTATTTCTTCTCGTCTACATCCATATTGTTTAAAAGGGCCGATTTTACAATTGCTGGTAAGATCCAGAAACTCATTCTGACTGCTAGAAACCCAGGCACGTACCTTTTCTAAGGTCATCCAGCTCTGCTCTCAGTGCATTGTTTTCTTGTTTCGTAGCGTCAATCTCGTGTCTCAAATCTGTGAAGGCTTTTTCTATATCCAGATCACTGTGCAGAACTAATCTCTTTCTGTGCACGCCTTGGTCGTTGAAACCTGTAAATCGTAGCAGTCTTTATTCATTATAGGACACGATGTTATACATTCATCCTGCTCTTTACCCATTCCCTCATATTTATACCTTTGGACGCCTTTGTAAAAGTCACTTTTTGAAACCATTATGATAAATAGAACGTTTGCTCCATGGGAGAAAATGTTCTATTTATCACAATGGTTTCAACACTACACATTTATAAAAAAAATCCCTTTTCTCGCAAATGCTCCCTTTTGGCAGATGTATTCAGAATTTGAGTCTAAAATGGCCTTAAAGGCTTTGTTGAGGGAATTGGTCTAAAAATAGCCTATAAAGGAATGGGTCTAAAATAGCATTTGAGGAAATGGGTTAAAATGATGTCTGCTTAAATTTCTATTGTTTACTTCCGATTAACAGAAAAAGAATGATGTCCTCTCAAAATGTTATCTACGTCAGTTTTTACTTACTTCCGATTCGTTAAAACATTCGAAAATTATTGACCCAGTGTCAAACAGTTTCGATCCTTATGAGATGCCAAGTTATTAGGAGTCTCGTCTGGATTCAATCTTTTCAAATGTCAGTCAGGTTACCCCCAGCAAGCCAAGTGTTACCAGAGTGCTAACGAGTTTGGATCCTGATGAGGCGACGCGTTACTCCAGTGGAGTCAGTCTGTCACCAGAGTGCTAAAGAGTTTGTATCCTGATGAGGCGACGTGTTACTCCAGTGGAGTCAGTCTGTTTTCGATCGCCAATCAGGTCGCGCTTCTCATAATAACATAATAAGGGTTACTTTTGTGACCGTTAACGCTTTCGCTGCCAAACGTTATCATTTGCAAAATTTGTCGTCTGCTACAAGTTTTGCTTTGTTACATTTTCTCACATGCCCTTTCAAAAATATTATCCGAGAAAAAAAACACAAATAGGATACTCGCTGGTTGTCTCGTCTGAATCAACCCTGTTTGCATAGGTAATTACGTATGCGACTTTGGTAGCGAATTGAAAGTGAATTAAAGACCGTATAACACCATTGCAAGTTTCCAAAATACTGAAGGGATAAACGGTACAGGTAAATCAGTATGCAACAAGTCTTGTATAAATATTCAATATTAATAAGTTATATAGATACTGACTTACCGGTATTGGCAAGTCAATATACAACAAGTCTTATATAAATACTGGCTTACCGGTACTTGCAAGTCAATATACAGTGAGTCTTATATAAATACTGGCTTACCGGTACTGGCAAGTCAATATGAACAAGTATTATATAAATACTGGCTTACCGGTACTGGCAAGTCAGTATGAACAAGTATTATATACATACTGACTTACCGGTACTGGCAAGTCAATATGAACAAGTCTTATATAAATACTGGCTTACCGGTACTGGTAAATCAATATGAACGAGTCTTAAATAGATAAATGTACTGGCTTACCGGTACATGTACTGGCAAGTCAATATGAACAAGTCTTATATAAATACTGGCTTACCTAAGTTAATGATCATGGGTAATTGGTTGAATGTAGAGTGTTCAAATGTCACTCACTATTGTTCAAACTATAAAAGCGTAAGACCCGGGTTTCATGATACAGTACGCAGTATAGCATTATTTTAATAAAAGTGACAGAGGCCAATGGCGAAAGTCAAATGTACAAATAGTGTTATTATCATTCAATGTTTATACAGCGTATGAAGTTTTATTACCCTGGATGCGGCGGCCGAAACTCGGAAATTTAGGCAAATGAATCAAACGGGACAATGCATTGTTGTACGGTGAAAACTAACAATTAATTCCCCGTTAAAATTTTGTCAAGAAACATAACACATTACGAAGAATGGCCCTTCATAGACGAATATCATTTTATCCCATATTTTCTCGTCATAAGTCTACAATTTCATAATAAACACTTTTGACTGTCAGTCAAGTCGCTTCTAAAACATGAAACTTCTATGTGAACAACATTTATCGTCTTCTTTGCTATAATCTCAAAGACGTACCTTTTCTCAGTTCAGCAAGTTCTTCTCTAAGAGCATTAACTTCTTGTTTCGTTCCGTCAATATCTTCCCTTAGATCATCATCAGATGTTTTACTAACATGTTGTCCATTTATACCTATGGCCCCTATTAACCACAAAAGATTTAAACATCTCATCCTTTTCCTAGTTGTCCACGTCGAATCGACTAGATAACTGAAGGCCAGCGTTGACGTCCTATTTCACATGATTCGTGTCACCGATAAAGTAATCTAAAGGGATGCTCTCTAACATGGAATTGCCGGAGAAAGTTTAACCAGTTTCCTGTTGAATATTCATGACAGAAATAATGGCTGAACTTTATAGGCACTTTTTGGTATTGGGTGAAAATGTAAAATCAGATCATACAATTTCATTAGCAAACAATGCAGGCCGTGATCAGACGGCTCCTGCATGAGCCATCTGATCTGAGTCTATTTTGTTTGCAAAAGCGTTAAAGGGAAAGGGTTAAAAGGGAAAGAGTTAAAATGATAGAACAGTAAGCAAATTTGCAATGATCCTTAGCTTACTGAAGTTCTGGAAATGAGGTTGAGAAAGTGTTCCGACATCTGGTTGCGATTATATAAAAAACTTTTTGTCTCTGGATCTTCTGAGTTCATTCTCGAGTATCTGATTGAGTCCGAATTCGAGCTTGCTCAAAACCCGACCAATCAGATGCTTGAGATAGACTCACAGGCAAGGTCGCATGAACTCTGAGTAGCGGTATATGAAGCAGTACAATCAAATTTTGAAAAGTATCATACCGTTTGACTCGCATTAGGTCGTTAAAGGTGGTCAAGAATACATTTAGGTGTTAAAGGACAACACATGTAAACGGGTTTGAATTCCCAAAGTCTACATGATGTATGTCTGAATGTACTACTTTGACTTTGTAGTTATCGTACTTATCTATAATATTGATGTATCTTTGCCCTTACGGACCTTATTGTGCCATAAGAGTGACAACAGTCGCACGTCGTTTCTATGTAAAGTATCATTGATAAGATTTGACATAATGAACTTCACCAGTAATCTTTGATAAAAAGTATGTGGTAAGCAAGACAATATTTAAGGCTACAAAACACTTACTTTGCTGTTGTCATTATTCTACCCTTTCCTATTTGGGTACGCTCTTGAAAAAGTGAAAATAAGTAAATTTGTTGACCCTAATTTACGACAATCCAGGTGCGGATCCAGGATTTCAGATTGGGGGCGTAGAAGTTTTTTTGAGGGGGGGGGGGGGGGAGCGTAGATCTTTATGTTTGATGACGCTCCTGTGGGAGCGTTCTGTTTTACTTTCACCTTGCTTTAAGCAGCCACCTGCTCTAAATACCAACTAATTAACACAATTTAGTGGTCGTTATAGAGAAGTTTTACTGTATATAGATCTAAAATATTACTAAACATTTGTTTTGGCAATTTTAGGGGGCGTATGCCTGCTCCGCCCCTCTAAATCCGCGCCTGAATCCCTACTACACGGGTAATCAAACTGAATGCACATTCTAGTGTGCAGCAATAAGGGCTAACGTCGAACGACAGAAATTATCGTAAGTTCTAAAACACAGGGGGATTCAAAATATCTGAGAGTTTCGAAATTTAATAAAAAATATCCTCTATGTCTTTCAAAATAACCAAACTTTATATATCATTGTAAAGAGAGTGGACGTCGTAATTACACAAAATTCGTTTTTACTAAGTTACATCACTAATATATTTGAAATTTCAACAACGATGACTATACTTACAATAAAACTTTGGAAATCTCTAGTTCAAGTAAGTATTTAAATTTCTAAAATAGCGCGACGTCTGTAAACATGTCAAGACGTCGAAATAATATCACATAGTAAGGACCACCCTGTACGATGATCGTAACTTCCCGTTGTGATCATTGTACATGTATATTAGAACTTACGATACCTTTACTCCTACGATCTTCCCTTATTTTTATGTTTGTCTTGTGCCTTTGTACTTGATATTTGCATCTTTCTCCGTGGCGCGCGCGCGCACGAGTGTGTGTGTGTGTGTAAGCATGTATGTATGCGTACGAGCGTACGTCTGTGTTGCTTTCCATTAAATTCCCATTTAATGTTTCACTTCATGTATTGTCAGTTGACGCGCGACAAAGTCTAGGTCCCCAGCAGGCGTTTGAGAGAAGTGTGAGGTTAGGACGTCCGTAAACCGGTTTAAACCCCCAGTGGTGTTTTTGCTGCTGACCGTGCCAAGGCGGTACTCTCTTTGTCACCCTTCCTTTTGTTTGCCTTGCGTCTTTGTGCTTGTGGTTTGTTCATGTTGTGGAACGTTTGTCCCTGGTTCTTGTGTGTCTTTTGGTGTTTTCTGTGCTCATTTCGTGTGTGTGTGTGTGTGTGTGTGTGTGTGTGTGTGCGTTTGGGTGTGTGGTTGTGTGTGTGTGTGTCATGCTGTCTATCGGTGTTTTGGTGGTGGTTGCGTCTTGCATGTGGCTTTGCCTGATTGACTTTACTACTTTTCCATTAATGGCAGATAGATAGATAGATATCTTCGAACTATACATGTACACCTTTGTGTTTCGTGCAACGTTTAATCGTTTAATCCATCAACTTTTTTAATGATTTAGGAATACCCAGTTGACAGACACTGGCAAAGACGCCAAAGAGAAGAACCCGACTCCTGTCTTAGGAACAAGGTTACATGCGCGACGGAAAGGAATAGAACCCGACTCCTATCTTAGGAACATGGGTACATGCGCGGTGACAACCTTTTATTAGTAATTAATATGTCGCGTTGGTAATCATTCTTCGTCACCTATAACAAGATCAGACTAGTGTTTAATCCTGTACTCCGGCCATGAATATTTATATCAAACGTCACGCAATCTATCAGTGAATATAGGGATTACTTAGCTATTCAAACAAGTATAAAGTCATATCTGAGAAAGTATGTCAGAAAACAGCACAGACACTGATCAGACGGCGCATACAGGTGCCGTCTGATCAGTGTATACTCTGTTTGCAAAGGTGCCAAAATACGCATCTATGTTGTAAATAGTTTTATCAATTTTCGGATACATTTTCAGTGATTGTTTGGGAGTTCGAATGCTTGTACATTTGCGATCGTATGTAAAGTTAAATATGGTATCCACGAGCAATTATTCGTTCTCCTGATTTGTTGCATAATTGCTCATGGCCGTATGTTGATACATGTATACCAGAATATTATAAGTGTTTAGCCCATATAAAGCCCCGTATACTGCAACAATATTTCCTAACTAGATCTACGTATGTTTTCATATTTCCTAACTAGATCTATGTATGTTTTCATACAAAGATTTATAAATATTCATCACATGAGAACAATAACAAGAGTGTTCGGAGGAACACATGTGTCACCTGCTCGCAGCTGACACAAAAACTATTGTTAATATGAAAAAGGGGAATAACTAAACTAGAGTTGTGGCCCTTGTGCATGACACTTCCTCTCATCATGCGTGTTCCATGTGTGAAATTTGAAAGCTCTATAATGATTAGTTTAGAAATGACAGCAAAAAAAGAAAGTGTGACGGACAGACAGACAGACAGATGGACGGACAGACGGACAGACAGACGACGGAAAAGTGATCCCTAAGTGACACACTGCCTCTCGGCAGGTGACACAAAAACAGTACTTTTAATGTTGAAAACAATTAAAAAGGTGCATTAAAACCTGTCTACACGACCATCTAAATAAGTATAATTCTGGGGATTTAAAATACAGGGGGTAGCTTAATGCAGAATGAAAGTTAGACAAAATACTGCTCTAGGAGTTATGTCACTTATAAATGTGCAAGATTTTCTCTATATATGTTTATTCCAAATTTTAATACCTACTGAATCTTCTTGGACAGAACAGTTATAATGAAATGTGCAAGGTGGAATATTTTAGCCATTTTAGAAACTAAGGAAACAGGTCTATCAAATTCCGTAAGCAAACATAGCAGATCCTGATCAGACGGCTCTTCTATGGGACGTTTGGTCTGTGTAAACCCTGTTTGCAATTGCGTGAAAGCATGATTATATGAGGGAAAGGGTTAAGCAACCACTTGCCATTAGCCTATAGACCCATAGGTTTATTAATCATACTTGATCGCTATAAAGAAGGTTATTTCAGTGAAATAAATATTGTTTTCAACAAAGACCTATATTATCATAGGTATTTGTTTTCAAAGACTATCTAAAGATCTCTATATAACAGTAGCCTACTAGAACTAGATCTATTCTGAATTATGATTATTGCAGAAATAGGCACGAGGGTGACTGTGGGTCATTCTAGTAGATGCGTAGTTCCTTGTTCGCGTTCTAGTACTATAGGTAGTGAAAACTAGAACAATCGTTACGCAGGAAATAATGACACGCGAAACTCCACAACAACACCAGCAGACGCACAAACGAAGTGGTCGCTCATGAACCAGAGACCAATATGTTTATAGACCTATGTCTCTGCATGAATGGATAAAATAGATCTATATCTAGGCTACATAGCTGTGTAGGCCTATGTACACGGACTTCGCTGAAGTGTTCATTCTTAGATCTATAGATTATATATGGAAAACTTTAAAATGTTGTGTTTGACAGGAATAGTCCCCTGGTGACCCTTTATCAAAATTGCTAAAAGCATGCTGTTATATATATATATATAGCATAACTGAGCGCCTTTGGTGTGCGAATACCGTACTGTCCTTTCTTAGCAGAAAATGATGTGGCGGGAAATAGGTATTACGGTTGTCGTTATATTAAATTATTTACGTTTACAGTTTCTTTATATCGATTTATGTTTCTAGTGTACTCTTTTGCTTCGACGACACTTGTATGATTATTTCGGAAATTTCACCCTGATATGCATGCAATTTGCAACCCATCTGGAACTTTGCTGCAGGCGAAAAGAGGTTTACGACATTTTACCCGAAACCAAACGCATTAGAATAGAATGGAGTTACGGAACATTGCACGCCTTTTTGCAATTTATTGCAGATATATAATGGTTAAAGTTGCTTTTGATAGTAAGTATGAGCATTGTTCGTATATAGTATCAGTAATGTGTAGAAATTAATGCATTCACTGCTTTGCTTAGTCTCTAGATGCATTACCGATATGAGTACCTAGCCGTGCTTTGAAACGGATTGCACATGTCACAGGAAAACGTTACGTGAAATTCATGTAGTTTTAGATATATTTACATTACAACAGTTCAGTTAATATATTTTCTTCTTATGTGTATATCTATTTACCCTATTTAAAAGGGTTCTACTAACCATGTTGCAACTTCTGCAAAAATCGCCATTGTTTTGGTTTCAAAGGACAGTGTCATTTCGTAGAGCTATATGCTCTACTCCTGGCGATTCGTGTGCCGTAAAGTTCAAATTATATTCTGTGTATGGCAGTTGGGCTGTTTTTTGGGGCTAAGTCTTTTTTAGTTGTATAGTAATATTTTAAAACATTTATTCATCTTGAAATAATAAATTTTCAGAAGAAAATCCTCAAAAGTGTAAATTTTACTTGCTAAATAGATCGAGTCGGTTACGAATTTTTGACCTATTTCCTATTGATTCGTGCGCTGCAATTGGTCAGTATCAAAACAGCATTTCCAGGCAAGAAAATCTATGTTGCGGGATTTTTTGCGGGACTAAATTCGTTCCGATAAAAATTCGTAACAATGATTGTTTTGAAATTTATGATTATACAGCGCAATTGAAGAAAACAAAATATGACCATTGCTGACGTAATGGCGTTTTTCCAAAATGATGGACAAATAACATCCAATTTAATGTTTTGATAGATGGCCCCATAAAGGTCCATGAAGGGGTCTGCAGAAAGGTCCATATATTAACGAGCCCTTTTCATAGAGGCTATTGACAAAAACTAGGTCACGGAAATAAACTCTGTGTTGAGAAAACTACGTCATAAAACAATGCACGAATCGATAGGGTACCACGAATCCAAAGGAATTTGCCATACTTATTTTTCATTGATTTCATTCATTTATTTTATGATATCAGACTTACATGGACTGCAATAAAGTGAATACTGACACTAAATAGCAATGACAAGTGTGCAACTAATTATGGAAAAAATAGTCAAACAGGGAGAGCCACACACGAAATGACACCGCACCAAACACAATCAAACAAGAAACGGTAAAGGCACAAGACAAAACATAACAGGACGCATATCAAGACGAAACACATTAAACATTAAGCATATTAAACAACAAAATTGACCGTAGGCTGAAAGCAGGAGTGTCGCCTTGGAACGGCCAGCAACCAACTAATCATGTTATGCCACACTTTTGTAGGCAAATCATATTTCATCCATGTAAAAAGTAGGTGACTGAGCTGAAAAAATAGTTTAAAGACACCAGCATCAGTGGTTCAATTTGGTCTTTCTAACAAGTAGATATTTTCATATTCTTAAACATGTCCAGATCACTTTGCAAAACCAACCTCTTTCCGTGCACACCTTTTCCGTTGACACCTGTAATTTGTAGCATGATAGGACACGATGCTTAACCCTTATCATGCGGGATACGAGTCACTAAGGTCCTATGCAAACAGTGTAGACCCATATGAGAGGGATTCTAGAGGAACCCTCTCATTAGTGTGTGCATTGTTTGTCATGTTGCACTTTTCTTTAGAAGAAAACCCTAAATATTCACCACGAGCTTGACCTGTCTGAATTGGAAATAGTCCGTTTGAAAAATCAGCATTGTAAGGGTTTACATTTATTCTGTTATAAAAATTAAGCATAAAAAATGGCATCTGCTTAAACTACTACGGTTGCAAATTGTGTTAACTTTCGATTTGTAGAGATATATTACCCTTAGTCTGGGGAAAATATGTCTTCTCAAACTTTGATCGGTTTCAGTTTTGACATGCACCTGATTGACCGAGTATCAAACAGTTTGAATCCTGATGAGACGTCTCTTCTTGATTCAGGCAGTTTACAAAGGCGGATTGTTACCAGAGTGCTATACTCCATTGGAATCAAGCTGTTTGCAAATTCCAATCAGTTTGCGCTTTGCAGCAGGGTGCTAACAGAGTCCTATACAGATTGGATCCTCATGAGACGACGCATTACTCCAGTGGATCCAAGCTGTTTGCAAACGCCAATTAGGTAATCACATGTGCGAGCGAATTTTAAGCGAGTTAAAGACTGCATATCACCACAGCAATTTCCAAAATACAGAGGAGTTAAATCGTACTGGTAGGTCAATATACAACAGGTCTTATATAAATACTAGCTTACAAGTACTGGTAAGTCAATATGAGCAAGTCTTTTATAAATACTGGCTTACCGGTACTGGTAAGTCAATGTGAACAAGTCTTATATAAACACTGGCTTACCGGTACTGGTAAGTCAATGTGAACAAGCTATTTAAATACTGGCTTACCAATACTGGTAAGTAAATATGAACAAGTCTTATATAAATACTGGCTTACCGGTACTGGTAAGTCAATATGAACAAGTTATTTAAATACTGGCTTACCAATACTGATAAGTAAATATGAACAAGTCTTATGAATACTGGTTTAGTGGTACTGGTAGGTCAATATGCAACAAGACTGGCGAAAGGTACACAAAATGCAAATCCACCTGTTACTATCATCCAAATGTTTATACAATGTATAAAAGTTCGTGTTCTTAGATGAACGGTTATCAAAAATGGAACGTTAAGCAAACGAACCAAAAGGGCGAAAGAATGGACGTACTAATATAGTAACAAGCGAGGTTTTACACAAGCGTAAAATGGCTGCCTAACATGTATCAGGTGGCAAGATCAGCCTGTAAACCAAGACCTTAAATGTCAATAAATAAATGAATGAAATAAGAAGCGGGTTATATAGTGTACTTGCAGAAAAACAATGGGGATGGGGGCTTGTAAATGAATGGAAATCAGAGAAAGAACATACATGTATAACACTTATTAATCTGTCGTGTTTGAGAGGTTTTGTTGTGTATGCATTTTTATTATGCAAAGTAACTTTGAAATAAAAGTTTGTATTCAACTAGTTACCAAATTCAACTGGCAGTTAATCAGTTATTCACTTGTTAACTTCTTGACGTCATTTCATCAGCACATCAGAGTTAAGGTGTCATTTGTGTACGTGTGAAGTAGGTTCTACATACGGAACGATGTGTGGATATTTAATGACAGGGTGTTAATATAAAATGGATTTAAAACAAAAGCACGTTAATGTCGAAATAAGAAATAAAAAGAAACAATTGACATACGAAAAGAAAAAAATATTTTCGTATCTACCTGGGATCGAACCCGTGTACCTTTGGTTTCTAGGCTAACGCGATACCCTTACGCCATGGTGCTTCATACTAAAACTTATAGCTAAAAATTATAGCTATATCACTAGCATTTTAAAAACCGCTTTCGAAGCACATATTCATAAACATGTGCATATGAAATTAAAATGCAAAAGCATCATGCGGAGTTTAAACAATAATAAATGAGTAAATGGAAAAGTAGTAAAGTCAAGCAGGCAAAGCCACATACAAGACGCAACCACCACCAAAACACCGATAGACAACATGACACATACACACAACCACACACCCAAACGCACACACACACACACACGAAATGAACAATGAACACAGAAAACACCAAAAGACACACAAGAACCAGAGACAAACGTTCCACGCACGAACAAAATCACAAGCACAAAGACGCAAGGCAAACAAAAGGAAGGGTGACAAAGAGAGTACCGCCTTGGCACGGTCAGTAGCAAAAACACCACTGGGGGTTTAAACCGGTTTACGGACGTCCTAACCTCACACTTCTCTCAGTCACCCTAGCTTTACAAATATTGTAAATAAAGGTATCCCCGCTGGACTTACCCACAACATAGACGACGGTGAACACAGGACAACATGTAAAACATAGCATAATAACTGTGACAATCCGTCAAATATGTACTCAATGACTTTGCTGAAGTCAGAGCACCTGCACGTAAGTCGTTAAGGGCACGACAGGGAAAAAGTAATACATGAGTCTGGTAAGCTCCTCCTGTATCCAAGTTTAAGAGTATACCATCATAGAGTACTACCCTCGGCCTGTCATCGTGCAAGCAAAGAGGGAAGCGTAGCTACCGACTGTAAAAGGGTCGATAACCAAACATGCAGTGCGTTGCAATATAATAGGATCATAACCTTTCTTTTTAAATGTTTTAATGCGTTTTATAAACAAATCATGAAAATGGATATGACCCCGAATTTTCCTAAGTTTGTAGATAACATCCCCATAAAATTCTGGTTGAGAAATGCCTTGTCGCAGTAACGTCCGTAGATTACAATTATATTTACTAATGAGAGGTAAATTTCGATAATAAAATTTAGAAAAAGTTTTCCGAAGTTTGTGATATCTGTAACCTTGCTCAAGCAGTTTATCAGTTATAACTAAATTACGTCTGTTAAAATCTTCAAGCAAAGAACAGGCTCGGGCAAAACTAATAAGTTGAGAAATATAAACCCCATAAGATGTAGAATGTGGCACATCTCCATCTAGAAAAGGATAATTAACAATTTTAAAATTAAAATCTTCTCTTTTATCGTATACTTTGGACGAAACTTTATCATTTGTAATTGAAAGATTCAAATCTAAAAATGAAGCATTAATGTCAGATTGATTAGCTTTGTTTAAAGATAGTTCTTTAGGGTAAATTGAAGAAATCATAGTATCAAAATAAGGATTATCTAAATTCAAAATATCGTCTAAATACCTTGAAGTTTTATTAAAAGCATTAACAATATATGTCTGTGTATCAGGTTTTAAGCTAAGCATAAAATCCCTCTCGTAGCAATACAAAAACAAATCTGCAACAAAAGGGGCACAATTTGTACCCATGGGTATACCAACAACTTGACGATATATGGTATCCCCATAACGCACAAATATATTATCTAAAAGAAAGGTAAGAGATCTACAAACATCAAGGCAAGTCCACATTGTGTAATGTTCAACTTCTGAATTCGAAAAGAATGAACGTTGAACATTACAAGCAATGAACATTTTGTTTTCTCTGGCAAAGGTTTTTTCTATTAATTTAATAAGTTTATCCTTTATAAGATGGTGAGGTAGAGTAGTATAGAGTGTAGAGAAATCATAAGAGCTCAGTAAAGAAATGTTATACTGTTCATTTTCAAGTTTTGTTAAAACATCATTTGAATTTTTTATGGACCAAAAAACATTAATACCAGAATTTTCATATATTTTATCACAATAGCGTTTTACATGTTCTTTGATCGTAGTAAGACAGGACGTCAAAAGTATAGATAATTTAGTAGTGGTACAACAGCTAGAGTTGGCAATAAAACGCGCCTTATAAGGGTTTTTATGTAGTTTCGGAATCCAGTACAAAGTAGAAAGTTTATGTTGTTTTATGTTAGGACCAGACGTAAAATTATTGCACATTTTTACATGTTCCGAGACTATATCTTTTTCAGGTGTTTGAACTGTAATATAAGTTTTTGAATCAGTTAGCTCCTTCTTTAAAACATCAACATAATACAACCATAATTATTGAAAAAACAACAACATAATTTTCATGAATTTTAGAAAAGGCGAGATAAAAAAAACAATCTGTAGCAGTCGGCAGTTATAGAAACACAGGACCGCGGTTAATCATGCACCTTTTTCTAAGGCGTATAAGCCTTCGGCAGCCCAATAATTAATCCCCCACTAAAATGATGTAGCAGAACATGAATGAACCCTCACAGTCGAATACCTTTTTATCACAGAGTTTCTCGTCAGTTAGTATAGTTACACATAAAGTACGTCTGACAAATGTCAGTGAATTCGCTTCCAAAACATGAAACTACAATGTAAATTTGCTTTATCTCAGAGACGTACCTTTTCTCAGTTTAACAAGTTCTTCTCTAAGAGCATTATTTTCTCGTTTCGTTCCGTCAATCTCTATCCTTAGGTCCTGTAGCGCCTTTAATACGCCTAAATCCGTGTTTTTGCTAGCATATTGTCCATTTAGACATATTGCCCCTATTAACCAGAAAAGTTTTAAACATCTCATTCTTTTCCTAGATGTCGCTTTCCCAATCAAATATGATAGTACCACGTCGAATCGACTAGATAACTGAAGGCCAACGTTGACGTCTTACTTTACATAATTCGTGTCACCGATAAAGTAATTTAAAGGGGTGCTCTCTAGCGTACTAACTCTACAAGGTATTACCGGGGAATAATTACATCATGCTTATTGATTAACTGAATTTTATGGGGAAGTTTTGGTATTGGTAGGAAATAATTCCATAAGCAAACAAAGCAGAGTGTGAATATACAGCTCCTGCACGATCTGTTCGATGTGGGTCTATTTTGTTCGCAAAGGTGTTGAAGGGCAAGGGTTAAAATGATAGAACAGTATGCAAAGAGTCACTGATCCTTAGCTTATCGAAATTCTGGAAATGGGTTTGAGAAATACTCCAAAAGCTGGATCCTATGTTATAAAACTTTTTGTATCTGGATCTTCTGAGCTCATTCTCTATGTATATGATTGCGCCCGAATTCGAGCTTGCTCAAAACCTGACCAAACAGATGTTTGAGAATGTACTCAGATTCAAGCTAACAGTTTTATGACCTCGGGGCAAGGCCGCAAGAACACTGAATAGCGGTATATATTCCTCTTGAAGCAGTATAATTTGCTGAATATATATAAAACTTTGAAACATATCATACTGTTTGACTCACGGTAGACCCAGATCAGACGTATCCTATAGGAGCGGTCTGACCAGAGTCTGTTCTGTTTGCTTTTGACATGATATAGATCTGACTCTACAGACCCGATCAAGGCAAACTTTCCCTTTAAAAGTGTACATTATAAAATTCAGCTGATAAATATTCATGGTGTCATTTTTCTTACACGAATATTGAACAGGGAAAGGGTTAAAGGTGACCAAACACAATTGGTGTTAAAGGACAACACATGTAAACCAGTTTAAATTCCCAAAGTCTGCATGACATGTGTTTGAATGTACTACGTTAGCTTTGTCATTACCGTGCTGATCTTTAATAGTATTACTAGTATATTGATACATCTTTGCTCTTACGAAACTTATTGCGCCATAAGAGTGACAACTGCCGCACATTGTTTCTATGTAAAGTACCATTGATAAGATTTGACATAATGAACTTCACCAGTTATCTTTGATGACAGTATACGGTACGCTAGGCAATAGTTAAGGCTACAAAACACTTACATTGCTTCTTTCATTATTCTACCTTTTCTGTATGGGGACGCTCTCGAAAAAGCGGAAATAATTTAAATACTTATTCCGATTCCGATTCTGAAGTCAGTTAAAAACGCAAAATTTGCGGAAAATTGCGCAGCATACATCTTTAATGTTGAAAACTAAAGCACGGTTAAAAGTATATGTATGATTCATACAGGAAACACCACATACAAAACAAACACACACCAAGTGGCGTGCCTGGTCATAATTATTCAATACGCACCAATGCTAGGGAAGGATAGGTGTATCAAGTGCATGAGAAGAAGGCATTCAGACAAACAGTGTAGATCCAGATCTCACCAGGGTATGCACGTTTGTCAAGTTGCAGATTTTTAAAAACTATCCCTACACTCTTGTTTTAATTTCGCAAAAGTGTTTATTTTGTTACAATTTTAATTATGTTTAATCTGTTTAGGAAAACCATTTTCCATTTAGATCTATTATTACCAGAGCACATTTTAAAATGTAAAGAGGCCACACTTTTGCATTTTCAGGAATAAAGATGATACAGACTGGTAAGTATAACTCGAATATGTTCCACGATGTTCTTTATCCCCCACTATCCACTCACCTATTATTTTACTCGTACACTTATAGATGGAAATCGAGGAATATCCACTATCGCCTGACGAGCAAAGGTTTGAAAATGATTGAAAGAAACTGAATAAAAGCATATATGCATTAACATTTTAATTAAATAGATTGTATATCTCTGTTCTAGCACTCATTTGTAATAGATCCTAATCTGGTGTGTATTCCGACGACTTTTAGTAAGGTCCTGTATATTTAGCATAAGACTGAGATATAGAACATGTGTATCGAAGTGTCACCAGTATTGGTATGATTATATATCGAGGGCTTGGTGCAAAACTATTCTTAGACCTTAAAAGAGGGAATGATGCTTAATGCAGGGCAAACATGATACAGAAAGATGCTATAGGAGCAATTTTTAGCCCTGTATTAAGCTACCGCCAAATATCCAGAATTATACTTTGAGTGTTGTAATTACCGAGACTTTAATGCTTTTGAACAATATGCGAACCATCCTGAACGGTGTTGGGTTTTTTAGTCGCGCACACGGATATGTATATATCTGAGAATGGTATAACTACTTTAAACGAATGTTTAATAAAATCAATAAATCTCAACTCTCTCAAAAGTAGTGAACGTAATCAATTCAAATTTCGCACATTTTTCTGACCCTTTCAGACTTTTTGAGCGATTTACAATAACAAATGCCAGTTATATGTATAAATTTAACCTGGTTTAAAGTGCAGAATTATTGGATATTACATGGAACATTTTATTCATGTATTACTGCTTAGATACCTTTTAACAGATAAAATTGCTTTCTGTCAAACGTTAAATCCCGTGCCTTTACGTTTATACTGAATGTGATATCAATTTTGGGAGCTATATGAATATTGTCAGTTACAGCTGACCAAATTAAAAAACATGTTTAACCCATATCCGCTAGGCACAACATGACTGGCATTTGAACACAGCTTGGATCCAGTTGAGGCGCCGAGTAACTCGGTGTCTGATTAGGATCCAAGCTGTTTGACTCTAAATAAATAGTTTCTCTGAACGAATCAGAATGTTGTACCATTGCACAGGTCAGAGTTAAAGCAGTCATCATTTTTTACAACGGGGTAACTCGATGTCGCCAAATGTAGCGTGCACCAACCGCAATCCGTCGCAGTCACCCATCCAGCTAAGAAATACTTGCTACTAGTAAAGCCCTTTATGCCTTCGCAGCACTTCCCTTATATAAACAACGTTTAGAACCTTTGCAAACAGAGTAGACTCAGATCAGACAGTTCCTATTTCAGCCGTCCGGCCAGGGTCTGCTCTGTTCGCTCATGAAATCATATAAGTCTGATTCTACGATTTCTTCCATGGTAAACAATTCCCTTTTCATAATGCCTTTATACAAAATCAGCTGATTAATATACATGATGTCAATACTTCTAACATGGATATTCATGACGGAATGGACTAAACCATGATGCAAATGAGTCTAGCTCCTCGGCATGGACAGTCGATAGTACAAGTATACTTAACAGCATTGGTGTTACAGTGTACACATGCAACAGCTAGGAAAGTCATGTATAACCATAATGGACACGTTCTTGGATGGTGTGTTATCGCTTGTTTTGTTGTTGCTGCTGCTATTTAGTTTGTTGTTTGATAGGTTGGTGTTTTTGTTGTTTGGAAGAGTATTTGGCTATACGTGTATACATAAACAATAAATTTAGTTGCCAAGTGGTGCATGTGTATGACAGTTATATTACGCTACCTTCTTCGTGAAATCTACGGAATTGATAACTAACCAATTAAAAGCACGAACTTGCGACTTTGTATTTATTTATTTAGAACACACAGTACAAGCAAGCTCTCTTCCTTGTGGATATTCCTGACAAGGCAGCGACCCACATTGCACTTCAGTGAAGTAAAACAGTTTTCCGTTTTGATCGGCTTCTCCATGGAAAACAGCCTCTGGGTCCTTGTCTACACAAGCGTAGTCGGTTGCAGCGCTGTGGTGGAAGGAATTTGCCATGAGGTAGCCAGTATACTCCAACGTCCAGCCAGCGTAACAACCGGTAGATCCCGGTATCATTATGGTCACTGGTCTGTGACTGCGACAAACCACACAAGGCGCGTCTTGGTCATGCATCGGTTTCCCAAAAGCAGCATCGGCAAATGCTGACTCCGTTTTTGAACTATAATATGTTTCGTATTCAGTCCCATAAAGATAACCGCCCCTGTTTTGTACGCCGTCTATGTAGTGTGCCCAGCTTGGATTTTCAGGGAGACATAAATTACTGGATGCACCGCCTGCTAAGTTATAAGGTGACCCACCTGTGTATCCTGAAATTGTACAAATATAATTACAATAGTCTAATCAAATGTATTTAAACTTTAAAATTGCGTTGACAATGTCTCTCCGTGTACTTTAACACACTGTTGTTCACCAGGGTCCAAGCACTTCGAACCTGGTTTGACGTTTTATTCCAAGCAGATATCTAATACATTTGAGTTGAAACCGTGCTTTAACAGAAAATAACAAACAAAGATGGCAATAACTCACCGAAAGACTTACTTTGTCACGTTTGGGAGAAAGAGGTTCCGAAGTTATAAAAAGTCTGTGTCTGAATCTGAGTTCATTTTCAAGTATCTGATTGGACAACTTTGCCCAAGCCCAAATTCTGACCATTGAAAATGAACCCTACTCAAGCAAACTGTATTATAGCATCAGGGCCAGTTAAAAGATGGCATTAGTCTTTACTATGATTTTCTTAAAGCGACTAACAATGACGAATCTGTGATTACCCCTGTAAACAATGCTGATACCAATTAGACGACGAGTAACTAGTCGTCTCGTTAACCCTTTCGCTGCCAAACTCTGTCGTCTGCTAACTGTGTCGTCTGCTACAAATTTTCATTCTTTTGATTTTCTTCATTTTTGTTTCAAAAACATAGTAACATTAACAAACAGTTTGGATCCTGATGAGACGCCGAGTTACTCGGCGTCTCATCTGGATCCAAACTGTTTCCATAGGTAATCACAGATCCGGCATTGGCAGCGAAAGGGTTAAGATCCAAGTTGTGTTATGCCCCTACTGTGTTTTGATCAAAATTTTACTGTGACACTTTAGAGACGATAATGCTTTTCAGACAGAAAACTATCTGGCACCAAATGAGTTAAACAGTAATGTGTGGTCACAGCATAAACAAAATGATTTTTAAATGGATTGATAGCGGAATATTTTCAGTACGAAAGGGTATAATCAACCAGATGGTTTTGAGTGATAAACAGTGCAGACCCTGATAAGACAGTTTCTGTTCCCAGAGTCCTCAAACATATGTCTAATAGGTTGTTGCAAATGCTAGCATGCTCAGAAGATTCAAACAACGTTCCCTTGTATATGTATCAGAGGTCCAGATAAAATGCGTAAATTTATACATTTTCAAGAATAGCTCCTTTATTTCTCCAGCAACCCTATAATGTGACCATTTTTTAGAATCGTCTCGAAGTAAAGAGTTGTAAAAATATAGGTATAGGTGGATAAATGACTATTTAGTATCTCTGCATGCACCTTTATCTGTAGCTCTGTATATAATGACTGGACACATACAAAGACAGACACAGTAGGATTCGATGATAGACATTTAAACGTAACGTCCATGACGAATATGTACATAGTTACCAGAGTATACTTTCTCTGTTCCATTTCCGCTGCAGGTTGTTCGTCCCCATCTCACGTAAGTAGAACCTTGACCTGAGAAATACATTAAATCCTTTATTCCATCTATACACCTTTTAACGCCTGTACAAACAGGTAGACCCAGGTCATACGATTCCTAAGTTTTGTTTACTTATGAAATAGTATAGTTCTGGTTCTGCAGCTTTTGCCATGGCCAAACATTTCTCTGTTGCCATTGCCAGGTGCCATTGTCATTATCAAAAGGCATCTAATTAATATGTATGATGCCATTAGCCTACTTTCTTGCATTAACATTCACGGTGTACATAACAGGTTAGTGTCAGTTCTTACCTATGAATGGTGTCATTCAGTAATACAATGGTAGAATATGTGTTATTTGTCATGTGATTGTAGATTTGTCTCAGTCTGGTCTTCTTGCTTTCTGTTTTTATTGTCTTTAGGCAATGTAGTGCATGTAGGCCTACATGTAGTACTATTGGACAGCTTACACATCAATATAATACATTACCTATTTTCTCTTCATATGGGACGTATGACGAACAGGAGAACGTGCGAGCATACGAACGTGCGCGTGTGCTGGCAAGATTGTATGCATGCGGCGACTGTAACGCTCCCCACTTAATAACAGAAGAGTTTGTCCAATATTCATCAAACTTGGCAGTAGTGTCTATGGACATATTGAGCTTGAATACGTGTTTTATTACTTTCATTTTGGAGTTACGACCGTTTGTTGAAATTGTTGGTGGTCATTTTGGAACTCTTGCAAATGTCATAAATAGCCTAGTTTTCTCACATAACTTCCATTAGTTCTATCTCCGGGTTAGAATAACGGGTTAGGATTTTCTTATCATTAACACGTGTAAGAACACTTTGAATATAAATGACGTCATACGTCATATATGACGTCAAATGTGGGAAAACGATGTTCACATGTCAATAAAAATGCGGAAATAGATCTAGATTTACACTGTTCTGGTTATGTGAGAAAAAGGATCTGATGCTCGTTGTCTTTTAAGATCACATGTTCCTAAACTCACCAAGAAAATGTTATTAAGCTCGCCAAAGACTCGCTTAATAACATTTTCTAAGGCTCGTTTAGGAACATGTGATCTTAAAAGACAACTCGCAACAGATCCTCTTTTATCACTCGTCTACATCCATATTGTTTAAAAAGGCCGATTTTTACAATTGCTGGTAAGATACAGTAACTCATTTTGACTGCTATAAACCCAGGCATGTACCTTTTCTCAGGTCATCCAGCTCTGCTCTCAGTGCATTGTTTTCTTGTTTCGTAGCGTCAATCTCGTGTTTCGTAGCGTCAATCTCGTGTCTCAAATCCTGGAAAGCTTTTTCTATATCCAGAGACCTGTTCAGGAGCGCGGGCGCTTGATTGAGCGCTTGCCCGAGCAAAATTATCACTGCTGAACGAGATCGAGCACCCTTTCTAAAAATCAAGCGTTCCGTAACTGAAACCAAGATGACCGCCATTTCAGAAGATATACAAGTTGTTCTTCTTCAAATAGGACTAGAAGCTATAATAGAATCACTAAGCTATCGGAAGGCATATATTTTGAGGAGCCTTACAATTTTAGGAGGCTGTGCTATTCAACATAGAGCACACACAGAGGATAGAGAGCTACGTGGAAGAAAATCCGAAGAAATATTGCGAAATAACGAAATAACTTACAGCGATCCTCTGTTCAGAGCTTATTTCCAGATGAAAAATCGTCATTTCAGGTACATAATAGTTAAATTATCAGAAATATCTAGGCTACTTCTATGGTAGTTTATTAGATGAAGAAATTTTGAACTCAGTTTATAATTAGACCTTGAGGATAATTAGATACCACTGCACCAGAGACATACATTATATTTAGACTATAATAGAGCTAATACAATGTAGTTTTTAATGCATATGCACAGGTTTTGGTATTGGTAGAAACTGTAGAGTCAAATCTATTATAATTTCACGAACAACCAGACTAGACCCTGATCAGATAATTCCTATAGTCGTCTGATCTGGGTCTATTCTGATTTCAAAGGCATGAAAAGGCGTTTAATTAATCCTTGTGAAAATGTGGCCATGTGTCTTTAACCCTTTCCCTCATATTTATGTAGAAACGTGTTTTCACGCGCCTGCAAACAGAGTAGACCCAGATCAGACGGCTCATAGAGGAGCCGTCTAATCAGGGTCTACTCTGTTTGCTAATAGAATTTGATAGATCTGTTTCTTTGCTTTCTAAAATGTCTAATGTTTCACCTTCCATATTTCTTTATACCTATTTTGTTAATGAATATTCAGTAGGTAATTAAATTTGGTCTAAATACAGAGCAGGGAAAGGGTTAAACCTTTAGTTCATTAACATTCATGTAGACAAAATAAAAACATAACTGTTAATTAGATTTTTTGTTTTAATAATCATTTAATGACACACGGACACAGGGAAATTTGAAAATAATATTCAAACTGTAGCATCATCTCAGATTCTCTGTATAATAGTATTTTAAAAGCATCCAGAAGAGACCCTGATCAGACAGCTTTTGTAGGAGCTGTCTGTTCTGGGTCTACTCTGCAAAGGCATAGAAAGGTGAATTTATGGTGTAAAGGATTAACCCTTTTCCATTTTAATAGTCATGTAATAATTATCATGAATATGTATTAGCTGAATTTTTATAATGGCACATGGACACATGATGTTTTGGTGTTGATAGATACTGTACAGTTTTATTTTAACTTCATTAAGCATCTTAGCTATTTGATCTGGGTCTACTCCGTTTACGAAGGTCTGAAAAGCATACATTATATGAAGGGAAGAGTTAAACGAATAATTACAGAGGATCTTAAAGATCTATGACATAGTTTACTGATTGTGCTTTCATATTCCTAAGTTATTTTGCAAATGGATTGCAGGCTTAGCCAGAAAGTGATTTTCGTTAACATTTTCTCATGAATATACATTCAATATTTCCCAATTTTAGGAATATTCATTGACATAATTCTTATGGCAGAATATGACAATTTTGGGTCATAATGATAGAGGTGGCATATTTAGAAATCAAATAGATCTACCCTATGTCATATAAACAAAAGGAGCAGATCTTGAGCAGACTCGTCCTATTGGACCTGTCTGATTGAGGTCAAGCCTGTTCGGGTAAAAGTGAACACATACCGTATATCTTACATGCTATTTCTATTAACAAGTTCATTATCTCTTTCAGTCACTTTTGAAGCTGTGGAACCATCCTTAGATGTCTGGATTATCAGCATGGAGCAGAGGAACTTAGTGTGCATGTGATATTCATGACAGCAACCAAGAGACCTTCTAAAGTGTTGCAGGTTGTTTCGGATTGAGTAAGGGGTCTCTTCATTACTACCTTGGGAATTCTGTACGCTAATGAGTGGAGACCAGATATTGCAAACCTTAATATTCTGGACTAATGAGAGGGGGTATTCAGGGGTTGCATAGAAATTCGGTCTCTCTGGCTGGATTTCCCCATGTGTTGTAGGAGCCATTGATGGTACAAACACCCCACTTCCAAGACTATATTCGTACATACATAGGAAATACTTTCCTGCTTTCCATCTTAAATGAGTTTGTGATAGCAATTTAAGATTTGTGGATGTGTACTCTGCTTTCTCTGGTTCTGTACATGAATCCTGCTTTTTCTTAAAAAAATTAAATATGACTCACTTTTATGGGGATTCTGCTTGTAATTTAAAAAAATACTAGTGCCTTCAGGGACAATGGCCATCTCACAAATGAACAAAAAGATTAAACTCAAACACATAGTTATATAAGAGTGGACATTGAGCAAAGTTTAAGCCTTTTGAAAGGGAATTTTAGGAAATTGAAATGTCTGGATGTGAAATCAAGTTTCCCTTGTGCCAAACATTATTGTGACATGTTGTTCACTACACAATTTCATACTAAACAGGAATCAAATTTGAACCAGAATTTCAAAATGTTTTGGAAGAAGTGCCTGTGCAAATACATGAAACAACAAATACAGGTGACAGAACACCAAGAAGAGGATCTGCTTTATTCATCAAAAAACGACAAGACGGCATTAATTTACTGTCATGGCAAAAATAAAGTTGTTAGAATATAACATGCAAATTAATCCTTTCTCTGAAATAAAATCTTTCCCCAAGCCTTTGAACACACAGAAAACCTAGGTCAGATGGTTCCTATAGGGTCTACTCTGTTTACTAGTGAAATTTTGATAGAATAGACCAGACACAACAGTTTCTACCAATACCAAAACAAAAACTCTGATGTACATACCATGTGCCATTATAAAAACCAGCCAATAAACATGCATGATATCGTTATTTCTAGCATGAATATGCAATAGGAAAAGGGTTAACCTTTTATTCCATGAATATTCATGTCAGAAATATTGACACCATGAATCTTAATTAAATCATTTTTATAATGGCACATGGACACAGGAATTGTTTATTAAACATAACAGACCCTAACAAGACAACTCTTACAGGATACATTTGATCTGGGTTTACACTGTTTTCAAAGGTGTTGGAAAGGCCTTTTTATGGATCACGTGTTAACAAATTTCATCGAACTCACAGCTGGAAAAGTAGCGTTTTGTAGCCATATTGAAAATGATTGGACAATTTGTTGAGGTCAAAACAAAAAATAAAAGTCATCATGTTTTTCTTTTAGAATATATGACACTTTTACTTGAACTGTTATATCATACACTGTTATTTTACAGATTATGTTTTTAGAAGATTGAATAAACTTTCCAGTGCCTCAACCCTCCTTTTTAGCTCACCTGACCTGAGTATGCTCAGGTGAGTTTTTATGATTGCCCGCCTGCTGTCTGTACGTCTGTAACAATTGTTTTGCCTACATGTACTAACAAATCCTGGAACTGTATGACAGAATGTACCAAACTTTAGATAAATAATCTTTGAATCATGCTATATCAAAATTGTTAAAATAATCTGGATCCATGTAGACCTCTGGTTGCCATGGCAATCATAAAACATCTCCAAAACCAGTGATCAGAATTGAATGATATTTGATAGGAACTGTCTGCTTGTGATCCTCTACCAAACCTCTAAATCATCTTGATATCTAAAAAGGTATGGCCACTAGGGGCAGGGCTAATTTCCATATATGATTATTTTGGGAAAACTTAAAAATCATCTCCAAAACTGGTTGTCCAATTCAAATGGCATTTGATAGGAATAATCCTCTGGTGACCATATTGAGAATGAATTAAGACTGCCATGCATAATTTGAAAAAACTGAATAATCTTCATTTGAATAAATAAATTATGACCCAATTATTCTCATTTTCTGGAGATTGTTGTGACTAGTTCATCTTTATCTAGTGCTACAATTCTCAGGTGAGCAATATATGGCCACCATGGCCCTCTTATTTCTGGTGCCATTCACTCTAATTCCATTTCTGCTGTTGCATCTAGTACTGATGAAAACGTTCCATTTTATCGGCATGCATTTGCTTTTGAGGTTGTGGTGTTGATACTTAATAAGTCTCCTCAGGGACATCAAGTAGGTAAGGGACTGGTCAATGTTTGGGGAGTTGTTCAAGTCATAGAAGGCACTGCAGTTGTGGGTAGAGCTGCTGGCTCTTCAGCAAACATCAATTCCATGACCTCAAAGTACCTCTAAGTCTGTTTACTATTCCCAGTTTGTTTTTATATACATTCAATACATATCAGAATTCATACTGTGCTCAACATAATTAATTGAGAGCATCTGTTACTGTTATAAATAAACAATATGCAAACATTATACATGTATTTGTGTTTGTTGTGAACTATTATGTTGGCCAAGTGATCCTAACATTATTCAAGTTCAAGGCTATTTATATTTTATTTGCAGACCAAACAGATTAATTTCTGAAACATGCAACTTCAAAATGATAGTTTGTACTTATTAGTCTCCCACTGGCCACTGGAGGGGGGGGGGGGCTATAAATTTGCACACTGTCTGTATTATCACTAAAAATGCTCCCAGGGGACCTACATGTTTTAAAAGGAGCTTGTTGCACTTTTGTACACATGTAGTTACTGAATGCAGAATGAAAGCAATGCATAAAGTTTCTTCAGCACTTTCTGCATTTCTTTCAGTCTGAATTAAGCTACTGCCTGTATTTTGAAAAACCTATATTTGTTTATTTAATGGTTATTATATAGATTTTTAATGTAATTCATCATTGGTTTCCCATCAGAAGTCAGGGGCATTTATTAGGGAAATTACAGTCTAACTTGTGCAATAACATGTATTTAGAGCAGATCCTTACACCAATGCACATACTTTAGATCAGTGATAAAGCATAGAGGGAGACCCAATTGTAAAAATTGTGTTTGGAGGCTCAGTTCTTATATATGTATATCTTCTTACAGTGTAATATGTAGCAAGTGAATTAGGAGTTCTGCCACAAAAACTGAAGAGAGATAGGACTGTGGGTTAAATGAATTCTCATACAGTGCCCTGATATTCCAAGACTATTAACCTTGAGCTGCCTAAATTATATCTTATTGTTTTGATGTGATCCAAAGCACTGGTGTAAATTTGTGATGCTACAATTCACAAATACCTTAATCAGCCTCATATCTATGTAATTCAGCAGGAATTCTAATTAGTACATGTACAACAGAAAGGTAAAAGACTACAACAGTTAACAAGCACCAATCATTATTGTAGGCATGTACCAATAGGTAAAGCACTTAAATGAATTACGCTATACCTCACCTGACACTCCTTCATGGAACAATAAATGAAACATTATATCATGACTCAAATATTTTTATGTCAATATGAATTTATTTATAATGTCATTAGCCTTTGAAAGTAGAAAAAAAGTTATTCAAATTCACCAAAAACATTCCTTCAACCATTTTGTGCTTTGATGCTATGGCACTGCTGTAAGAATTCTTGTTACATTTTATATATTGACTTATCTTTTATTTTATTGACACTTGCATCAGCTTCATTAATAATAATTTGTGCAAGTATTTAACCCTTTATCTTATACAGACACCATTTTTGACCTTTGCAAACAAAGTAGACCCAAGTCAGATGGTTCCTGAAGAAAGCATCTTATCATGGTTTATTCTGTTATGAAACTATAATTCATGTATGTAGAATGGAATCTAGTTTCTACAAAATAGCAAAAAGGTCCTGAGTACTTATGCCATTATTGAATTCAGATAATAAATATTCATGCCATTATTTCCTACATGAATACTCAACAGGGAAAGGGTTAAGCCATTATACTTATAAAAAAGATCATGTTAAACATAAACAAATTACTAAGTGTTTTCTGTTTGGATGTACCAATAGTGTGGTAAACATTGAAACAATCTTGTTGAACATCATGCAGAAATCACACCAGTTGAATCTGGAATATTTTTAATTTAGCAATTAACCATGAAGTATAGACTTAATTCTGTGAATTATATAAATTTACCTTTAATTCTGGATATACATTTCTCCTCATCCATGCTTGATTAGCCCTTGGTGATACAGCTTGATAACAGTAAGTAGAAACACATCTGATATCACATTATGAATTGACAGGTCAATCTGATCAAATATACAGACTGACACTGACAATAGAACACCATTAGGTACACAATGTGACAACAGAAAACTCATTTGTGAACGCATTCCTCCTTTTAAACCATAGCATCTGGCCTCTCTTGTTCCTCTGATGAATCAAACCCACCATGATGCAGTCATATTCATTTGCCTTGACACTCTTGACAAATCAGTCCTTACTGTCCAGTGGATGATATTTGAATTTCCTGTCACACACAAAAACATAATTATCCTCAATGTAAATGCTGAAATATTAAAAATAATCAAACCATTCTTAGAGATAGCTAGAAACATATATGCAATAAGTGGATATCAATTGTATACAGATGAACACAGAGTGACATACCTTGTACCCTAATGTCAATTTATTGTCAATTGTTAATGTCAAAAATATGTCATTTACATTTTAATACCAATAAAATATATCTAATCTCACACATGGGATATATAATACAATATAGTGTGACATAAAATCATTTGCAAACATAACATTTTCACCTAGAAAAAACTAGGCTTAGATACCTGAATTATATCCAAGACCTAGTACACATATGTCAATAATTTGTGGACTAAGGCTACTCGAAATAGTGATAATTAAAACTAATGTGACCATAATAAGTGGATACATCAATTGTATACAGTTGAACATATAGTAAGTTAATAGTAACAGATCTACATTGTAGATCTACCCAAATGTCAATTTAATGTCAATTGCCAATGTCAAATATAGCATGTCATTTATATTTTAATATGAATAAAATTTATATATTTTCACATATATAGACATTAAACACAACATGAAATCATTTGCCAGCGTAACGGTTTCACCTAGATATGCTAAAATACATGATAGTAATCTACTTTCGTTTTGGTGAGATCCTCGGCTCAACATATGATAGATCTGCATTATACCAGAGACATATACATACGTATGTAGAATCTACATGTCTCTGATTATACGCCACATGGCCATATTCAAACAATATTACTTGTTAACCCTTTCCCTGTTCTATAGTTATTCCAAATTTCAGTACCTATTGAATATTCATGGGCAAAATAGTTAAAATGAAATATGGAAGGTGGAACATTGTAGCCATTTAGAAAGTAAACAAACTGATTTATCAAATTCAATGAGCAAACAGAGCAGACCCTGATCAGACGGCTCCTATAGATCTGGGTCTATTCTGTTTGCAAATGCGTGAAAACACGTTTATATGAAGGAAAGGGTTAATAAACAAACATTAAATCCTAATCGGACACGCGCCTCCAAACAATGACTTATGTACTGGCATTATACAGTTTATGCCAGTAACAAACAACATGAAATGACAGTTATAACACTTTGGCAAGCCCCAAGCGTAAGCAAATTTTACTAAATTTAGCTCAAAAAGTGCACTTACCACCATGATATTGTCTTTGCAACACGTCTGTTACATACTGAGTACAATTTTAGTCTGCGGTCTGGTTCTAGAGCATCAGTTTGTTAATTACGGCTGTTTTCTTCCAGTCGGTTGTTTCTGTTACCGTGTTGGTAGCCATCTTGGAAACACAAGCGAATGTCAAAGCGATACACCTCGCGAGTAGGCTAGCTTGCGCCTTGCTGGCACTAGGCGGGCGCCCTCGTTCAGAGTCCAAGCGCTCGAAGTGACATCGAGCGCCCACACTCCTGAACAGGCCTCAGATCACTGTGCAGAACTAATCTCTTTCTGTGCACGCCTTGGTCGTTGAAACCTGTAAATCGTAGCAGTCTTTATTCATTGTAGGACACGATGTTATACATTCATCCTGCTCTTCACCCATTCCCTCATATTTATACCTTTGGACGCCTTTGTAAAAGTCACCTTTTGAAACCATTATGATAAATAGAACATTTGCTCCATGGAAGAAAATGTTCTATTTATCACAATGGTTTCAAAACTACACATTTATAAAAAATTCCCTTTTCTCGTAAATGCTCCCTTTTGGCAGATGTATTCAGAATTTGAGTCTAAAATGGCCTTAAAGGCTCTGTTGAGGGAATGGGTCCAAAAATAGCCTATAAAGAAGTGGGTCTAAAATAGCATTTGAGGGAATGGGTTAAAATGATGTCTGCTTAAATTACCATTGTTTACTTCCGATTAACAGAAAAATAATGATGTCCTCTCAAAATGTTATCTACGTCAATTTTTACTTACTTCCGATTCGTTAAAACATTCGAAAATTATTGACCGAGTGTCAAATAGTTTCGATCCTGATGAAATGCCAAGTTATTAGGAGTCTCCTCTGGATTCAATCTTTTCAAATGTCAGTCAGGTTGTACCCAGCAAGCCAAGTGTTACCAGAATGCTAACGAGTTTGGATCCTGATGAGACACCGTGTTACTCCAGTGGAGTCAGTCTGTTACCAGAGTGCTAAAGAGTTTGTATTCTGATGAGGCGTCGCGTTACTCCAGTGGAGTCAGTCTGTTTTCGATCGCTAATCAGGTCGCGCTTCTCATAATAACATAATAAGGGTTAATTTTGTGACCGTTAACGCTTTCGCTGCCAAACGTTATCATTTGCAAAATTTGTCGTCTGCTACAAGTTTTGCCTTGTTACATTTTCTCACATGCCCTTTCAAAAATATTATCTGAGAAAAAAACACAAATAGGATCCTAATGAGATGCCGAGTTACTCGCTGGTTGTCTCATCTGAATCAACCCTGTTTGCAAAGGTAATCACGTATGCGACTTTGGTAGCGAATTGAAAGTGAATTAAAGACCGTGTAACACCATTGCAAGTTTCCAAAATACTGAAGGAATAAACGGTACAGGTAAATCAGTATGCAACAAGTCTTATATAAATATTCAATATTAATAAGTTATATAGATACTGGCTTACCGGTATTGGCAAGTCAATATACAACAAGTCTTATATAAATACTGGCTTACCGGTACTTGCAAGTCAATATACAATGAGTCTTATATAAATACTGGCTTACCGGTACTGGCAAGTCAATATGAACAAGTATTTATAAATACTGGCTTACCGGTAATGGCAAGTCAGTATGAACAAGTATTATATAAATACTGGCTTACCGGTACTTGCAAGTCAATATACAATGAGTCTTATATAAATACTGGCTTACCGGTACTGGTAAATCAATATGAACAAGTCTTAAATAAATAAATGTACTGGCTTACCGGTACATGTACTGGCAAGTCAATATGAACAAGTCTTATATAAATACTGGCTTACCTAAGTTAATGATCATGGGTAATTGGTTGAATGTAGAGTGTTCAAATGTCACTCACTATTGTTCAAACTATAAAAGCGTAAGACCCGGGTTTCATGATACAGTAGGCCACGCAGTACAGCATTATTTTAATAAAAGTGACAGAGGCCAATGGCGAATGTCAAATGTACAAATAGTGTTATCATCATTCAATGTTTATACAGTGTATGAAGTTTTATTACCCTGGATGCGGCGGCCGAAACTCGGAAATTTAGGCAAATGAATCAAACGGGACAATGCATTGTTGTACGGTGAAAACTAACAATTAATTCCCCGTTAAAATTTTGTCACGAAACATAACACATTACGAAGAATGGCCCTTCATAGACGAATATCCTTTTATCCCATATTTTCTCGTCATAAGTCTACAATTTCATAATAAACACTTTTGACTGTCAGTCAATTCGCTTCTAAAGCATGAAACTTCTATGTGAACAACATTTATCGTCTTCTTTGCTATAATCTCAAAGACGTACCTTTTCTCAGTTCAGAAAGTTCTTCTCTAAGAGCATTAACTTCTTGTTTCGTTCCGTCAATATCTTCCCTTAGATCATCATCAGATGTTTTACTAACATATTGTCCATTTATACATATGGCCCCTATTAACCACAAAAGATTTAAACATCTCATCCTTTTCCTAGATGCCCACGTCGAATCGACTAGATAACTGAAGGCCAGCGTTGACGTCCTATTTCACATGATTCGTGTCACCGATAAAGTAATCTAAAGGGATGCTCTCTGACATGGAATCGCCGGAGAAAATTTAACCATTTTCCTGTTGAATATTCATGACAGAAATAATGGCTGAACTCTTATAGGCACTTTTTGGTATTGGGTGAAAATGTAAAATCAGATCATACAATTGCATTAGCAAACAATGCAGCCCGTGATCAGACGGCTCCTGCATGAGCCATCTGATCTGAGTCTATTTTGTTTGCAAAAGCGTTAAAGGGAAAGGGTTAAAAGGGAAAGAGTTAAAATGATAGATTAGTAAGCAAATTGGCAATTATCCTTAGCTTACTTAAGTTCTGGAAATGAGGTTGAGAAAGTGTTCCGACATCTGGTTCCGATTATATTCAAAACTTTTTGTCTCTGGATCTTCTCTGGAGTTCATTCTCGAGTATCTGATTGATTCCGAATTCGAGCTTGCTCAAAACCCGACCAATCAGATGCTTGAGATAGACTCACAGACAAGGCCGCAAGAACTCTCGGTATATGAAGCAGTACAATTGCTGAATATATATCAAACTTTGAAAAGTATCATACCGTTTGACTCGCATTAGGTCGTTAAAGGTGGCCAAGAATACATTTAGGTGTTAAAGGACAACACATGTAAACGGGTTTGAATTCACGAAGTCTAAATGATGTATGTCTGAATGTACTACTTTGACTTTGTAGTTATCGTACTTATCTATAATATTGATGTATCTTTGCCCTTACGGACCTTATTGCGCCATAAGAGTGACAACAGCAGTCGCACATCGTTTCTATGTAAAGTACCATTGATAAGATTTGACATTATGAACTTCACCAGTAATCTTTGATAAAAGTATGCGGTAAGCAAGACAATATTTAAGGTTACAAAACACTTACTTTGCTGTTGTCATTATTCTATCCTTTCCTATTTGGGTTCGCTCTTGAAAAAGTGAAAATAAGTAAATTTGTTGACCCTAATTTACGACAATCCAGGAGCGGATCCAGGATTTCAGATTAGGGGGGTCTGTTTTATTTCACCTTGCTTTAAGCAGCCACCTGCTCTAAATACCAACTAATTATCACAATTTAGTGGTCGTTATAGAGAGGTTTTACTGTATATAGATCTAAAATATTACTTAACATTTGTTTTGGCAATTTTAGGGGGCGTACGCCGGCTCCGCCCCTCTAAATCCGCGCCTGCAATCCCTACTACACGGGTTATCAAACTGAATGCACATTCTAGTGTGCAGCAATAAGGGCTAACGTCGAACGACAGAAATTATCGTAAGTTCTAAAACGCAGGGGGATTCAAAATATCTGATAGAGTTTCGAAATTTAATAAAAATATCCTCTATGTCTTTCAAAATAACCAAACTTTATATATCATTGTAAAGAGAGTGGACGTCGTAATTACACAAAATTCGTTTTTACTAAGTTACATCACTAAATATATTTGAAATTTCAACAACGATGACTATGCTTACAATAAAACTTTGGAAATCTCTAGTTCAAGTAAGTACTTAAATTTCTTAAATGGTGCTACGTCTGTAAACATGTCAAGACGTCGAAATAATATCATATAGTAAGGACCACCCTGTACGATGATCGTAACTTCCCGTTGTGATCATTGTACATGTATATTAGAACTTACGATACCTTTAGTCCTACGATCTTCCCTTACTTTTATGTTTGTCTTGTGCCTTTGTACTTGATATTTGCATCTTTCTGCGTCGCGCGCGCGCGCGCGTGTGTGTAAGCATGTGTGTATGCGTACGAGCGTACGCCTGTGTTGCTTTCCATTAAATTCCCATTTAATGGTTCACTTCATGTATTGTCAGTTGACGCGCGACAAAGTCTAGGTCCCCAGCAGGCGTTTGACTTAATGGCAGATAGATATATATCTTCGAACTATACACCTTTGTGTTTTGTGCAACGTTTAATCGTTTAATCCGTCAAATTTTTTAATGATTTAGGAATACCCAGTTGACAGACACTGGCAAAGACGCCAAAGAGTAGAACCCGACTCCTGTCTTAGGAACAAGGTTACATGCGCGACGGAAAAGAATAGAACCCGACTCCTATCTTAGGAACATGGGTACATGCGCGGTGACAACCATTTATTAGTAATTAATATGTCGCGTTGGTAATCATTCTTCGTCACCTATAACAAGATCAGACTAGTGTTTAATCCTGTACTCCGGCCATGAATATTTATATCAGACGTCACGCAATCTATCATAGTGAATATAGGGATTACTTAGCTATTCAAACAAGTATAAAGTCATATCTGAGAAAGTATGTCAGAAAACAGCACAGACACTGATCAGACGGCGCATACAGGTGCCGTCGGATCAGGGTATACTCTGTTTGCAAAGGTGCCAAAATACGCATCTATGTTGTAAATGGTTTTATCAATTTTCGGATACATTTTCAGTGATTGTTTGGGATTTCGAATGCTTGTACATTTGCGATCGTATGTAAATTTAAATATGGTATCCACGAGCAATTATTCGTTCTCCTGATTTGTTGCATAATTGCTCATGGCCGTATGTTGATACATGTATACCAGAATATTATAAGTGTTTAGCCCATATAGAGCCCCGTATAATGCAACAATATTTCCTAACTAGATCTATGTATGTTTTCGTATTTCCTAACTAGATCTATGTATGTTTTCATACAAAGATTTATAAATATTCATCACATGAGAACAATAACAAGAGTGTTCGGAGGAACACATGTGTCACCTGCTCGCAGCTGACACAAAAACTAGTGTTAATATCAATCAAAGTACTGACAGTACTGAAGGTTTCGGACATAATATATATTTATTATGTTAATTGTTTGCTGTGGAGTTTTCTGAAAATCATGTCAGTAGTTTGGAAGACATTTAAAGATTTTTTTATGAACATGTCACACACAGTGCGATTCCAATAGCTCAACTTGCCACTTTGTGCCATGACTCTGGTAAAATGGTCAGAGCAATAATTACATTCTTTAAGAAAATCTTCACATTAAGGTTGACAGCTTATCATGGGTGAAAATTTGAAGTAAAACCTCCCATTGGTATATGGGTTGTTAGACACATAATATTGTTTCACTTTATATTATATAGTGAAGACGATTTCAGGGTTCCATATCGGGTACAATTTGTCTGAGCAAAATAAGCCTTTCTGTGCTTTTGCAAACAGAAAAGACCCTTAATAGTTTATCCATGCCTATACCATGTCTTTTTGTGTGATTGTGTTGTATTTTCTTACTTCTTCCGGAGGAGACTGCGGGTGTGAGTCTGTTCAGGGTCAATTTGTGAGTCTGTGCTGCAAACAATACATACCCCGATCAGTTACCACAACTGGCCAGGGTCTTTGCTATTTGCAGCATCATACATGTAACAAGTATATCAATAAATGATATAATTAAAAAATAAATTATAGTCATACATGCAAATTACAGTTAGTGCTGTAGTAAACACTACAGACCCTGATCAGTAACCGGTGTCATAGAAATAAATGATATGAATTTGAAATAAATTACATACATTACTATAAGATACTATAAGACACTATAAGATACTATAAGCCTGACACGTAAATCAATAAATGATGAAATGTATATAAATTAAAAGATAAGAAAGTGCTTTGTCTCATTTTGTTTGCCTTTCTCCTTTTTTTCATTTTAATGATTTTTAATAATATAAAGGATACAAAAACCCTTGTTTCCTTTTAATAGTAATTGTTAATACTACCATCCAAGCTACTTAAACAATAAAGGTTGGCAAAGTGGGACACCCTGTTTGGATTCAGATCTAATACCAAGTAACTGTCTGACCAAAATCTAAATTGTTTACAACTTGTGACAATTTTGCCTTAGGTCAAAATGCCTAAAACTGATCTTTTAGAAATTCAAATGATGACAAACCTGAAGCAGACGATATTATAGAACTCTACAGCTTGCTTATTCCTTATAATGCTGAGTGATGTTTCGTTTGCAACAATTGACGTCTGCTTCAATTTTTCAATAAACTTTCTTTCATTTTATGCAAAAATATGATCAAGATGACAAACAGTTTGGATCCTGACGAGACGCAGAATTATGTGGCCTCTCATCTGGATCCAAACTGTTTGCATAGGTAATCACAGTTTCGCCGCTAGCGTGCAAAGAGTTAAGCGTATGACCTCTAGAGATTTTAGCATGATGTAACAGTTGCCCTGCACTACTGACCACCAGTGCGCTGTAACCTTTATACTGCAAAGGACGTAAAGAACAGAAGAAGTCTATTTAACCCTTAATTTCCCCATATAAACTTGTTTTCATGCATCTGCAAATAGATTCGACCCAGATCAGACAGCTCGCTCCCATAGATTCAGGGTCTGCTCTGTTTGCTAATGGATCCACCTTCCATATTTCATTATAAATATTTTGTAAGATTCCGGAACCGGATTGTAAGCCAAGCACTGCACATGCGCGTATTCTCTTAGGGGGATTCCCGCTAGGTAGCGCTCGTGCAATAGGGTTTTCCGCCATAGTTTGAGTCGCAATCCATTTTATAAGGATTTCGGCAAAAGCCGAAACCCTAAAAAGGGGAATAACTAAAAAATATTGATGCTAGAGTTGTGGCCCTTGTGCATGACACTTCCTCTCATCATGCGTGTTCCATGTGTGAAATTTGAAAGCTCTATAATGATTAGTTTAGAAATGACAGCCAAAAATAGAAAGTGACGGACAGACAGACAGATGGACAGACAGACGGACAGACAGACGACGGAAAAGTGATCCCTAAGTGACACACTGTCCCTCGGTAGGTGACACAAAAATAGTACTTTTAATGTTGAAAACAATTAAAAAGGTACATTAAAACCTGTCTACACGACCATCTAAATAAGTGTAATTCTGGGGATCTAAAATACAGGGGGTAGCTTAATACAGAATGAAAGTTAGACAAAATACTGCTCTAGGAGTTTTGTAACTTATAAATGTGCAAGATTTTCTCTATATATGTGTATTCCAAATTTTAATACCTACTGAATAATCTTGGACAGAATAGTTATAATGAAATGTGCAAGGTGGAATATTTTAGCCATTTTAGAAACTAAGGAAACATGTCTATCAAATTCCGTAAGCAAACATAGCAGATCCTGATCAGACGGCTCTTCTAGGGGCCGTTTGGTCTGTGTCGACCCTGTTTGCAATTGCGTGAAAGCAATATTATATGAGGGAAAGGGTTAAGCAACCACTTGCCATTAGCCTATAGACCCATAGGTTTATTAATCATACTTGATCGCTATAAAGAAGGTTATTTTTAGTGAAATAAATATTGTTTTTTTAACAAAGACCTATATTATCATAGGTATTGTCATCACGAGAAAATGTTCAAGTAATATCCGTAAATAAATGTATGAATGTATGAAAGTGGAAGTCCGGCTTGGAGAAATGAACAAGTCCATTTTGTAGTTTCAGTGTTGTAATTAGTATAGTTCCAAATCATATACAGGTATGACAAGATCATCAAATAAGAAATCATATGCAAGTAAATGTCCAGTATGAAATCCAAACTAAGGATAGTTGTAGAAATACCATAATTGTATAAGTGTTAGAATTTTTAACACATATAAAGGGGTGGCCGTTGCCACCCAGTAAATATAAAACTACATTTTCCCGACTGATGTTTTGCCGTTTGTGTAAACCCGAAAAGTTTTTGTCTTCTCTAACCAAAAACTAAACTAGAACTCCCTGTTGAATATGCAAGAGGGGAGGAGTAGGCGAGTCGCTTGATTTCAGCCAATCACATGCTGTCCAACTGGATCAGCATGCTTGGTCAGTGCGAACCCGTGAAACCCTGTGAGACTTAATGGATTGATGCTAATAAATTGTGTACCATACGGTTGTCAGTGTGTTAAGACTCTTAATACTCTAACCCCAGTGATTTTACTTCATCTATCTTATATGGTTGTCAAAGGATTCGCAAATGTAAAGAGGTTATTATATCATTCAGTTAACAACAAAGCTAGCACCGACTGACTGATTCCACCTGTTAAGAACATTAGGGATTTTCAAAGTAAAAAAATATCTGAAATTATACTGGCGTACTATCACAGATACTACCCCTGATAAGCATATAACAGATAATGACTTAGATGGATTCTTCATCAGGATCCAAACAATTCTCAGTCTCTGATACACATACCATAAGTATTGTATTATTAGGTTTACTATTATTGTCATTTATCAAATGCACATGATTACTAATTATTATATGAAACTTAAATTCTAAATTAATCAATTATTTGTTCACCGAAAGTGTTCATGTTTGATATAGTGAATTTGAGAATTAGGCACACTGAACATTTTGTATATCAAGCTTAGAATAGAACCATCAAGTGTTGATATACCTGTATAACAATCCCCCCTGGTTTCACAAAGTTAAGCTCCCGCTTAACAAGATAAGCATTTATTGAACAATGATTATATACATGTATATTTCACATATTCTAGTTTACTGTCACAACCGATAAAAAGTAGAATTTCGCGATATGTACCAGACGCAAAGTGTGATTGCTGAATGAAGCTATACAATGGTATTTATACTGATGCAAACGGTGTTATGTACATGTACATAGAAGTTAAACGGTTTAATCTGGGTAACAAACTTGCAGCTGACGACATTTTCACCTAACGCCTATAACAATTTAACAATCATACATGCGAAGTTGTGGTATTTTAAGTATACGTGTATGTAGTAAACTATTATAAAAGAATTATAAAAACCAATTGATACCAATAATGTCTCGAAACTTGTAGAAATAGTGTACGTTGTTAAACTATGTATTCCCTTCGTAATTAACCGTAATGCAATTTCCAGAATAGCAAAATTCGACCAGCACGCGGGTCAAATATATATGGATCCCTGGAAGCACCGTCCGTATCTGGGATCTGGAAGCAATGTTCCGTATAGTAAGTAAGTATGAAGTACAGAATATAGGAGCAAACGTCCCAAAAAGTAAATGTGGAAATGCATATACATATAGTTTACATTTACAGAAAAGGAATAGATAATTAAACAAGTAACAAAATTCGAACTAAGGTTAAACTATATATTCCCTTCGTAATTAACCGTAATGCAGTTTCCGGAATAGCAAATCGACCAGCACACGGGTCAAATAATGTAACGATCCCTGGGAGCACCGTCCGTATTGGGATCTGGAAGCAATGTTCCATATAGTAAGTATGAAGTACAGAATGCAGGAGCAACAGTCCCGAAAAGTAAGCGTGGAAATTCATATACGTATAGTATTCATTGAAGAGGAATATATAATTGTACAAGTAACAAAATTCGAATTAATTTAAATACGTACATGTACTGTCCCATAGCTAAATCGATGCCGGTGCCCTTTTGCCGGTGGCTATGCAGACAAAGGTCATAAAAATACCCATGGTAATGAATGATTGGCCAAAATGAGAAGCAAAATAAAAAAAAGTGAGTTTTAGATGCAGACACAAGGTAAGGTTCCAAAACTGGGCTTGGAGAAGAAGCCGCGGTACCTCTTTTCCCAACACTAGAACAATAATTATAAAATAATTATTAAGGGTAGTAAAGAAACCTTCCTAGCATGTGCTGACTTATTAAAATGATCAGTCAACATTCTAAACTATGGGTATTTAAATGGAATTGCTCTTAATTTCTATCAGAGAATTATATAGGAACAATGTAGATACAGCCAATAAGTGTGTATGGTAAAACATGAAAATTGTGAATAAGAATAAGGCAGCGTAATTTGCAAGTACGAATGCATGAATCGCAATTTGACTCGTAGACATGATGAACAGAAGGCATTGAAAGTACTTGTAAATAAAATAACTCGTAACGAATTGTAGCAGTAAAGCACCATGTAAGCGTGCATGTAATTGCAGAATGTGAACTAAGGCAGTACTGTAAATAATTACGGAAATTTACTGACTGATACCAGTAATTAAATATGACTCGAAATCGAAAGTAATAGAATACTCGTATCAGTAGTATAAATGCATGAAATCGTGAAAAGATATAAACATGAAGCAATTATCCTATATACAACCTTACCTATTTGTTTACTTTTTTCACATAATTTTACGCATTATTTGTACTTTTTTTTTAATTGTGTAATACTTTGAAATCATGAATTGAACGTATTAAACTAGTGAATCAATATTATGAACGAATATGCATGTTACAGTGCTTTATCATGTACGGAAGCGGTTTGATAAAGAACTATGAGGTTGAATAAAGCAAATACTCATTAAAACATCTAAAGTTTACAAGAAATTTTAAATCGAGAATTTCAGAACACGTATAAAAACATCAAAGCAACTCACTGTATAAATCATGAAATACTGTAAATTAGCTCGCTATAGATAAATTTTCTAAACAACAATATGTAGAATTAGTGTCCAAATCCTTGTATTAAATTTCACAGGTAAAGTTGGTCGAATGTCCAAAGTTCGTAAGTATATCACAACACGGTTAATGTAGCGTCATGTATAATCGTTCAGGAAAGTTCATATGAAGTTGGGGAAATTTAGCTCAAGTCCAAAACATCGCTGAAGGATAATGAAAAGTCCAAAGCACTTCGTAATCCACAGAGACACTCGCTGGCATGTGAGAGTTCAACACCGTTGAGGATCGTACTCGCGGTTCTCCACCATTTGTCATCACGAGAAAATGTTCAAGTAATATCCGTAAATAAATGTATGAATGTATGAAAGTGGAAGTCCGGCTTGGAGAAATGAACAAGTCCATTTTGTAGTTTCAGTGTTGTAATTAGTATAGTTCCAAATCATATACAGGTATGACAAGATCATCAAATAAGAAATCATATGCAAGTAAATGTCCAGTATGAAATCCAAACTAAGGATAGTTGTAGAAATACCATAATTGTATAAGTGTTAGAATTTTTAACACATATAAAGGGGTGGCCGTTGCCACCCAGTAAATATAAAACTACATTTTCCCGACTGATGTTTTGCCGTTTGTGTAAACCCGAAACGTTTTTGTCTTCTCTAACCAAAAACTAAACTAGAACTCCCTGTTGAATATGCAAGAGGGGAGGAGTAGGCGAGTCGCTTGATTTCAGCCAATCACATGCTGTCCAACTGGATCAGCATGCTTGGTCAGTGCGAACCCGTGAAACCCTGTGAGACTTAATGGATTGATGCTAATAAATTGTGTACCATACGGTTGTCAGTGTGTTAAGACTCTTAATACTCTAACCCCAGTGATTTTACTTCATCTATCTTATATGGTTGTCAAAGGATTCGCAAATGTAAAGAGGTTATTATATCATTCAGTTAACAACAAAGCTAGCACCGACTGACTGATTCCACCTGTTAAGAACATTAGGGATTTTCAAAGTAAAAAAATATCTGAAATTATACTGGCGTACTATCACAGATACTACCCCTGATAAGCATATAACAGATAATGACTTAGATGGATTCTTCATCAGGATCCAAACAATTCTCAGTCTCTGATACACATACCATAAGTATTGTATTATTAGGTTTACTATTATTGTCATTTATCAAATGCACATGATTACTAATTATTATATGAAACTTAAATTCTAAATTAATCAATTATTTGTTCACCGAAAGTGTTCATGTTTGATATAGTGAATTTGAGAATTAGGCACACTGAACATTTTGTATATCAAGCTTAGAATAGAACCATCAAGTGTTGATATACCTGTATAACAGTATTTGTTTTCAAAGACTATCTAAAGATCTCTATAGATCTCTATATAACAGTAGCCTACTAGAATTAGATCTATTCTGAATTATGATTATTGCAGAAATAGGCACGAGGGTGACTGTGGATCATTCTAGTAGATGCGTAGTTCCTTGTTCGCATTCTAGTACTATAGATAGTGAAAACTAGAACAATCGTCACGCAGGAAATACTGACACGCGAAACTCCACAACAACACCAGCAGACGCACAAACAAAGTGGTCGCTCATGAACCAGAGACCTATATGTTTATAGACCTATGTCTCTGCATGAATGGATAAAATAGATCTATATCTAGGCTACATAGCTGTGTAGGCCTATGTACACGGACTTCGCTGAAGTGTTCATTCCTAGATCTATAGATTATATATGGAAAACTTTAAAATGTTGTGTTTGACAGGAATAGTCCCCTGATGACCCTTTATCAAAATTGCTAAAAGCATGCTGTTATATATATAGCATAACTGAGCGCCTTTGGTGTGCGAATACCGTACTGTCCTTTCTTAGCAGAAAATGATATGGCGGGAAATAGGTACATGTATTACGGTTGTCGTTATATTAAATTATTTGCGTTTACAGTTTCTTTTTATCGATTTATGTTTCTAGTGTACTCTTTTGCTTCGCCGACACTTGTATGATTATTTCGGAAATTTCACCCTGATATGCATGCAATTTGCAACCCATCTGGAACTTTGCTGCAGGCGAAAAGAGGTTTACGACATTTTACCCGAAACCAGACGCATTAGAATAGAATGGAGTTACGGAACATTGCACGCCATTTTGCATTTTATTCAGCAGATATATAATTGTTAAAGTTGCTTTTGATAGTAAGTATGAGCATTGTTCGTATATAGTATCAGTAATGTGTAGAAATTAATGTATTCACTGCTTTGCTTAGTCTCTAGATGCATTACCGATATGAGTACCTAGCCGTGCTTTGAAAAGGATATGCACATGTCACAGGAAAACGTTACGTATAATTCATGTAGTTTTAGATATATTTACATTACAACAGTTCAGCTAATATATTTTCTTCATATGTGTATATCTATTTACCCTATTTAAAAGGGTTCTACTAATCATGTTGCAACTTCTGCAAAAATCGCCAATGTTTTGGTTTCAAAGGACAGTGTCATTTCGTAGAGCTATATGCTCTGCTCCTGGCGATTCGTGTGCCGTAAAGTTCAAATTACATTCTGTGTATGACAGTTGGGCAGTCTAAGTCTTTTTCAGCGGCTAGCTGTCTATTTTCACTTTTGTTCTAGTTTTCCACCAATGAGAAACTGTTACATTGTAATTTGCATATGACCTAGTAGTAAATTGTATTTTGATTAGTGAATACCTTGACTGGCATACAACCTTTTTATATGCCTCTACACATTCCGAAACTATGTAAAATTCTGATATACAGTCTACTAACGTGTCGAATTTCCTGGGGTAATTATTACGATATTGCAGTTATTTCAAACACCATGTTTTATGATAATTAGCTGCTTCGGCCTCGCAAATTGAATTCAATGCAATAATTAACATAATCACAACACATGTAAGGCACCATGTTACACAGACATGTTCTATAAACTTCTTAGAGTTCAGTCAAAACGCCATATAGTACAGAAAGTAATTATTTACGCAGATATTTAGCATGGGACCGAAGACTGTCGACTGTCGAAAGTTCTGTTCTTAAAATAGATTTTAAGACCTGGAAATTCCCATAAAATCAAAGTACTGATGTACTGATATTAATGGTTGCTGAGCAATATTACCAGTTTGTCGAAACCTCTATTAAACTTTCAAACCTTTACTATCATTTTGCTATCAATTAATACAACATTTGATCGTAAGTCCACTTGACGAACAGGTAGTTTGCCGAAACCACCATAATTCACAGGCAGTGCTATAGGAAATAAAGAAGAAGGGTTGTTTAGTATATTAGAGTAGTGGTATTAATAGTATTAATTACTATCCCCGACCAAAGCACCGAGACTCTGGTTGTTGGCTCTCTTTGATATAAAGCTACTTACTGAAGGCTATTACTATGGCTCTATCACATGGGGCTTGGACTCATAGAGTAGGTTATATTGTTTTAAAAATACATGTAGATTCAGTTAATGATGTCATTAATGATGATGCACACAAGTCGATTAAAGCGTTGATCTAGGCTAAATAAATACAGTTCTTTATGGAATTACAGACTCTGCACAAACAAAAACTTTATGCTTTAAAGTGCATTCAATTTCTGATCTTCATATCAATACAAATATAAGCGCTTCCATGTACATTTATAAAAGGTAAACTAAAGAACTAACTTGAGATAGTTTTAAAACATTACTTTGACATCGTACATTTTAAAAGTGATTTCCTATAAAAACAACTTGAAATATTTCAATAAATGCTTCTTCTACTCCAATTCATTTTCATTGCATGCTTCTCTGCTAGTATAATAAAATGCAACCCTTCATAGATCTAGTTCTCTGTACTAGTAGAATCTCCAAACATTGAAATAAATATTGCAGAGATTGTTTTGTACATTGTGCCAATATTTGAATGCCGCTGAATATCTTTTTAAAAGATATTTCTTGTTTAGTTGTATAGTAATATTTTAAAACATTTATTCATCTTGAAATAATAAATTTACAGAAGAAAATCCTCAAAAGTGTAAATTTTACTTGCTAAATAGATCGAGTCGGCTGCTACGAATTTTTGACCTATTTCCTATTGATTCGTGCGCTTCAATTGGTCAGTATCAAAACAGCATTTCCAGGCAAGAAAATCCATGTTGCGGGATTTTTTGCGGGACTAAATTCGTTCCGATAAAAATTCGTAACAATGATTGTTTTGAAATTTATGATTATACAGCGCAATTGAAGAAAACAAAATATGACCATTGCTGACGTAATGGCGTTTTTCCAAAATGGTGGACAAATAGCATCCAATTTAATGTTTTGATAGATGGTCCCTTAAAGGTCCATGAAGGGGTCTGCAGAAAGGTCCATATATTAACGAGCCCCTTTTAATAGAGGCTATTGACAAAAACTAGGTCACGGAAATAAACTCTGTGTTGAGAAAACTACGTCATAAAACAATGCACGAATCGATAGGGTACCACGAATCCAAAGGAATTTGCCATACTTATTTTTCATTGATTTCATTCATTGATTTTATGATATCAGACTTCAAATGTGTTAAACAATTCATTAAAAAGGGATATGATCCTGTAGTACTACAACATACTGAATGTTTGGTTGTGAACCGTTTTACAGTTGGCAATCACGCTGGCCTCTTTGCATGTACGCCGACAAGAAAGGTTTAGTACTCTATGAAGGCGACCTCTTAAATCCAGAAATGGAAGGAGAACGTCGGATATCTGTACTATTTCATTTTTATCGTACCCTTTATTACTTTTCTACAGTTACTCTGTTTGCAGCTCAATCATTGAGTACACTAGCGATAGGTGGATACAGTTTGTTCACTTAAATGTTTTTTCGTTATACATGCACTTTACCACTGTATTTGCCGTCGCGGTTGTTGTAGATTAGTCGGAGAGGGGATACATTCATTTACACTGTTTGTCTTTTAGGATGGGGATGGAATAAGTGTGAGGTTGGGCGCCCATAAACCGGTTTAACCCCCCCAGTGACTTTTGTCACTGACCGTTCCAAGGTGGTACTTCCATCTTCCTCCTATTGTATGTTTGTTTTGTCTTTGTGCGTCTCTTGTTGTTTTTTCTACTTATGTACATTTGCTTTTTCCTTGTGTTGCTGTTCGGGCGAGTGTTTGTTATGTATGTGGTGTTTCCTGCATGGCTCATTTTTGTTCCTTTTCATGGACTGCAATAAAGTGAATACTGACACTAAATAGCAATGACAAGTGTTCAACCAATTATGGAAAAATAGTCAAACAGGGAGAGCCACACACGAAATGACACCGCACCAAACCCCATCAAACAAGAAACGGTAAAGCCACAAGACAAAACATAACAGGACGCATATCAAGACGAAACACATTAAACATATTAAACAACAAAATTGACCGTAGGCTGAAAGCAGGAGTGCCGCCTTGGAACGGCCAGCAGCCAAAAAAAGGGGCTACTGGGGGACTTAAACCTGGTTTACGGGTACCCAACCTCGTCCTTATCCCACTTTCACCAAAGTCAAAATGTAAATAAGTCATAATTATTGAAAAAACAACAACATAATTTTCATGAATTTTAGAAAAGGCGAGATAACAAAAACAATCCGAAGCAGTCGGCAGGTATAGAAACACAGGACCGCGGTTAATCATGCACTTTTTTCTAAGGTGTATAAGTATGGGCTGCCTTCGGCAGCCCAATAATTAATCCCCCACTAAAATGATGTAGCAGAACATGAATGAACCCTCACAGTCGAATACCTTTTTATCACAGAGTTTCTCGTCAGTTAGTATAGTTACACATAAAATACGTCTGACAAATGTCAGTGAATTCGCTTCCAAAACATGAAATTACAATGTAAATTTGCTTAATATTAGAGACGTACCTTTTCTCAGTTCAACAAGTTCTTCTCTAAGAGCATTATTTTCTCGTTTCGTTCCGTCAATCTCTATCCTTAGGTCCTGTAGCGCCTTTAATACGTCTAAATCCGTGTTTTTGCTAGCATATTGTCCATTTAGACATATCGCCCCTATTAACCAGAAAAGTTTTCAACATCTCATTCCTTTTTTTTTAGATGTCGCTTTCCCAATCAAATATGGTAGTACCACGTCGAATCGACTAGATAACTGAAGGCCAACGTTGACCTCCTACTTTACATATTCGTGTCACCGATAAAGTAATTTAAAGGGGTGCTCTCTAGCGTACTAACTCTACAAGGTATTACCGGGGAAGTTTTAAAAATAATTATTGGTAGGAAATAAGTCCATAAGCAAACAAAGCAGACTGTGAACATACAGCTCCTGCACGATCTGTTCGATGTGAGTCTATTTTGTTCGCAAAGGTGTTGAAGGGCAAGGGTTAAAATGATAGAATAGTATGCAAAGAGTCACTGATCCTTAGCTTATCGAAATTCTGGAAATGGGTTTGAGAAATACTCCAAAAGCTGGATCCTATGTTATAAACGTTTTGTATCTGGATCTTCTGAGTTCAATCTCGTGTACATGTATATGATTGCGCCCGAATTCGAGCTTGCTCAAAACCTGACCAAACAGAAGTTTGGGAATGTACTCAGATTCAAGCTAACAGTTTTATGACCTCGGGGCAAGGCCGCAAGAACACTGAGTGGCGGTATATATTCCTCTTGAAGCAGTATAATTTGCTGAATATATATAAAACTTTGAAACATATCATACTGTTTGACTCACGGTAGACCCAGATCAGACGTATCCTATAGGAGCGGTCTGACCAGAGTCTGTTCTGTTTGCTTTTGACATGATATAGATCTGACTCTATAGACCCGATCAACGCAAACTTTCCCTTTAAAAGTGTACATTATAAAATTCAGCTGATAAATATTCATGATGTCATTTTTCTTACACGAATATTGAACAGGGAAAGGGTTAAAGGTGACCAAACACAATTGTTGTTAAAGGACAACACATGTAAACCAATTTAAATTCCCAAAGTCTGCATGACGTATGTTTGAATGTACTACGTTAGCTTTGTCGTTACCGTGCTGATCTTTAATAGTATCACTAGTATATTGATGCATCTTTGTCCTTACGAACCTTATTGCGCCATAAGAGTGACAACTGCCGCACGTTGTTTCTATGTAAAGTACCATTGATAAGATTTGACATAATGAACTTCACCAGTTATCTTTGATGACAGTATACGGTACGCTAGGCAATAGTTAAGGCTACAAAACACTTACATTGCTTCTTTCATTATTCTACCTTTTCTGTATGGGGACGCTCTCGAAAAAGCGGAAATAATTTAAATACTTATTCCGATTCCGATTCTGAAGTCAGTTTAAAACGCAAAATTTGCGGAAAATTGTGCAGCATGCATCTTAAATGTTGAAAATTAAAAGTATATGTATGAGTCATACAGGAAACACCACATACAAAACAAATACACGCCAAGTGGCGTGCCTGGTCATAATTATTCAATACGCACCAATGCTAGGGAAGGATATGTGTCTCAAGTGCATGAGAAGAAGGCATTCAGACAAACAGTGTTGATCCAGATCTCACCAGGGTCTGCACGTTTGTCAAGTTGCAGATTTTTTAAAATTATCCCTAAATATTCACCGTAAATGCGATTTTTTTTAAATTTTGAAATACTTCATTTGACCAAAAACCGTTGCAAGGGTTACAGAATTATAAGAAGGCACTGGTTGTAAAAACAAAACCTCTCAAGAACAGTCGTTATTCTGAGGTGCACAACGGTGCATACTGGTGTCATCCTTCAGGGTCAAAGGTCGGGGCATAAGTGTTTCACAAACACACTCTTGTTTTAATTTCGTGTTTATTTTGTTACAATTTTAATTATGTTTAATCTGTTTAGGAAAACCATTTCTCATTTAGAATTAGTATTACCGGAGCACATTTTAAAATGTAAAGAGGCCACACTTTTGCATTTTCAGGAATAAAGATGATACAGACTGGTAAGTATAACTCGAATATGTTCCACGATGTTCTTCATCCCCCACTATCCACTCACCTATTATTTTACTCGTACACTTATAGATGGAAATCGAGGAATATCCACTTTCGCCTGACGAGAAAAGGTTTAATTACAACTAATCCAACATCACCAGAACACGCTAATTAGACGTGAAAATGATTGAAAGAAACTGAATAAAATATATGCATTAGCATTTTAATTAAATAGATTGCATATCTCTGTTCTAGTACTCATTTGTAATAGATCCTAATCTGGTGTGTATTCCGACGACTTTTAGTAAGGTCCTGTATATTTAGCATAAGACTGAGATATAGAACATGTGTATCGAAGTGTCACCAGTATTGGTATGATTATATATCGAGGGCTTCGTGCAAAACTATTCTAACTCCTTCACAAAGTGAGGGAGTTAGAATAGTTTTGCACCAAGTGCCCTCAATATGAGGGCTTTAACACGCACATTTTGTTTCAATATGTAGCCTTTGATTAAAGTTCCGCCTACTCAAAACTTAGTCAACGTAAGCCGGATTGTTTTTCTACAAACATTTAATCTAAATGTAAATTAACTCCGGGTAGAAGTGCCGAAATGGTCACACCTGTTTCATCTAATATTTCCATATGATTTACTTCAATAAAGAACGAATTGCTTAATTGATCTATATTGATGACATGGAAAGAAGAAAATGTATCCGATCTGCCGATTTCACTGTAATTGGGCAGAAATTATCATTAGGTATACCAAACCATTTTGCGCTGTTGAACCGTTTCCCTTATACAGTAAAACCTCTCTTAACCGGACGTGAAATTTAGTATAAATATCGGTCTTGGAGACAGGTGACAGTTTAATGCCAGGTGGAAGTCATGAAGAAAGCTCCTAAAGGATCTTACTGCATGACTTTCACCCTACATTAAGCAGTCACCTGACTTAAGTATCTAAATTCTTCTCTACTAGAATTCCGGTTAAGAGAAGTTTTACTGTATAAACGCATTTTTACGCTTATAGGAGCCGTCTGATCAGGCTCTGTTCGTTTAGCTTATGCCATCATATAGATATGATTCTACTGTTTTGTCAAAGCAAAACATTTCCTCGAAAAAATAGTCATAATAGTATTGTCATTGTTTCTTTCATGAATATGGAACAGGGAAAGGGGTAAAAGCATGACTGTCAGGTGTGGGGCTAACTTTCCTTAAAACGTTATTGTGGAAATTTTAAAAATTGTATTTCTGTGAAACCACTGGGAAGGGTTGACTATAATTTTCAGGAATAATCCTAAGGTGACCCCTTATCAAATTTGTTCAAACCGTTTGGATTCGATGTAGCTGCGAAAGGTGGTGCTTATTTTCTTTATATTGCTATAGAAGATGTTTCAAAAACTTTCTCCTGTGAAATCACAAAGCAAATTTCAGTATAATTTTGCCAAAATTATCCTTAGGTGAATCTCTCAACAACAAAAAAATGGCTATAGAGAGAATTATGCTTAGATTACCCTCTACCGAAATGTCCAAGCTGTTAGGGTTCATTTACAAATATGGATGCCAGGGGTATATATAGCTAAGTGTCTTTAGGTGGCTACTAGTGTCATGAAATATTTTAGGAAATTCACTTCTCTGAAACCACTGGCCAGATGTTAATGATTTTGCAGGAATTATCCATATGTAACCTGTATCAATCCTTTTTAACCCAATTTGAATTATTTAAACACTTGACCGCCAGCGGTAAATTGTTTGTGCATCGCTGTAGCGGAACATTGAAAATGCTTTTCTATGAAATCACAGGACATATTTCAATATACTTATGCAGGAATGTCGCTTATGTGACCTTTTTAAAGTTGTTAATTGAAAACCATGGCAAAGATAGGGGCTGCTTTTCAAAAGATAGAAAAAATCAATGGTGGACTAGATCTACTATAAGGAATGATGGAATAACTATGAAAGGACTGAACCTCTACTATACAACTTGTTCTGGTAAATTTCACTACCACCTTGTCACATCTGTCCTTCATCTAACCCCCAAAGCTTTTGAAAACCACAGACTTAAAGTTTGAACCTAATCATTTGTGTGAGAACTTCTAGGACTTTACCAAAGAGAGGCGCCAATATTTAATGCCGTTTCAGCGTTTTTAGAATTTAGATATGCTCAGCAATGTGTACGCACGTGCGTATGTGCGTATGCCCAGGCACGCCTCTGTCAACTGGTGATTTTAACAGAGGCGTATAAAGGTGTGTTTATGGAGGAAAGAGTAAGACTGTCATAGTACTAATCTGAATCACGATTATTCTACAAATCGGTATGAAAGTGAATCATTCAACAGAGGTCCAGATAAAAAGCGTAAATTCAAATATTTTCTAAATAATTCATTTATTTCTTCACCAAACCATAAGTTGTGACCAGTCTATAGAAATGTCTCTTCGAGACTATTCGAAAGAGTGGTCAAAACATGGGATTTGGCGGAGAAATGACGATTTTTAGTATTTTAATACGGATCTTTATTTGTTGCTCTGTTCAAGACGAGTGTATGTAGCTCCTTGTTCGCTTTCTAGTAAGTGTATAATCAGTCTGGATCTTCCCATGTCTGTATATAACACAACCGATTGATTATGTTTTTGACACTGTCAGTCACCTTAAGCTACGTATTGTCCCCAGAAAGGTATATACATGTACAATATAGTTCATCTAAATAATCACTTTCTCTATCCAAAACAAGAGGAAATAAAGCTATTGAATAAGATTAATGATCATGAATATACCAATTTTACTATTAGTATTTTTACTTTCAAACCTTTTGATATGTGAGTTCCGTAGTGCTCTGATCCAAAACATTCATATCGATGCCTTAACCCATTCCCTTATATTGACGACTTTTGACGACTCTGTAAAAGTCACTTTGTGAAACCATTGTGATAAATAGAGCATTTGCTCCTATATGAGCAAATGCTCTATTTATCACAATGGTTTCAAACTATAAAATTAAAAAAAAATCCTTTTCTCTAGTTAATCTCCTTTTTATTTATTCAAAGAGGCTGCGTCTAAAAATAGCCTATGAGGTAATGGGTTAAACAGTTCTCCCAGAACTTACAGACTTAACTCTTTCCCTGTAGAATATGCATGTGAGAAATAATGACATTATGCATATTAATTAGACTATTTTTATAATGGCACATGAGTTCAGAAATGTGACCAAGGGAAGAACTGTAGAATTATATCTGTATTACGTATTAATCAAACAGAGTAGATCCTAATAAGACCGCTCCTATAGGAATGTATTATCATGGTCTTCTCTGTAATTACTCTTTCCATGATAGAAAGAGTTAGACATTTATTCTGAAGTTTAGACAAGAAAAGACAACTTTCCAGACATCAATTTAAAACGCCGCCGGATTTCACATAACCCTGCCCAATGTATCTATCTTCAAAACACACATTTCGATTGTAACTGTATAGTGTGCATTTGAAACAGAGTCACTAAAGCCACCACGTGATTTATTAACATAGGATACCTTTAAAGACCTTAAAAGAGGGAATGATGCTTATGCAGGGCAAACATGATACAGAAAGCTGCTATAGGAACAATTTTTGCCCTGTATTAAGCTACCGCCAAATATCCAGAATTATACTTTGAGTGTTGTAATTACCGAGACTTTAATGCTTTTGAACAATATGCGAACCATTCTGAACGGTGTTGGGGTTTTTTTGTCGCGCACACGGATATGTATATATCTGAGAATGGTATAACTACTTTAAACGAATGTTTAATAAAATCAATAAATCTCAACTCTCTCAAAAGTAGTGAACGTAATCAATTCAAATTTCGCACATTTTTCTGACCCTTTCAGACTTTTTGAGCGATTTACAATAACAAATGCCAGTTATATGTATAAATTTAACCTGGTTTAAAGTGTAGAATTATTGGATATTACATGGAACACTTTATTCATGTATTCACTTTATTTCATTTTTGTCGTACCCTTTATTACTTTTCTACAGTTACTCTGTTTGCAGCTCAATCATTGAGTACACTAGCGATAGGTGGATACAGTATGTTCAATTAAATGTTTTTTTGTTATACATGCACTTTACCACTGTATTTGCTGTCGCGGTTGTTGTAGATTAGTCGGAGAGGGGATACGTTTATTTACACTGTTTGTCTTTTAGGATGGGGATGGAATAAGGGTGAGGTTGGGCGCCCATAAACCGGTTTAAACCCCCGGTGACTTTTGTCACTGACCGTTCCAAGGCGGTACTTCCATCTTCCTCCTATTGTATGTTTGTTTTGTCTTTGTGCGTCTCTTGTTGTTTTTTCTACCCATGTACATTTGCTGTTTCCTTGTGTTGCTGTTCGGGCGAGTGTTTGTTCTGTATGTGGTATTTCCTGCATGACTCATTTTTGTACTTTTACTGCTTAGATACCTTTTAACAGATAAAATTCCTTTCTGTCAAACGTTAAATCCCGTGCCTTTACGTTTATACTGAATGTGATATCAATTTTGGGAGCTATATGAATATTGTCAGTTACAGCTGACCAAATTAAAATACATGTTTAACCCATATCCGTTAGGCGCAACATGACTGGCATTTGAACACAGCTTGGATCCAGTTGAGGCGCCGAGTAACTCGGTGTCTGATTAGGATCCAAGCTGTTTGACTCTAAATAAATAGTTTCTCTGAACGAATCAGAATGTTGTACCGTTGCACAGGTCAGAGTTAAAGCAGCCATCTTTTTTTACAACGGGATAGCTCGCTGTCGCCAAATGTAGCGTGCACCAACCGCAATCCGTCGCAGTCACCCACCCAGCTAATAATACTTGCTACTAGTAAAGCCTTTATACCTTCGCAGCACTTCCCTTATATAAAGAACGTTTATAACATTTGCAAACAGAGTAGACTCATACCAGACAGCTCCTATTTTAGCAGTCTGACCAGGGTCTGCTCTGTTCGCTCATGAAATCATATAAGTCTGATTCTACGATTTCTTCCATGGTAAACAATTCCCTTTTCATAATGCCTTTATACAAAATCAGCTAATTAATATACATGTACATGATGTCAATACTTCTAACATGGAAATTCATGACGGAATGGACTAAACCATGATGCAAATGAGTCTAGCTCCTCGGCATGGAAAGTTGATAGTACAAGTATACTTAACAGCATTGATGTTACAGTGTACACATGCAACAGCTAGGAAAGCCATGTATAACCATAATGGACAAATTCTTGGGTGGAGTGCTATCGCTTGTTTTGTTGTTGCTGCTGCTATTTAGTTTGTTGTTTGATAGGTTGGTGTTTTTGTTGTTTGGAAGAGTATTTGGCTATACGTGTATACATAAACAATAAACTTAGTTGCCAAGTGGTGTATGTGTATGACAGTTATATTACGCTACCTTCTTTATGAATTATACGGAATTGATAACTAACCAATTACAAGAGGGCCTGAAAGGCCCTGACAACGCTCACCAGACAATCAGAGGAGAAGATTTTCAAAGATTTCACAATGTGTTTCTATAGAAAATATAGACAAACCTGGCGAGGGCCAATTTTGACCCAAGGGGCATGATTTATGTAACTTTTGTAGAGAACCTCAAGTGAAGAAAATTTAAGAAAATGTAAATGAAAACATATAACAATGCAAATCTAAAGAAGGGCATGTACAAAAGTATATATACCCTCTCCCTGGGCAAATTGGTTGAATTTCAGAAAGAATAAATTAATCTTTACATGTACTTATATTCAAAATTTCAGATATTTTCATTACACCTTCATGAGTTATTATTATTCATATCTTAATTTATTTCCAACCCTTCCCCTGTTCTATGTTTATTCAAAATTTAAATACCTACTGAATATTCATGGACAAAATAGTTATAATGAAATATGGAAGGTGGGACAGAGTAGCCATTTTAGAAAGTAAAAAACATCTTTCAAATTCCATTGACATACAGAGCAGACTCAGATCAGACAGCTGCTATAGGAGCCATCTGATCTGGGTCTGCTCTATTTGCAAATTTGTGAAAACATGTTTGTGTTAACATGAGGGAAAGGGTTAGTAAACATATAAGTACACAAAATAAAAATAATGTAATGCAATTTGCACTATTTTATATCATAAGCAAACAGCAGATTTATCAGATGGCTACTACATGAATCTACTCTGTTTGCAAAGGTGTAGAAAGGCATATTTATGGAGTAAAGGGTTTAATTTTCTTTGTTTGGGTCTGCAATTACAACCAACAAGGGAGGCAATTCAGTTGTTATTAAAAAAAGGGCAAAGGGAGATAACCTACCTTTAAATGTATGCTAAAAATAGACACCAACACATGTCTATAAATAGCCATTTGTAAGTCAGTTTTGAAAAACTTGCTACCCCTGGGGTGGTGCCAATTTTGACCCAAGGGGCATGATTTATATAGCTTTTGTAGAAGACCTGAACATGATGCTATGTGCCAAATATGAAAGCTATGAACCTACCAGTTTAATTAAGAGGAGAAGTTTTCTCAATATGTTTCTATTGAAAACTACCAACCCCTGGGACAGGGCCAATTTTGACCCAAGGGTCATAATTTATATAACTTTTGAAGAGGACCTAAACCTGATGCTTTGTGCCAAATATGAAAGCTGAGAACCTTCTAGTATCAGAGAAGAAGAATTTCAAAGTTTTCACTATATGTTTCTATTGAAAACTGAACACCCCTGGGGCGGGGCCAATTTTGACCCCAGGGGCATAATTTATATAAATTTTGTAGAGGACCTACAGATGATGATATGTACCAAAGATGAAAGCTGAGAACCTTGTAGATTCAGAGGAGAAGATTTTTACAGGTTGAAATTGTTGACGCCCGACGACGGACGATGCACGACGGACGACGCACGACGACGGACGATGGACATCAGGCGATCAGAAAAGCTCACACTGAGCACAAAAGTGCACTGGTGAGCTAAAAAGCACGAACTTGCGAGTTTGTATTTCTTTATTTAGAACACACGGTACAGGCAAGCTCTCTTCCTTGTGGATATTCCTGACAAGGCAGCGACCCACATTGCACTTCAGTGAAGAAAAACAGTTTTCCGTTTTGATCGGCTTCTCCGTGGAAAACAGCCTCTGGGTCCTTGTCTACACAAGCGTAGTCGGTTGCAGCGCTGTGTCGGAAGGAATCTACCATGAGGTAGCCAGTATACTCCAACGTCCAGCCAGCGTAACAACCTGTAGATCCTGGTATCATTATGGTCACTGGTCTGGGACTGCGACAAACCACACAAGGCGCGTCTTGGTTATGCATCGGTTTCCCAAAAGCAGCATCGGCAAATGCTGCTTGGGTGTTTGAGTCACCATATGTTTCGTATTCAGTCCCATACAGATAACCGCCCCTGTTTTGAACGCCGTCTATGTAGTGTGCCCAGCTTGGATTTTCAGGGAGACATAAATTACTGGATGCACCTCCTTCTAAGTGATAAGGCGACCCACCTGTGTAACCTGAAAGTGTACAGACAAAACGAAAGTCTTCCAATCAACTGCATTTCAAATTTTGAGGAGACATAAATTACTGGATGCACCGCCTGCTAAGTTATAAGGTGACCCACCTGTGTATCCTGAAATTGTACAAATATAATTACAATAGTCTAATCAAATGTATTTAAACTTTAAAATTGCGTTGACAATGTCTCTACGTGTACTTTAACACACTGCTGTTCACCAGGGTTCAAGCACTTCGAAGACTTACTTTGTCACGTCTGGGAGAAAGAGGTTCCAAAGTTATAAAAAGTCTGTGTCTGAATCTGAGTTCATTTTCAAGTATCTGATTGGACAACTTTGCCCAAGCCCAAATTCTTACCATTGAAAATGAATCCTACTCAAGCAAACTGTATTATAGCATCAGGGCCAGTTAAAAGATGCCATTAGTCTTTACTATGATTTTCTTAAAGCTACCCACAATGACGAATCTGTGATTACCCCTGTAAACAATGCTGATACATTGTACCAATTAGACGACGAGTAACTAGTCGTCTCGTTAACCCTTTCGCTGCCAAACTGTGTCGTCTGCTAACTGTGTCGTCTGCTACAAATTTTCATTCTTTTGATTTTCTTCATTTTTGTTTCAAAAACATAGTAACATTAACAAACAGTTTGGATCCTGATGAGACGCCGAGTTACTCGGCGTCTCATCTGGATCCAAACTGTTTGCATAGGTAATCACAGATCCGGCATTGGCAGCGAAAGGGTTAAGATCCAAGTTGTGTTATGCCCCTACTGTGTTTTGATCAAAATTTTACTGTGACACTTTAGAGACGATAATGCTTTTCAGACAGAAAACTATTTGGCACCAAATGAGTTAACCTTCTGTTGGAATCCTCTGACCTATGTCTACATTGGTTGCAAATGTCAGCAAACCGACTCAGCATACCCAGAAGATTCAAGCTACGTTCTCTTGTATATGTATCAGAGTTCAAAATAAAATGCGTAAATTTATACATTGTCAAGAATAGCTCCTTTATTTCTCCAGCAAACTCTATAATGTTACCAATTTTTAGAATTGTCTCGAAGTGACGATTGTAAAGTGTTGTAAAAACATAGGTATAAAAATATAGGGTTAGGTGGATAAATGACCATTTAGTATCTCTGCATGTGCCTTTATCTGTAGCTCTGTATATAATGACTGGACACATACAAAGACAGACACAGTAGGATTCGATGAAAGACATTTAAACGTAGCGTCCATGACGAATGTGTACATAGTTACCAGAGTAGACTTTCTCTGTTCCATTTCCGCTGCAGGTTGTTCGTCCCCATCTTACGTAAGTAGAGCCTTGACCTGAGAAATACATAAAATCCTTTATTCCATCTATACACCTTTTAACGCCTGTACAAACAGGTAGACCCAGATCATACGATTCCTAAGTTTTGTTTACTTATGAAATAGTATAGTTCTGGTTCTGCAGTTTTTGCCATGGCCAAACATTTCTCTGTTGCCATTGCCAGGTGCCATTGTCATTATCAAAAGGCACCTAATTAATATGTATGATGCCGTTAGCCTACTTTCTTGCATTAACATTCACGGTGTACATAACAGGTTAGTGTCAGTTCTTACCTATGAATGGTGTCATTCAGTAATACAATGGTAGAATATATGTTATTTGTCATGTCATTGTAGATTTGTCTCAGTCTGGTCTTCTTGCTTTCTGTTTTTATTGTCTTTAGGCAATGTAGTACATGTAGGCCTACATGTAGTACTATTGGACAGCTTACACAGCAATATAATGCATTACCTATTTTCTCTTCATATTTGACATTGGACGTATGACGAACAGGAGAACGTGCAAGCATACGAACGTGCGTGTATGCGCGTGTGCTGGCAAGATTGTATGCATGCGGCGATTGTAACGCTCCCCACTTCCTAACATTATAAGAGTTTGTCCAATATTCATCAAACTTGGCAGTAGTGTCTATGGACATATTGAGCTTGAATACGTGTTTTATTACTTTCATTTTGGAGTTACGACCGTTTGTTGAAATTGTTGGTGGTCATTTTGGAACTGTTGCAAATGTCATAAATAGCCTAGTTTTCTCACATAACTTCCATTAGATCTATCTCCGGGTTAGAATAACGGGTTAGGATTTTCTTATCATTAACACGTGTAAGAACACTTTAGAATATATATGACGGCATACGTCACATATGACGTCAAATGTGGGAAAACGATGTTCACATGTCAATAAAAATGCGGAAATAGATCTAGATCTACACTGTTCTGGTTATGTGAGAAAAAGTATCTGATGCTCGTTGTCTTTTAAGATCACATGTTCCTAAACTCACCAAGAAAATGTTATTAAGCTCGCTAAAGACTCGCTTAATAACATTTTCTAAGGCTCGTTTAGGAACATGTGATCTTAAAAGACAACTCGCAACAGATCCTCTTTTTTCACTCGTCTACATCCATATTGTTTAAAAAGGCCGGTTTTTACAATTGCTGGTAAGATACAGAAACTCATTCTGACTGCTATAAACCCAGGCATGTACCTTTTCTCAGGTCATCCAGCTCTGCTCTCAGTGCATTGTTTTCTTGTTTCGTAGCGTCAATCTCGTGTTTCGTAGCGTCAATCTCGTGTCTCAAATCCTGGAAAGCTTTTTCTATATCCAGATCACTGTGCAGAACTAATCTCTTTCTGTGCACGCCTTGGTCGTTGAAACCTGTAAATCGTAGCAGTCTTTATTCATTATAGGACGCGATGTTATACATTCACCCTGCTCTTTACCCATTCCCTCATATTTATACCTTTGGACGCCTTTGTAAAAGTCACTTTTTGAAACCATTATGATAAATAGAACATTTGCTCCATGGGAGTAAATGTTCTATTTATCACAATGGTTTCAAAACTACACATTTATAAAAATTTCCCTTTTCTCGTAAATGCTCCCTTTTGGCAGATGTATTCAGAATTTGAGCCTAAAATGGCCTTAAAGGCTTTGTTGAGGGAATGGGTCTAAAATAGCCTATAAAGGAATGGGTCTAAAATAGCATTTGAGAGAGTGGGTTAAAATGATGTCTGCTTAAATTTCTATTGTTTACTTCCGATTAACAGAAAAAGAATGATGTCCTCTCAAAATCTACGTCAATTTTTACTTACTTCCGATTCGTTAAAACATTCGAAAATTATTGACCGAGTGTCAAATAGTTTCGATCCTGATGAGATGCCAAGTTATTAGGAGTCTCGTCTGGATTCAATCTTTTCAAATGTCAGTCAGGTTGCACCCAGCAAGCCAAGTGTTACCAGAATGCTAACGAGTTTGGATCCTGATGAGACACCGCGTTACTCCAGTGGAGTCAGTCTGTTACCAGAGTGCTAAAGAGTTTGTATTCTGATGAGGTGACGCGTTACTCCAGTGGAGTCAGTCTGTTTTCGATCGCCAATCAGGTCGCGCTTCTCATAATAACATAATAATGGTTAATTTTGTGACCGTTAACGCTTTCGCTGCCAAACGTTATCATTTGCAAAATTTGTCGTCTGCTACAAGTTTTGCTTTGTTACATTTTCTCACATGCCCTTTCAAAAATATTATCCTAAAAAAACACAAATAGGATCCTAATGAGATGCCGAGTTACTCGCTGGTTGTCTCGTCTGAATCAACCCTGTTTGCATAGGTAATCCCGTATGCGACTTTGGTAGCGAATTGAAAGTGAATTAAGGACCGTGTTACACCATTGCAAGTTTCCAAAATACTGAAGGGATAAACGGTACTTGTAAATCAGTATGCAACAAGTCTTATATAAATATTCAATATTAATAAGTTATATAGATACTGGCTTACCGGTATTGGCAAGTCAATATACAACAAGTCTTATATAAATACTGGCTTACCGGTACTTGCAAGTCAATATACAATGAGTCTTATATAAATACTGGCTTACCGGTACTGGCAAGTCAGTATGAACAAGTATTATATACACACTGACTTACCGGTACTGGCAAGTCAATATGAACAAAAGTACAAAAATGAGTCATGCAGGAAATACCACATACAGAACAAACACTCGCCCGAACAGCAACACAAGGAAACAGCAAATGTACATGGGTAGAAAAAACAACAAGAGACGCACAAAGACAAAACAAACATTCAATAGGAGGAAGATGGAAGTACCGCCTTGGAACGGTCAGTGACAAAAGTCACCGGGGGTTTAAACCGGTTTATGGGCGCCCAACCTCACCCTTATTCCATCCCCATCCTAAAAGACAAACAGTGTAAATAAACGTATCCCCTCTCCGACTAATCTACAACAACCGCGACAGCAAATACAGTGGTAAAGTGCATGTATAACAAAAAAAACATTTAATTGAACATACTGTATCCACCTATCGCTAGTGTACTCAATGATTGAGCTGCAAACAGAGTAACTGTAGAAAAGTAATAAAGGGTACGACAAAAATGAAATAGTACAGATATCCGACGTTCTCCTTCCATTTCTGGATTTAAGAGGTCGCCTTCATAGAGTACTAAACCTTTCTTGTCGGCGTACATGCAAAGAGGCCAGCGTGATTGCCAACTGTAAAAGGGTTCACAACCAAACATGCAGTATGTTGTAATAATACAGGATCATATCCCTTTTTAATGAATTGTTTTATATATTAGATGAACAAAGTGAGAAAATGGGTATGTCCAATAATTCTACGAAGTTTGTAAATCACATCACCATAAAATTCAGGATGTGAAATACCGTGTCGCAAAAGTACCTTGAGATTACATTTGTACTTGCCAATAAGCGAGAGATTTCGATAGTAAAATTTAGAGAAAGTTTTTCTTAGTTTATGGTATCTATATCCTTGTTTAAGCAGTTTTTCAGTTAAAATGAGATTTCGACTGTTAAAATCGTCAATAGATGAACAAGCTCTAGCAAAACGAATAAGTTGAGATATATAAACCCCGTAAGATGGAGCACGGGGAACATCCCCGTCAAGATGAGGAAAATTTACAATATTAAAATCAAAATCATCTCTTTTGTCATATATTTTAGAAGAAATCATTCCATTATTAATTTTAAGGTCTAGGTCAAGAAACGCTGCATAATTGTCGGACGGGTTAGCTTTATTCAATTTGAGTTCTTTAGGATAAATTGTAGGAATCAGAGCATTAAAGAAAGGGTTATCTAAGTTAAAAATATCATCCAAATATCGACAAGTATCATTGAAGGCTTTTATAACATCTTCTTGTGATTGAGGATTCAAACTCAACATGAAATCTCTCTCATAGCAGTACAAAAACAAATCTGCGACAAGTGGTGCACAATTCGTACCCATGGGAAGTCTTATATAAATACTGGCTTACCGGTACTGGTAAATCAATATGAACAAGTCTTAAATAAATAAATGCACTGGCTTACCGGTACATGTACTGGCAAGTCAATATGAACAAGTCTTATATAAATACTGGCTTACCTAAGTTAATGAGGATGAGTAGTTGGTTGAATGTAGAGTGTTCAAATGTCACTCACTATTGTTCAAAATATAAAAGCGTAAGACCCGGGTTTCGTGATGCAGTACACAGTATAGCATTATTTTAATAAAAGTGATGGGGTCATTTCACCGAGTACGACCTGGAAAAGTCGCACGCGACCACGCGCGACCTTCATCGCAACTCGGTTTCCCATAGTCGCGGGCAAAACCGTGCGTCCTACCCCACTATTTTCTATGCACGCTCTATGTTCGATGTTAGCTCGTTTGACCTTCGATGTGTACGCTCTATATACGTCCTATACGTTCTCCACACGCTCTATATACGCTCTACCTACGTCTATCCACTCGATCTGAAGCTATCTTGACACGACCAAGGCTCGTTCTGTTCGACCAATCTGCGACATTGCCTCGATCTCTCGGCGATCTATCCTCGCAAGCGTGCGACCTCGGCCGATCAAGACTCGTTCCCGGCCGATCTAGCTACGTACGAGTTGCAATGTACCCTCGATCAATACGATTTAGATGCGATCTCGAACGTTCTAGCCTCGGTCATACGACCTATTCTCGATCTTTTCTCGACAGAGTCTCGCCCGAGCTACGCGCACATTGTATTTCGTCGCACGGATTTGCGTGCGATCCCCTGCGATCGTTATACAATGCCCGGCGATCGGTGGCCGACCATCAGTTTTTGACCAGTCTCCGAAGGGATAACATGGACCCAATCGCTCTGCATCATGCTATTGTATTACAGCACCATGTCCTGAAATTGCAGCAAGACTCTGGTTATGCTAACCATACTGAAGAGGGGGAGAAGGAAGAAGTATACCAAGAAGAAATATTGAGTTGCTCCCTGGCTGCGTGAACACCAGGGGGAACATTATTGTCAGCACACCTCCCTCATGGCGGAACTGAGGCTGGGAGATCGAGGGTTCAACGCAATAAGGGCGTAACTACATTTTTGAAAATTTTACAGGAGAGCCAAAAAACCAAACTGTTTTATTCTGTTTTGAAAAACATACAAATGTTCCTTTGTGAAAGCTTTAAAATTAGACATGTTACAGGAAATATGCAACACTGTAAATTAAATCTAAGAAAGAAACAGTATATATTAAAATATTGGACTTACGCCTTTATTGCACTCTTTTGCAAGTGATTCTGGAGAAATGTTACATGCAAGATGGGCGTAAGTGCACTTACGCCTCTATTGCAGGAAAATTTCTATTGAATTTGGTGGAGTTTTGCAATGCAACATGGTAGTAAGTACATTAAAGTAAAACATTTTTGAACTTTAATATGTAACCTTCAATGAAACTTTTAAGATCAGGACTGATAACCAAAATATTGCAACATTATATAAAAACATCTGACTTGCGCCCTTATTGCAAGATTTGTTTCATGTTATTCTGGATTTTTTACATGCATGATGGGCATAAATATTCCACAAGCTCTTCTACAGTAAGATCTCTGATAAGAAGTTTGAGGATTTTGTCATTTGTTATTCAAAATAGTATTATGTATAATGTACATGTATAACAAAGCACTAGATATTTTTTGATTTTGTCCGCATAATTTATTTAGATAATAAAATGCAGTACTCAATATTCCATCATTGCTTTTACAACAATTTGTTCAATCTCATTACAAATTATCTGTTAAATTTTCATAATTAAACTTAACCTATACATTAAATTACTGGTCACTGTAACACAATATAAGTTACATCTCTATATTGGAACAGTGTAATCTGAAACAATTTCACAATAAATGCTGTCACCTAAAGCCTCTTTTGCTTGAATTATTTCATAAGGCACATAATAATTATTATTTTTGACAAAATCAGAAAGTACAGCAATAACTGCTGAATTCAAACATATATAAAAAACTACAACTATCCCTAAAGGTGATGGAATACTGCCTTGATCCCAAATCAAAAGATTGTGCCACGGACATACAGACCAACCATGGGCCACATATGTATGGAAATTTAATTCACCTGGAAGTTTTAGGCTTCCAACTTCAAACTGAACATCAGACGATAATTTCAAAGATACAGCTAATTATAAGAATTTAATAACAAATAATAAACAAACAAAGGTCACCAATATTCTTATGGCAGGTTATTATGAGTATCAAAGCCATTACAAACTACCATTCCACATTCATTACGGCTATACAGGTCAAAGAAGTAAAGTTTGGTGGAATTCTTCAGAATTGCACAAGAGTAACCTGTGTTTGAGCTCAGCCAGCATATTCTTGCACTTGAGTTTCTCCAACTGAGCATCCTCCATCATAAACACATGACCAGTTTTGCAAGTAGGTGACAATGTGCCATGTAAATAAGTTCTGAAACTAGGAGATCCTTCTAAAACAAAATGAGAAAATTTCTGACTCAGTCTTATTGAGTCTGATTGAGTCTGTTCATGAGCAGTTATGAAAAGTGCAACACTATTTACGCCCCTTAAGCACTTACTTAAGCGGTATTCAGTTTTCAAAACTAACATCAAAACTAATGATCCTGAAGGAACAGTAAATATAACAACACTGAGAATGAAGTACAGGATGACTTTTTACAGCCGCCACACAAGCACTTAACACCTGCTGTTGTGAAGAACATAATAGTATGTTCTGAAAGTAGGAGATCATTCGAAAGCAAAATCAGCTATGCAAAAAGTGAAAATTGCAGACTCTATTTTATTGAGTCTGTTTAATATGAGCAGTTATGAAAATTGCAACACTACTCACGCCCCTGGCCTCAGCTTAAGCGATATTCAATTTTCAAAACTAATAACATCAAAACTGATGATCCCAAAGGACCAGAAAATATAACAACACTGAGGATGAAGTATGAGGCGACTTTTTAATTGCCGCCACACACGCACTTAACACCTGCTGTTGTGAAGTTCATAAGTTCTAAAAGTAAGAGATTCTTCAAAAGCAAAATCAGCAATGTGAAAATTGAAAATTGCAGACTCGGTTTTATTGATTCTGTTCATGAGCAGTTATGAAAAGTGCAACACTACTAATGTCCCCTTAAGCACTGGCTTAAGTGGTATTCAATTTTTAAAACTAATCACAGAAACTAATGATCCCGAAAGACTTGAAGAAATAACAACATTGAGAATGAAGTATGGGTGACTTTTTACAGTCGTCACACAAGCACTTAACACCTGCTGTTGTGAAGTACATATAAGGTCTGAATTCAGACATTTTTCTAAAGCCCCGTTCCCACTGTCACGGTGTTGGTTCCGGTACCCCACGATACTTCCCGGCGAAGAAATAGCCGGCGTTCGGGATGATACGGGACCTTATTTCTTAAAAAATTAATGTATATTCCCATATTCCCAACGTTGCCTCGGTGGACCACCGATTTAGAAGCAGGATCTTCCAGTTTGACCCCGGACTATCCCGGTTAGTTTCCGGTTTGGCACGGTGTATTTACGGTGTAGGGCCGGCGTTTTCCCGGTTGAACACGATACAATTCGGCGTGACCCCGGTCGTCGCCGGTATTGCCGCGGTGACCGCCAGTATCACCCCGTCATATCCCGGGTGTGCGCCGTGACAAGTGGGCGTTACCCGGGTATAAACGGGGGTTGACCGGCAGACAAACTGGTTCATACCTTGCCAGTCCCTAACTCCACCGGTACAAAACGAGACTATACCGTCGTACACCTGAGCTATACCGGCCCAATGCCGGGGGTTCACCAAAAGTCTGTCGTGGATGAGGTGCTCGCCAACATCCCGGATTACTAGGTACTATCACGGTAAAGCCAGGGTAGAGACCCGGACCTGCACCGGAATATACCGGGTTGTCCCGGAATTGCCAGGATTAAGCCAGTTTTGGATATCTTTCCCGGTGACTCTCGGTGACTCCCGGTTGTTTTAAACATTTTAAAACATCCGGTGCTGTCTGCCGGATTAAGCCGGATCAATAGCATTCATCAGGGATCTTCCCGGATGTTAACAGTGCCGCCAGGGATATACTCCCGGTTTGACACGGTTTCCTCCGTACCACACATCCGGGACGTACTGGGGAGCCAATCCGGGACAGTGGGAACGGGGCTTAACATGGCAGGGTATATCCTCTATTGTCAGGTACTTTTCACAAATATTAAGGTACAGTCTGTCACCTTCACTAAGATTTGTTCCATTTTGTTGGTGTTGATATAACTTTTATGTACAGCACATGCAGAATTGGCTAAGCACTGCTTCTGTCTTTCTTTCAAGGAAGAGTGTCCTTGATGTAAAACTGATTTGAAGCAACATCGTGATGGCCCCTTTCACAAAAAAATTTACAATGAAATTTCTAAAGACATTAAGATTTTTTTTTCAAACTAATATTGTTCACATTATTTTGGGTGAACCTTTTCACTTCAACACCAGAATGGAAACCACAATTAAACTAGGGCTGTCACGGTTACTCGGTTAATCGTTGACGGTTCGGTTCGTTGTTCTAACCGGTTCAAATTTTCACTAACCGTGAACCGCCTGTAATAATTTGGGAAAGTAAATCACGCTAAAAATATTATTTTATATTGTCATTTAAGTCATTTTGTTTCCCTTCGACATGCTATGGTGGAGAAAAGCGCAGGTATCTGGCTATTCGGGGCTGTAAACCATATACATATCATCTTCTGTAAACATTTCTTATTTCATTTAATTCACGTCGAACTACGTATCACTGTAATCTTAAAAATGTCTCTATCTCTCAAATCTAATTGAAAGGTAACACAGTCTTCCACTTGCCTAACGGTGGTTTATCATGTACACTTGTCTACCAATAAACCAATGTTTGTTCGTTCTCAATTTTATCCAGTTTTCTTCATCTCTGTTTAGTGTGTACTATTACTTTTACAAGCATTACGGTAAAGTGGAAGGGCATTCGAATCTGCACTTTTAGTCAGTACACGTTCATAATGGAAGTTGATAATTTTACAGTCGACCAGTCTAGCGGAAGTTGAGACTCGAAAGGTAAACACGATTCTTACTTTCATTTCGTCATAAATCTATCAGATTGAAATGAATGGTTATATTATTTCGGTCAACAAATGAGTCAAGCAGGATGTCAACAGGGTTTTCAAGTCTTATATCGGCCCAAATAGGATTTAATTTCCAAATATATAGCGCACCATGCTGTATCCTATATACAGTCTGACACGGGTGATCAATATGGAGGTTAACCGGTTACGGTTCGGTTCGGCGTTCCCGATTAACCGGTTCAAGAATTGTCTAACCGTGACAGCCCTAAATTAAACATGATGAAATTAGTTAAGATTAATGATTTTATAAAATAACTTTCAGTAAAAATAAGAAAATAGACATCCATTATATTTATTATCTTATTATTGGATCAAGCTAGGTTTCTGTTGTTGTTTTTTTTTTTTTTTTTTTTTGGTTTGCAGCCACCAGTCATGAAATTTCTGGTAAAAACTAGTCATTCAGTATGTATTTGTATAAAATTATATATATATATTATAATTTTTTACTGTATTAAAAGTTTGAATAAGCTTCTTTAATAAGGTACTAAAAAAATCAAAAAGAAAAAAACCAACATACCGGTACCTTTGAGTCTTCTTCAAATCTTCTTCGAAAGTTTGAAGGACATAAAATGTGACAGTGTTATGCTGTCTTCAGTTCATAAATTGTGTCAATATTATAAATATTATAATAATGTCATCAGGATGACCTCACAGAACATTTATTTGTTTACTTACGCCTGTATTGCATGAAAAATAATAAGGCTACCAGACACTGTTTAGCCTGCAATATGGTAGTAAGTCAACTTACTACCATATTGCATGTAAAATTTTTAGCTATCTGAGTTAAGCCCTTATTGCAATATCACAAAAATGATATAAATGTCTAAAACATTTTGTTCCCATTTTCACAGTTTATGCCTAACAGAAAAAGAAAGTGAAAAATAAAAAAAAACATTTTTGACAAAATATGTAGTTACGCCCTTATTGCGTTGAACCTCTGTATGCCCCCGGATATGATTGACGAACCTTTGGCCAGGGTGGGGCCTAGAATTGCAAAGATGGACACTAATTATGGACTCGCAAGTTAATCGAGGGTCGATCTTATTTGGTTGAAGCTTATGTGCATAGAGTTCGCCAATGGAAATAATATGGAACGTACTGGTCTAGGGAAGGTCTGGGGCTGGTCGCGCGGAGGGAGGCTTAATCGCAAAAGAGCGAAGCTGGATTGCACGGATTGAGCAGGGGTCGAGCAGCACGACCATTCGCGCGACCAGTTCTCGATCGAGAAGACTAAACCTCGCTCATCCCCGCTCTAGTTTCGGTCGTGTCACGACCAATGCGTTCTTTCCTCGATCTCGCTCGCTCTTTCGACGCTCTCTGTGCGATTTTTAGGTCGACGGTCGTTTTTTTTGACATGTCAAAAAACCGAGCTACGATCTGTTTTCCTGGAGACCAATTCTCGACCATGTGCGACCACGGGAGACTAAGGCACGACCAACCCTCGGTCAACTGTCGACTACGTGCGACCTGCGGCGACCATGCCACGCTCTGAGATCGCAGCTCAGTCTTCCGGGAAGATTTCTCGGTGAAGTGACCCCTTGACAGAGGCCAATGGCGAATGTCAAATGTACAAATAGCGTTATTATTATTCAATGTTTATACAGTGTATGAAGCTTTATTTTCCTGGATGCAGCGGCCGAAACTCGGAAATTAAGGCAAATGAATCAAACGGGACAATGCATTGTTGTACGGTGAACACTAACAATTAATTCCCCGCTAAAATATTGTCACGAAGCATAACAAATTACGAAGAATGAACCTTCATAGACGAATACCGTTTTATCCCAGATTTTCTCGTCGTAAGTCTACAGTTACATATAAACACTTTTGACTGTCAGTCAATTCGCTTCTAAAGCATGAAACTTCTATGTGTACAACATCTATCGTCTTTTTTGCTATAATCTCAAAGACGTACCTTTTTTCAGTTCAGCAAGTTCTTCTCTAAGAGCATTAACTTCTTGTTTCGTTCCGTCAATATCTTCCCTTAGATCATCATCAGATGTTTTACTAACATGTTGTCCATTTATACCTATGGCCCCTATTAACCACAAAAGATTTAAACATATCATCCTTTTCCTAGATGCCCACGTCGAATCTACTAGATAACTGAAGGCCAGCGTTGACGTCCTATTTCACATGATTCGTGTCACCGATAATGTAATCTAAAGGGATGCTCTCTGACATGGAATTGCCGGAGAAAATTTAACCATTTTCCTGTTGAATATTCATGACAGAAATAATGGCTGAACTTTTATAGGCACTTTTTGGTATTGGGTGAAAATGTAAAATCAGATCATACAATTGCATTAGCAAACAATGCAGCCCGTGATCAGACGGCTCATGCATGAGCCATCTGATCTGAGTCTATTTTGTTTGCAAAAGCGTTAAAGGGAAAGGGTTAAAAGGGAAAGAGTTAAAATGATAGATTAGTAAGCAAATTTGCAATGATCCTTAGCTTACTGAAGTTCTGGAAATGAGGTTGAGAAAGTGTTCCGACATCTGGTTCCGATTATATTAAAAACTTTTTGTCTCTGGATCTTCTCTGGAGTTCATTCTCGAGTATCTGATTGAGTCCGAATTCGAGCTTGCACAAAACCCGACCAATCAGATGCTTGAGATAGACTCACAGGCAAGGTCGCATGAACTCTGAGTAGCGGTATATGAAGCAGTACAATTGCTGAATATATATCAAACTTTGAAAAGTATCATACCGTTTGACTCGCATTAGGTCGTTAAAGGTCGCCAAGAATACATTTAGGTGTTAAAGGACAACACATGTAAACCGGTTTGAATTCCCAAAGTCTACATGATGTATGTCTGAATGTACTACTTTGACTTTGTCGTTATCGTATTTATCTATAATAATGATGCACCTTTGCCCTTTGACAACAGTCGCACGTCTTTTCTATGTAAAGTACCATTGATAAGATTTGACATAATGAATTTCACCAGTAATCTTTGATAAAAGTATGTGGTAAGGTAGACAATATTTAAGGTTACAAAACACTTACTTTGCTGTTGTCATTATTCTACCTTTTCCTATTTGGGTACGCTCTTGAAAAAGTGAAAATAAGTAAATTTGTTGACCCTAATTTACGACAATTCAGGTGCGGATCAAGGATTTCATATTAAGGGGGTGGGGGGTTAGAAGGTTTTTTTTGGAGGGGGGGGCGTAGATCTTTATGTTTGATGACATAATTAAATAGTGTGTTTGTAATACATGTTGAAAAAGATAAAGGCAGGTGGCTGCTTAAAGCAAGGTGAAAGTCAAACAGAACGCTCCTATGGGAGCGTTCTGTTTTACTTTCACCTTGCTTTAAGCAGCCACCTGCTCTAAATACCAACTAATTAACACAATTTAGTGGTCGTTATAGAGAGGTTTTACTTTATATAGATCTAAAATATTAATAAAAAATGTTTTGGCAATTTTAGAGGGGGTGTACTCCGACTTCGCCCCCTCTTAATCCGCGCCTACAATTCCTACTACTCGGGTAATCAAAGTGATTGCACATTCTAGTGTGCAGCAATAAGGGCTAACGTCGAACGGAACTACAGAAAGTATCGTAAGTTCTAAAATACAAGGGGGGAGGGGTTCAAAATATCTGATAAGAGTTTCGAAATTTAATAAAAATATCCTCTATGCCTTTCAAAGTAACCAAATTTTATATATTGTAAAGAGAGTGAACGTCGTAATTAAACAAAATGGACGTCACGTTGAACATGTACTGTAATTCGTTTTTACTAAGTTACATCACTAAATGTACTTGAAATTTTAACAACGATGACTATACTTACAATAAAACTTTGGAAATCTCTAGTTCAAGTAAGTATTTAAATTTCTAAAATGGTGCTACGTCTGTAAACATGTCACGACGTCGAACTAATATCATATATTAAGGACCACCCTGTGCGATTATCGTAACTTCCCGATGAGATCATTGTACATGTATATTAGAACTTACGATACCTTTAGTCCTACGATCTTCCGGGTTCCCTTACTTTTATGTTTGTCTTGTGCGCGCGCGCGTGTGTGTAAGCATGTGTGCGTGCGTACGACCGTACGTTTGTGTTGCTTTCCATTCAATTTCCATTTAATGTTTCACTTCATGTCTTGTCAGTTGACGCGCGACAAAGTCTAGGTCCCCAGCAGGCGTTTGACTTAATGACAGATAGATATATTCGAACTATTCACCTTTGTGTTTCATGCAACGTTTAATCCATCCAATTTTTAAATGATTTAGGAATACCCAGTTGACGAACACTGGCAAAGACGCCATTTGAAGAGTAGAAACCGGCTCCTGTCTAAGGAGCAAGGTTACATGCGCGACGGAAAAGAGAAGAACCCGACTCCTATCTTAAGAACACGGGTACATGCGCGGTGACAACATTCTATTAGTAATTAATCTGTCGCGTTGGTTCAAGCACAGTGAAATCATTCTTCTTCACCTATAACAAGACCAGACTAGTGTGTAATCCTGCACTCCGTGAATATTTATATCAGACGACATGCAATCTATGATAGTGAATATAGGGATTAGGGGCCTACTTAGCTATTAATTCAAACAAGTATAAAGTCAGATCTGAGATAGTATGTCAGCAATCAGAACAGACACTGATCAGACGGCGCATACAGGTGCCGTCTGATCAGGGTATACTCTGTTTGCAAAGGTGCTAGAATACGCATCTATGTAGTAAATAGTTTTATCAATTTTCGGATACATTTTCAGTGATTGTTTGGAAGTTCGAATGCTTGAACATTTGCGGTCGTATGTAAATTTAGATATGGTATTCACAAGCAATTATTTGTTCTCCAGATTTGTTGCATAATTGCTCATGGCCGTATGTTGATACGTGTGTACCAGCATTTTATAAGTGTTTAGCCCATAAAGCCCGTATATATATATATATATATACGGCAAAAATATTTCCTAACTAGATCTATGTATGTTTTCATACAAAGATTTATAAATATTCATCACATGAGAACAATAAAAACAGTACTTTTAATGTTGATTTTGTTTTTTAAAAAGGTACATTAAATCCTGTCTACACGACCATCTAAATAAGTATAATTCTGGGGATATAAAATACAGGTGGCAGCTTAATGCAGAATGAAACTTAGACAAAATATACTGTCATCATGCATTAACCTGTTCTATGTTTATTCCAAAGTTTAATACCTACTGAATATTCATGGACAGAATAGTTATAATGAAATATTCAAGGTGAAATATTGTAGACATTTTAGAAACTAAAGAAACAGGTCTATCAAATTCTATAAGCTAACAGAGCAGACACTGGTCAGACGGCTCTTCTATGGACCGTTTGGTCTGGGTCTAGGCTACTCTGTTTACAAATGCCGGAAAACACGTTTATAAATATATGAGGGAAAGCGTTAATCAAACACTTGCTATTATAGACCCACATGGTCACTATAAAAAGGGTTATATTTTAGCTTAAAGAGCAATAAATATTGTTTTCAACAAAGACTGAAATGTTAATTCCTAGATCTATAGATTATATGGAAAACTTTAAAATGTTGACAGGTAAGCCCTATAGTCCCCTAGTGACCCTTTATCAAAATTGCTAAAAACCATGCTGTTATATAGGCTGGGTCCTAGTAGTTGTTACCGTAGCATCCCCCCTAGACTTTTTTTCCTGGGTACCAAGTTGTTCGTTGGGGTCATCCGAACACATTTTGAGCATGCCCCCAAAAATAAGTTTGTCCCAGCTATGTTTTATTTAACGGTTTCCATGGTAACCCGGGGTAATTTTCGAAACTACCTTGGTTCAGAAAATGCGTCATAACTTTGCTTTTAGAAGCAATAGAAGGACAAAACAAGTACCAAAGTAAAGCAGAGACATATAGCTTGAATATGATATATAATTTTATGAATAGTCATAAATGCATTCTTATGAATATTAATGAGGAAGTAAAAATGCGGTTTTTTTAGAAAAAAAGGAGTTTGTTGTTTAGTCTGAGAGGCCTATTAATGCATAGAAATTATTGAATTTAGGTTTAAGTTGTTCGTTTAGGTCCCCAGAACACATTTTGCGTATTTCCTCAAATAATTTTGTCCCATCTATGTTTTATTTAACGGTTTCCATGGTAACCCGAGGTAAATTTCGAAACATCCTTGGTTCAGAAAATGCGTAATAACTTTGCTTCTAGAGGCAACAGAAGGACAAAACAAGTACCAAAGTAAAGCAGAGACATATAGCTTTGATATGATATATGATTTTATTAATATTCATAAATGCATTCTTATGAATATTAATGAGAAAGTAAAAAATGCGTTTTTTCAGAAAAAAGGAGTTTCTTGTTCAGTCTGAGAGGCTTATTAATGCACAAAAATTATTCGTTTGGGTCATCAGAACACATTTTGAGCATTCCCCAAAAGAAAGTTTGTCCCATCTATGCTTTATTGAACGGTTTCCATGGTAACCCGAGGTAAATTTCGAAACATCATTGGTTAAGAAAATGCGTAATAACTTTGCTTTTAGAGGCAATAGAAGGACAAAACAAAAACCAAAGTAAAACAGAGACATATAACTTGATTATGATATATAGTTTAATAATATTCATATATGATTGCTTATGAATATTAATGAGGAAGTATAAAAAATCCGTTTTTTTAGAAAAAGGAGTTTGTTGTTTAGTCTTAGAGGCCTATTGATGCAAAAAATTTATTGAATTCAGGTTTAAATTGTTGGGGTCCGCAGAACACAATTTGAGCATTCCGCAAAATAATTGTGTCCCAGCTATGTTTTTTAACGGTTTCCATGGTAACCCGAGGTAAATTTCGAAACATCCGTGGTTAAAAAAATTCGTCATAAGTTTGCTTTTAGAGGCAAAAGAAGGACAAAACAATAACCTAAATAAAGCAAAGACATACAACTTGAATATGATATGAAATTCAACTATAATTTTCATAAATGTATTCTTATGAATATTAATGAGGAAGTAAAACAATCCGGTTATTGTGTAGAAAAACGGAGTTTATTGTTTAGTCTAAGAGGCCTATTAATTAACAAGAGTTATTAATTTCATGTTTGAATGTTTTCATGTGATCAACCATCTTTGTTTCAGGTAATATTTCTATAAAGCATGCATATTTCAGCTAACTTGCATATACTATGCGTAAAGGAATAAGCAATTTTCTATAAGCATTGTATTAAGTATTCTTTTGAGTATAATATCTTTTCTGTGATTTATTTTACGTAAAATACCAGATATTGTACCAAAACAGACGAGAGCAGAGGATCATTACTTTGTGTATATAATTGATTTGTTCTTGTCTTTTGAATATAAATGCCACGTTTATGAATATTAATGAGATGTAAAAATAAACACACTTAAATGATCTGTTCTTATCTGTTATATAATTAAAGTCTAAAATTTAAAGTTATTTAGTAGAATCCGCTCTCTCCGGAGAGAGGAGGCTGTCGACCCAGAGGGACATGATAGCCCTTCTCTACAATAGAGATGGTCAAAGGGTCCTGAGTGACAGTGCGCCACAATGATGAAGGGTCGGGTCGGAAGGAGCAGAAAGGGCGTGTCCCTAGGGATGGGGCCTAGAACCCCTAGGGCGGGAAGGGAAGGAACCCTGAGATGCCAGTCCTGGGTTAGGGGGAAAGGGAAGGGTCCTAATCGGCTCTTGGCCGGTCCCACTGAGAGGCAGAATAGGGTCTGGTTGTCTTACCTTTCTTGGGAGGTCCCGTAAGAGGCTTACATTCAACCTTAGGGATTTTCAAAAAACCCAGACCCGACGCGGGAGGGTTCCAGGGAGAAGCCCTGTCAGCTCTTTCTCCTTAACGTTGCCATCGAAAAGTAGTTCGGAGAGGTACGCCCACAGTTCGTCCTTCGACTTGTCCTGCAGACTAGAGGAAGGTGTCACGGCAACCGCGGAGCATATTCGCTGTCGATGTGAGCCATTGACCAAAGGCCAGTTGGGTCGAACGGCCCAGATGGTATGAAAGGCACTTAATAACTTCGGATTCAAGCTCCACAGAGAAGGCCGCAGATAGGAGGTTAATGTTTGAAGCGAATCCCATCTGTTGGATGCAACTCCCGACGCTAAAGAAGTGAATGAGAGATATATAGAGAGGGAGAGAGAGAGAGAGAGAGGGGGAGAGAGAGAGAGAGAGAGATCGGGAGAGGAAGGCCTAATGCCCGCACTGGGGCCGTCGGAATCAAGTGAGGGGATCTGATAAGACATCCCAGGTCGATTTTCAATTAAAGCCGGAGGCCTAGGAGATACCCAGTGAGCCCTTGTCCGTAAGAGTTTAGCGGACATGATCCACCCAGTTGCCGGGCTGGCACAAAAATCTTCGTCCAGGTCAGGCAAACGGGAAAGAAGTCCCCTGAAAGAAGAAAGAGACTCCCTAGACTTAATTAGGTTAGGGAGGTCCACTTTTTCGACTGACACTAGCACGGAAGAGGATAGAGGACCCCTGTGAATAGGATTCGGGGGTCTAGGGCAGACAGAGGGTGGGAGGATTCTAAAACAATCTTCACACGCCATCTCAATAGAAAACTATTGATGTTCAGAATCATCTAAAGAAGAAGAGGACTAAGTCCCGTCTAAATCTGAGTGAGAGGCTTCCACAGAGTCTGATTCCCTTACAAAATAGGATCATCCCTAGGAGCCATAATGGACAAAGTGTCTTCCTGCTCTCCCTCAGAATTCGCCCTGGTGAACGCCACGGATGGCAGCACCCGGGAGTGGGACCCGCCACAGACATAAAAGTGTTGACTGTGGGTTCACGTGAGAGCTATTTTCCCTCTAGGGATGAACTCACAACATGCCCTGAGTGGGGTGTAAGCCAGAAGGGGCTTGGGGGCGAGGGGAAAGGGGAATGGGGATCACTTAGGGGGAGTCCCATGACCTTGCTGGTCAGGTCGCCTGTAAGGTGAAGCTTGCTGGTTCGCAGAATGAGTGTCGGCTAGCGAGAGTGACCAGCCGGCGAATCTGAGGAGGAAGAGCGATGTCTTCGCATAGAAGAGTAATGGTAAGACCTCGATATGCGCCTGCGGAGAGAGCGGTGCGAGTGCTGGTTCCCATTAGAAGAATAAGAAGGTCTTTTACGCCTCCTACGGGGTGGGGTGGGATGGGGGCTGGGGAGTCCGAAGTGTACTCAGAAGATGAAGAGTAATTGCAGGGTCTAGACGACCAAGAACGTTTAGACTTAACCAGAGCAGCTTCCTGTTGACTTTCACTACTGTAATGCGGTGTAGAGACATAATTCCCAGTAGAAAAGATTGGACTGGTAGATTTACCGCTCCACTTCGGTATCCCGGTCCAAAGGACCGGACCGGGCCACCGAAGGAACGTTGGAGAGCAAACTTAGGACACCAGGCCAAAGAATACACAGTGACATATTCGGGCCGGGGCTCGGTAGACCGATCTGCCGGTGGCATCATGAAACGGAAGCACTAACACCAGGACACCGGGTACCGGTGACGGATAACTGGGCCTAGATTCAGCGGGACCAGGCAAAACTCTCCACACAACAAGCGGACCGGGAGACCTGGCAACAATAGTACCTGGGACCAGAACAAAGGGCACCATCCAAGTGGTCAACGGGGAACCCGCGCCCGGACCAGCAGTTGGGTGCCGAGCTGCAACTTACAACTGGGGAATCAACTGCACCACAGGGGCTGTTGACGAAAGAGATTTTAAAGAAGAAGCAGACTTCTTCTGAGCTTTAGAGGGCAGCAATTTGTCTGTTGCGAGGGAGTCGCTGACCAAAGAGAAGAATACTTCTTCCCTCGGGCAGCAAGCTCTCACTTCTCCCCTGTCCAGAGGGATGAAACTGGACAGGGAGCTGAAGCGGAGCATCCGCAGCAGGCCAGACACACTTAATGAGTTGTCCAACCTGCCGCGAAATGCCTACAAGATGCCTGGCCTTGCTCTGATATACTGTGGTAAATAATCAAGCAAATGCATAAGACATCGCGAGTAAGTTTGAAGTAACGCAATGCTAATATGGGTAAACATAAGCTGATCATTGCAGCCGAGATGCTATATATTTTCTATTGTATTGCAAAACACTCATAAAAGTAATATTCTTCATAAAACATACATGCATGAGGCAAAATTCCTCCGCTGTATTTTCTTACAAGAAATATGTTGTTCACATACATGTATATTGCAATATAATAGAAAACTTACTTTCCTACAACAGTTTACATTCTCATTAATATTCATGATTTTGAAAATAATATTCATTATCTACATATTTATATACATGAACATCAATATCTCTGTTTCAGTCAGTATCAAGCTCTGTACTGTTTAACTAAAATAATCTCAGATAAAAAGAACAGCTCATTCAAGTGTGTTTATTTTTACATCTCATTAATATTCATAAATATGCATTAATATTCATGAACCCAAAGTAATGACCCTTACTTTTTTGTTGTTTAGTCTTAATTTTTGTTCAATATCTGGTATTTTACGTAAAATAAATAATAGAAAAGATAGTACACTCGAAACAATGCTAAATATAGTGCTTATGTTAAATTGCTTATTCATTTACGCACGTTATATGCAAATTAGCTTAAATATACATGTTTTTAGAACTATTACATGAACCAAAGATTTTTTTCTTTGTATGATGATATTAAAACATTTAAACCTGAATTCAATAACTCTTTGTATAGTATTAGGCCTCTCAGACTAAAAATAAACTCGTTTTACTAAAAACGCAATTTTTATGCCCCCAAAGGCGGGCATATAGTAATCGCACTGTCCGTCCTTCCGTCTGTCCGTCCTTCCATCCGTCCGTCCCAAATTCGTGTCCCTTCTATAACTTCTTTATCTGTGGATGGATTTCAAAATAACTTGGCACAAATGTTCACCACACAAAGACGATGTGTCGCGTTCAACTCCCAGGTCAATGGGTCAAAGGTCAAGGTCACATGGTACAATTACTTTGTCACAAATATCCTGTCCGGCCTGTAACTTCCTTATCTATCAATGTATTTCAATATAACTTGGCACAAATGTTCACCACACAAAGACAATGTGTCGCGTTCAACTCCCATGTCCATGGGTCAAAGGTCAAGGTCACAGGGTAAAATAACTTTGTTACAAATTTCGTGTCCAGTCTGTAACTTCTTTATCTATCAATGGATTTCAATTTAACTTGGCACAAATGTTCACCACACAAAGACGATGTGTTGCTTGCAACTCCCTGGTCCATAGGTCAAAGGTCAAGGTCACAGGGTACAATTACTTTGTCACAAATGTCGTGTCCGGTCTGTAACTTCTTTATATATCAGTGGATATCAATATAACTTGGCACAAATGTTCACCACACAAAGACGATGTGTCGCTTTCAACTCCCAGTTCCATAGGTCAAAGGTCAAGGTCACAGGGTACAATTACTTTGTCACAAATTTCGTGTCCGGTCTGTAACTTCTTTATATATCAATGGATTTCAATATGATTTGGCACAAATGTTCACCAGACAAAGATAATGTGTTGCTTTCAACTCCCTTGTCCATGGGTCAAAGGCCAAGGTCACAGAATACAATTACTTTGTCACAAATTTCGTGTTCGGTCTGTAACATCTTTATCTATCAATGGATTTCAATATAACTTGGCACAGATGTTCACTAGACAAAGACGATGTGTCGCGTTCAGCTCCCTGGTCCATATGTCAAAGGTCAAGGTCACAGGGTATAATTACTTATTTATCTGTGAATGGATTTCAAAGGAACCAGGCACAAATGTTCACCACACAAAGACGATGTGTTAACTCCCTGGTCCATGGGTCAAAGGTCAAGGTCACAGGGTACAATTTTTGGGGGGCATTTGTCACGTGACTGTGACATCTCTTGTTACTTCCTCATTAATATTCATAAGAATGCATTATGAGTATCAATAGAATTACATATCGTATTGAAGCTATATGTCTCTGATTTACTTTGGTTCTTGTTTTGTCCTTCTATTGCCTGTAAAAGCAAATTTATTACGCATTTTCTTAATCAAGATAGTTTCGAAATTTACCTCGGGTTACCATGAAAACTGTTTAATAAAACATAGCTGGGACACAATTATTTTGAGGGAATGCTCAAAAAGTGTTCTAAGGACCCCAACGAACAATTTAAACCTGAATTCAATAATTTTTGTGCACTAATAGGCCTCTAAGACTAAACAACAAGCTCCTTTTCTAAAAAAAAAAGCGGAATTGTTTACTTCCTCATTAATATTCATAAGTAATAATATATGAATATTATTAAAATTATATATCATAATCAAGCTGTATGTCTCTGCTTTACTTTGGTACTTGTTTTATCCTTCTATTGCCACTAAAAGCAAAGTTATTACGCATTTTCTGAACCAAGGATGTTTCGAAATTTACCTCGGGTTACCATGGAAACCGTTAAATAAAACATAGATGGGGCAAAATTATTTGAGGAAATACGCAAAATGTATTTCGGGGACCCCAACGAACAACTTAAACCTAAATTCAATAATTTCTGTGCATTAATAAGCCTCTCAGACTAAACAACAAACTCCTTTTTTCTAAAAAAAACCCGCATTTTTTACTTCCTCGTTAATATTCATAAGAATGCATTTATGAATATTCATCAAATTATATATATATATATATATATATATATATATATATATATATATATATATATATATATCATATTCAAACTATGTGTCTCTGCTTTACTTTGGTACTTGTTTTGTCCTTCTATCGCTTCTAAAAGCAAAGTTATGGCGCATTTTCTGAACCAAGGTTGTTTCAAAAATTACCTCGGGTTACCATGGAAACCTTTAAATAAAACATAGTTGGGACAAACTTATTTTTGAGGGCATGCTCAAAATGTGTTCTGATGACCCCAACGAACAACTTGGTACCCATGAAAAAAAGTCTAGGGGGATGCTACGGTAACCACTACTAGGACCCAGCCCAATATATACATTTAGTTTTAGTTTGGTGTGCGAATACCAGGCACGTACCCAGGTGGGGGGCTAGGGGGCCCGGGCCCCCCCAGCTGGCTGCCAAGATACCATTTTTTTAATGGGCCCTTTTTAGTTTTCAGCTAAATCTACCGTTTTGAAATTTTCCCAAGGCACTTTTTAGTGACCGATATTTTCCTCCCTGGAAGAGATTATCTGTTAGTTCTCTTAGACACAGACAGACCTGTCACGCTGTGATCCACGCTTGTCCTATTTTGGTATGGACCAATCAGGAGAATCCCCCGCGGAGAACACCCGAATTACGTAATTACGAGTTGGTTCCGTTTTTCGCTATATACTGGAGTTTAGCAAATAAATTATTCAGGAACCAGTCGTGCCAAAATGCAAATTGCTACGTTGTTCACAAACATTGTCGAAAAATTAAGACAAGGCCTAGGGGTGTGACGTATCAAGACGTTATTAAGCATATCTTGCTACAAAAAGCAGTATACACTTTGACCGATAAGCGTTTTACTGACATTGATCAATAGCTAGTAATGAAAGAATAACTCCGAACAATTCGAATGATAAAAAAATATGAATGATTCATCCCCAGATCGATTGTACTGAATAAATCGAGGTTTGTTAACGTTTTTCATGGATTTTTTTGGTGACTTGAGATTGGGAATTTTGGTAAAAAAAATGGGTGAAAAACATACATTTTGCCATTGGGGATATAGCCGAATAAGGGCTATAAAATCGGCTAAAAAAGCCCTGAAACTTATTGTAAATTAAAACAAAATGAAATGTCTTTTTCATTGTATAAATAAATCTGTTATAACCAGACAGGCAATTTTTTCACTTGAAGGGGAAAACATTGCTACCCGCTTTTATATAGTTAAAATGGCTAATTAGGGGAAACAATCATTCGCAGTTTGCCAATTGGGGGAAAAACCTGAGGTAAACCCATTTTTAGGGGAAAACTGCATATGATTTTAAATGAAATCACGAGTATCTGTTATATAGAAAAAAAGCCCTGCAAGGTGAGCGATTAAGGGCCATCATGGCCCTCTTATTAAACTGTAACATTTCATGTTTGTAGTTTTGATCAGTGTTATTTTCACATTTAGAAGAAAGAACCCATTGTGATGCCATGGTTAGTTGAGTGTATATTTATTTGGATATTTTGCTTTTTTGTATATAATTTGGTAATGTTCAGAAAAACAAAATAATCTAAATATTTGCATTTCAGTTATTTATTCTTACAGAAAAAACTTTTCATATGTCTGTATGCCTGTCTGTCAATGGCAAAAAATCTTTAGACATAGTCACATGTCTGTCTGTCTGTGTGTCAATGGCAAAAAAGCTTTAACCAAGATCACGTCTGTCTGTCAATGGAAAAAAATCATGAACACATATCCGTCTGTAAGTCTATACACTGAAACCCAGGTGTAAACGGAACTGATTTCCTATATTATAACATAAATTATATCTTGATAGAGTGATTCAGATAGCAGGAAATTGCACCATTCAATGTGGCAAACCAAAAAAAAATCGGCTACCGGGAGGGGACACCCCTCCCGTGCCCTCCCCACCTAGGCCCCCCCAGCAAGAATTTCCTGGGTACGGCCCTGAATACCGTACTGTCCTTTCTTAGCGGAAAATGGTGTGGCGGGAAATAGGTATTACGGTTGTCGTTATATTAAATTATTTACGTTTACAGTTTCTTTTTATCGATTTATGTTTCTTGTGTACTCTTTTGCTTCGACCACACGTGTAGGATTATGTCGGAAATTTCACCCTGATATGCATGCAATTTGCAACCCATCTGAAACTTTGCTGCAGGCGAAAAGAGGTTTACGACATTTTACCCGAAACCAAACGCATTAGAATGGAATGGAGTTACGGAACGTTGCACGCCTTTTCGCAATTTATTCAGCAGATACGTTATTATTAAAGTTGCTTTTGATAGTAAGTATGATCATTGTTCATATATATGTGTATATAGTATCAGTAATGTGTAGAAATTAATGCATTCACTGCTTTGCTTAGTCTTTAGATGCATTACCGATATGAGTACCTAGCCGTGCTTCGAAACGGATATGCACATGTCACAGGGAAACGTTACGTGAAATTCATGTAGTTTTAGATATATTTACATTACAACAGTTCAGTTGATGTATTTTCTTCTTATCTGTATATCTATTTACCCTATTTAAAAGAGTTCTACTAACCAATGTAACCATGTTGCAACTTCTGCAAGAATCGCCATTGTTTTGGTTTCAAAGGACAGTGTCATTTCGTAGAGCTATACTTATTTTTCATTGATTTAATTCATTTATTTTATGATATCAGACTTACATGGACTGCAATAAAGTGAATACTGACACTAAATAGCAATGACAAGTGTGCAACTAATAATGTTATACTATCTTGGATGGGCCAGTTTCGGTGCACTTAGCAATCAAACTGATCGCAGTGATCACAAATATTAAAATTGTATGAAATATTACCTTTGTAATAGACCTTCTAAGTTAAATATGTATAAATTAATTCCCAAAATATTCCATATTCATCATGGTTGAAACCGTTTAAATGACGTGGCCATTTTGTGTTATTTTGTATTTATCTGCCCTATTTCAGTGCGGTTTATTTTTTATCCAAATACAGTTTTCAACAAAAGGGTATGACTACATTTGTAAATTAAAAATAGTAGGTCTGTAAGTTATTTTTTAACTTTGAACTGTTAAAACAAAATGAAATGCATATCAAACAAATTATTAATGCTGTAGCGATTTTAAAGTAATTTTATAACAAGAACAATTTATTGCCAATGTTCTTACGATGTTTTAACTCATTTTTTCCCTGGAATTTCTTCATTTTGACTAAAAAGAACTCGAGTAAGGTGTTTTTTCCTGTAAAATATTATTGGGTTAAAATCTAGTAGGTATCTCTCCGGCATGAATAAAATTAGGTCTCTATCCTATATGAATAAAGTAAAGTAGGTCTCTGCTCTGTAAGGTCTCTCTCCTACGTGAAAAATATATATAGTGAAGGACATACTTTTGGACATAGCCTGGAAAACAGTGAGCAGAGACATGGTCATGTGCCTTTGCTGCAGCATATGACAACAAATGTATATCTCTACAAAATTGAGAGAAACGTTTTCAGAACAGTATTTTTATGCCCCCAAAGCTAGGCTTTGGCGGCATATAGTGATCGCACTGTGCGTGTGTGGGTGTGTGTGTGGGTGTGTGTACCTTTTGTCCGGAGTATATTTTCTTTGTCACATCAGCTACGGATACCAAATTTGGTGTGTGAGTTCATCTTGGGATGGCGGAGTGTCGCGTACCATTTTCAGGTCACCTTGACCTTGATTTTACAAAAAGCTTGTCCGGAGCATATCTCCTTTACCTTACCAGCTACAGATTCCAAATTTGGTGTGTGAGTTCATCTTGGGATGGTGGAGTGTCTCGTACCATTTCCAGATCACTGTGACCTTGACCTTGACCTTTGACCTCGATTTTAAAAAAAGTTTATACCTTAACAGCTACAAAAAGCTTGTCCGGAGTATATCTCCTATACCTTACCAGCTAAGGATTCCAAAGTTGGTGTGTGAGTTCATATTGGGATGGAGGAGTGTCAAGTACCATTTTCAGATCACTGTGACCTTGACCTTGACCTAAGACCGATCTACAAAAAGCTTGTCCAGAGCATATCTCCTTTACCTTACCAGCTACAGATTCCAAATTTGGTGTGTGAGTTCATCTTGGGATGGCGGAGTGTCGCGTACCGTTTCCAGGTCACTGTGACCTTGACCTTGACCTTTGACCTCGATTTTAAAAAAAGCTTATACCTCACCAGCTACAAAAAGCTTGTCCGGAGTATATCTCCTATACCTTACCAGCTAAGGATTCCAAATTTGTCGTGTGAGTTCATCTTGGGATGGAGGAGTGTCGCGTACATGTACCATTTTCAGATCACTGTGACCTTGACCTTTACCTTTGACCGATTTTACAAAAAGCTTGTCCGGAGAATATCTCCTATACCTTACCAAATACGAATTCAAAATTTGGTGTGCGAGATCACCTTGAGATGACAGAGTGTTGCGTACCATTTTCAGGTCACCTTGACCTTGACCTTTGACCTCGATTTTACAAAAAGCTTGTCCGGAGCATATCTCCTATACCTTACCAGCTACGGATCCAAAATTTGGTATGTGAGTTCATCCTGGGATGACAGAGTGTCGCATACCATTTTCAGGTCACTGTGACCTTGACCTTGAACCTTGATTTTACAAAAAAGGTTGTCCAGAGAATATCTCCTATACCTTACCAGCTACGGATTCCAGATTTGGTGTGTGAGTTTATCTTGGGATGTTGGAGTGTCGCGTATCATTTTCAGGTCACTGTGACCTGACCTTTGACCTCGATTTTACACAAAGCTTGTCCGGAGCATATCTCCTATACCTTATCAGTTACAGATTCCAAATTTGTAATTTGTAAGTATTGGACAGGTATGCTTAGGCAAACAGTGTAGACCCAAATCAAACTACAGGGTCTACACTGTTTGCTACTACATTAGCATGAATCAGACATTATAAAGAGCTCTAAATACTATTCATACATTGGTAGGCCATGCTGTTCAAATACTTGCAGTGTCAGAACTTTCAGATGAATTACAGCATTATAACAATATAGACCCATATCAGACAGCTCCTGTAGGAGCTACTGGGTCTTCATTGCTTGCTTACAACACTACCTAAATCAGATGCTATACATGCTTATGCATAGAATGTAGATCCATATTAGGTAACTTCTGTTGCAGCTGTCTAAGAGCCAGTGTTACATGAAACTTTGACCATGCGTTTAGAATTGACTGAGGGTATGTTTTTAACGTTAAGGATCGACATAGGGTCTTTCTTAAACGTTAAGAATCAACTTAACAGTAACAATCAACACAGCATGTTTTTTATGTATTGAAATTTGACCCCATGTCTTTTTTTTTTTAAACGTTAAGAATTTACCCAGGATCTGTTTTTAACGTTGACAATCAACCAAGGGTCCTTTTTAACGTTGAGAATGACCTAGGGTCCTTTTTAACTAAGTTTTGACCCTTGGCTCTTTTCTTAGGTATCATAATCGTCAAAGGTTCTGTTTCTAATGTTAAGAACTGACTCCTGTGTCATTTTTAACAGCATCAAAATTTCATATTACACCTGCATTACATTATATTTACATTCGCCCTGCAACGTCCTTATATAACCTTATTCTAAAAAGAAAGTTGCATAACCTCATGAACACCGGAAGCACGTCATTCATTTCTAAAATATAAGAAATACAATGGAATATAAATATAAGTAATGAATGACGTGCTCCCGGTGTTCATGAGTTATGCAACGCATAGCTTTACGAGCAAAGATTCACGTGAAGCCCTTCGGGCTTCACTAACTTTGCTCGTAAAGCTATGCGTTGCATAACCCCATGAACACCGGAAGCACGTCATTCATTTCTTACGGGTAAGTATTGTTTTTCCGCCAAAATGTATTTCGGTGTCAAACACTTTGGGGGCATTTGTCACCCGTGACGACTCTCTTGTTTAGAACAAAAGTTATCCAAGTGAAAACAGACATAAGAAAAATGGCTGAAATTGCTATGCTTTATCAATTATAGTAAATAACTCAACTATTTGCAGCACATTTTAGATTTTTTTTGACAGCAATGACAGGTATTTGTTTAATTTTGTGGATTGCAAAAAGTGATGACATAATTCAGCTCTTCTTAAAGACGATATCGTTTCCCAAGTAAAGTGCACCGAAATAGGGCATGCACCGAAACAGGGCCATCAACGATACACTTTTGTTGGCAAATCATATTTCATCCATTGAAAAAGTAGCTGACTGAGCTGAAAAAAACTTTAAAGACACCAGCATCAGTGATTCAATTTGGTCTTTCTAACAAGTAGATGTTTTCATATTCTTAAACAGGACACGTTTTCGTGTGTGCTTTTTGCCTTCTTGGTTTTAGTCTATCATGCACAGCTAACCACAGGTGTTTGGCGTGTGCTAATCTCCCCCCCCCCCCCCCCCCCCTTTTAACCCCAACCCCCTCTACAACCCAAAAAATGAATAAAAGACATTAAAACATGCATACATATGGTCAAATCATCATAACATAGCATAGCAACCAGTTTATGACGAACACCCTTCAGTGTCAAAATATATCATAGGAAGGTAGACATGAAACCCAAATGGAAATCACCATCGTACTTGCTCTAGAGTCTGTAACTTGGCTAAATCTTGATCAATCTTAACAGCTTATTGCTCTTTTTTCGTGGAAAAGATGCCTCTATTGAAATAATAACCAACAATAACCACTGTCCTTCCAATACTCTGGCTATAGATGTCTCTTTAAACATCAAACACGAGTTGGTTGGACAAGACTTGGATAGATTCGAGAGCACCATTTGACAAGAGGAAAACTGTGTAAATTTGATATAGACCAACAATTTATCTATCCATATCAACACATGTGGGTATTATTATCCACTCGCCACCATAAATTCTGAAAGGAGGTGATCCCCGGAGAGCAAAAATTGCAACACAAGAAGAGAAAATTGCAGAATCGGTTTTATTGAGTCTGTTCATGAGCAATAATTGAAAGTGAAACACTGCTCTGCCGCCTAGCAACGGCTTCAGCAGTATTCAATTTTCAGAACAAGTACTGAAATTCATGACCACGAAGGATCAGAAGGTATAACGACACTGAGAATGAAGTTCGTGCCTCGCTGTCTAACACTTCACAGTCGTGAAACTGCCAATAAATTTGAACTTTATTTTCATATAACAACACTGACAGTCGCTGATCTGTATCACCGGACGCGCTTGACTCCAGTGCCCGCATTACACAACAAGCACCTGCCTGACGTTAATAGTGATCTCGGCTCTATCAGATCTTGTCCGACCAAAGTGTATTTGTTGTTTGAAAAGGCATAGCTATTGTATTTGAAGGGCAGTGGTTATTGTTGGTTTTCATTTTAATAGAGGCATCTTTTCCACGAAAAAAGAGCCATAGGTTGTTAAGCTTGATCAAGATTTAGCCAAGTTACAGGCTTTAGAGCAAGTACGGTGGTGATTTCAATCCGGGTTTCATGTCTGCCTTCCTATGATATACTTTGACACCAAGGGGTGTTTGTCAAAAACTGTTTGTTACGCTAAGTTAGATGATTTGACCATATATGTAAGTGTGTTTTAGTGTAGTTTATTGTTTTTTTGCTTTTTAGAGGAGGATGGGGGTAGGGTGGGCGGGGTTGGGGGTTGGGGATCAGCATGCGCCGAACACCTGTGCAGCTAACAGTCTAGTTCAGAGAAATATTTAGCTTACTAACACTTTATCGTAACCCTTTATTCCACACACCTTTTAACTCCGTCTGCAAACAGAATAGACCTAGGTCAGATTGTTCCTCTAAGAGCTGTCTGATTAGGGCCTACTGTTTGCTTATTGAATGATATAGATATTCTTAAGTTTCTTCCATAACTTAAATATTTCTGTGTACATGTGTGATTAAGATTAAATTAATTGATATTTATGATTTCTAATATCATTATTTCTTAACCCTTTGCTCCATAAATACGCCTTTCTACGCATTTGCAAATAGAGTTGACCCGGATCAGATGGCTCCTGTAGGAGCTGTCAGATAGGGTTAAAGTTTGCTTATATAAATGTATTGTTGTAATATAGATACATAATAGATAGATATAAATATAATCTACTGTTCCTGCCTTTGCAAAAATTGCATATTTTAATATGTCATTTTAAATACCAATCTATTTAATGATGATGATGTCAGAGCTACAGATAAAGGTGCATACCCTAATACTAAAATTGTCATTTCTCCACCAAATCCTATACATGTACTGTTACCACTCTTTAAAATCTTCTCTTGGAGATTGGGTTGGAGAAAGAAAGGAACTATTCTTGAAAATGGTTAAATTTAGGAATCTTATCTGTGATATCACTATTTCTTTCATGAATATTCATGGAGTAAAGAGTAAAATGAACATTCATGGAGTCTTTTGATGTCTTTTCAAACAGAGTAAACCCAGGTCGTCTGATTAGACAGATCCTATAGGAGCAATTGGATCAGGTTCTGCTGTGTGCTTATGAAATGATTTATAAAGCTCCTATTCTACAATTTCTGCCATGGTAAAAACTGCGCTTGGTCATAATTCCATTGTGAAATTTCAGCTACTTAACCCATTACCTGATATACTTTTTTTTACAATGAAGAAAATATTCCAAAATAGGGAATTCATATAATACATAAATACTTGAACTGCTCTGATCTAATATTTCGACCACTAAGGGCCTTTTTCAGAGATTATCATGATAATCTTTGAAAAAGGCTCTTAGTGGTCGAAATATTAGATCAGAGCAGTTCAAGTATTTATGTACTATTTTTATACCCAAACTTAATGAATAAATCTACCGAAAAGGGGCCTTTGCTAGAGAAAAGGAAAATGTTAGAATTGTGTAGCATAGAAATCATTGTGATCAATAGAGCATTTGCTAAATATTTATCACAATGGTTTCAAGAAGTGACTACTACAGAGGCATCAAAAGGCATATTTATGGAGGAAAGGGTTAAAGAGGAAGTCCCTACAATGAACGCATATTTTCAATAAAACTTGGTATTTGTAAAGCTCAATCATTATTATGAAGATTGTCAATTTAAACTTATATAAAAAATGCCCGTGATACAAAATAAATTGATTGCATCAATACTTATAACTTTTGTTCTACAACAAAATATTGTCGGTCCTTTCTGTTCGAATTTCCGCGTTTTGCCGATGATTATCCGATCCCTCCATTATTTACATAACACTGTAACCGCCTGTCTCAGAGGTGGTCGGAGAGGTGCGAAAAGTGTGAATAGATACGAAACTAAAACCCAACCCGAATAAGACTGAAACATCAGGGGATAAAATCGGGATCGTCGATATCAAACACATGGATGTTTTGTCATTTTCAACGTTTATTCGATAGGTTTTCTTGCGCTATACTTCTTTTCAGCGTATAAACAAATGAGTTTTGTATATTTTAGGTATTTTTGAAATGCGTCGAAAGTAGGGACTTCCCCTTTAATGTATTGTGCTTATAAAATAAGATCTGATACTTAATTTTCTGCCCTGATTGAAAAGACACTTGTTCTGTTAATAATTCCATTATGAAAAGCCTTTAGATCTTTAGATCCTACAGATCTGATTTACATCCTTTAGATCCTACAGATCTGATTTACAGTTTCTGCAATCTTATTTCTAGAGAAAAGCAAAGTCCTAGAGAACACCAATGTGATATCAAGATGGAGCCAGGCAGATATGACGCCCAGCATTTTCCAAATTACCAGCCGGGCATGCCAGTTTATCTGCAGTCAACACCACCAACTTATCCACAGTTCCAGCCTCATAACAATCAACCCTATAATGCAGGAGTCTATAATCAGTGAGATATTTCTATAATCACTTCGTGTAGCATATTGTCAGGGGTCAAGGAAGAGCTCTCAAACACAGAGATACTGACCTCAATGAGAAATTTTAGTCCTGAATTTGGAACTCTTTGTATGCATTTAATTTCCCTATACGCATTAGCCCCTGTCTCCCAAACAAAGCTGTGAGTTGAGCCCTGGTTTTTAGCTCGCCTATTCAAAGAATAGGGGGGCTTATGGAATCACCCCGGTGTTGGGGTCGGCTTTTGGTTGAAGTTTTGGGTTAAGTGAAATTGAATTTAATTTTAGTCAAAATTTCACCTGTTTTGGACTTAGCTTTTTGGGCTGAAATAGGAAGGTTAAAGTAGCTTTTTGGGCTGAAATAGGAAGGTTAAAGTTTTGGGGTAAGTGTTGAAATGCACTAATACTACATGAAATAACTAGGAAGCTGATACTTGAAAAGGAGGTTCCTGCTGTGTTGAACATTGATGTAGTGCAGTTAAAATTTAAAATAAAATTGAAGTTTAGTCAAAATTTCACCTGTTTTGGACTTAGCTTTTTGGGCTGAAATAGGAAGGTTAAAGATTTGGGTAAGTGTTGAAATGCACTAATACTACATGAAATATTTGCCCTAGACCAAAACCTATGTTGTGAAACTCTTTAGAATCGAGAAGACATGCGGTTTGGTGGAGAAATGATGATTTTAGTACTGGAGCAAACAACTTTATCTGTTGCTCTGATACATAGTGGGAAAATAAATTAAAAGTTGTTTTGGTTCTGGATCAAATCTCAAATTATGTATAATATATGTAGCTACATGTATATACATGTAGCTACAAATCGCAAGTCGTTGCAAAGGTTTTTGTCTTGTCCCAATATCACCATGAGCAGAGCAACAGATAACGGTGCATACCCAAATACTAAAATCGGCATTTCTCCACCATTCCCTATGTTGTGACCACTCTTTAGAATTGTCGCGAAGAGACGATTTTAAAGAGTAGTCACAACATAGGGTTTGGTGGAGAAATAAAGAAGTTTTTCGAGAAAATGTTACACTTTATGCATCTTATCTGGTCCTCTGACCATGACTGTTTCCAATTGACATATTTCTGTTCAAACATTTTTAGCTCGTCTGTTTCGAAGAAATCGAGAGCTATTGTCGTAACTCCGGCATTCGCGTCGTTGTCATTGTCGTTGTCGTCTGAAATCTTAACTTTGACCATAATTTCTTCAACTTTTCATTTACAACCTTCATTTTTGGTATGCATGTTCATCTTGACAATGACGACAGAAGAGCCTTGGCACCCACTTACAGTGCTCTTGTTTATTTCTGTTTTTGTCACATGGTGTAATTTTGTGTCGGTTCCTTTAATTTGTGTTTCAGAAATCCGCAGTTCTTTTCACCATCTCCTCTTCCAATGCAGAATTTCTCCCATACCCAGCAGGCCTCTCAGCACATGTTGCAGGTTGGTTTAAATTGATGGTTTAGATATTTTTATCAAATACAATCAAATTATATTTATTCAAATGGCCATCTGTCTGACAGAAACAGGCTTTAGCTGAGGGTTGTTTCAGCCATTGCTTACATAGTTATATGACAGACGATGAACATGGGTCACTACGATTGGCTAACGCTTAAATGAGCATTATGATTGACTTAACGATTGCTAATTTGCCCCCCAAAAAAAGCACAAGTGCACTTTCAGGATTTACAGCTTTGTTTCGGGCTTTTCGGCACTCCTACAAGGCAGATTATGTGATAAATATATATACTGAAGGTATGGATTTACAGTGAAACTTTAAGCAGTTCTCTCTGAAGTTTCTTGTCTGATATAAAAAGAGTTAACTATCTACCAAATTTCTGCAGATGATTTTCTTACATTTAGCAAAATAGCTACCGTGGATGGGGCTAGTTTCCAATACAAGGCTATATAATGAAATTGGCTAAATCCGTAAACTTTCAGTCAGATTTTAAAACAAACTAACAGAAATATTCAATGGTTGATCATGTACCAAATTCCCTCATATTGTTTTATTCTTTTAACTCTTTTGCCTGTCAATTAATTTTGCCATCTTTAATATTTCAAAACTATTAATTTTGTTCTGAATTTTTTGCAGATGTTGAGACTGAGTGATAAATAGTTTTGATATCAGATCAGGCCCCGAATTTTTGCATAGGTCATAATGGTGTCAAAGAGTTGAAACAAATTTTAAAATTATATACCAAAATACCTCAAATTGGTTTTATCTAGAAAATAATGGCTGTTGTGGATTGGAGCAGTTTTTAGAATCGGGATATTGTCATTTCGTTGAAAATATTGGCTAAAACTTATTCAATATATTTTGTCAGACATATTTACTTTCTCATGCCTTTTAACCCAATACCTCATAGGCTATTTTTAGATACAACCTCTTTGAGTGAATCTACCGAAAAGGAGCATTAACAAGAGAAAAGGAACATTTTAGAATTTTGTAGTTTGAAGCCATTGTAATACATAGAGCATTTGCTCCTATAGGAGCAAATGCTCTATTTATCACAATGGTTTCACAAAGTGACTTTTACAGTCGTCAAAAGCCGTCAATATGAGGGAATGGGTTAACCAAGATGACCTGTTGAACAATAAGAGCAATAATGGGTTGCCATAGTTCTCTGTGATTTGTCTCTGTTTTATATTAACCCTTTCTTTGTAGAATATTCATGTAAGAAATTATGACATCTTGATGCACACAGGATTTTTTGGTTTTGGTAGAAACTGTACAATCATATGTATAATGCATATTATAACATAAGCAACAGAACAGACCCGTAGTCGGGGCTTTTTCTCTCTTAATTGGGAAGGGGCCTGAACCTGCTGATTTTGGGAAGAACTATCGCTAAAATTGCTGATTTAGGGGAAAAAAAGCTGGTGTAAGTTTGGATTTTTGGGAAAACTGCATGATTTTAAAGAAATTTTTAATTGGGAAGGGGCCTTTTATAGGCCTCTGTTATAGAAGGTGAAAAGGCCCTGGTAGTCCCTGTAGGAGCCATTTGGTCTGGGTCTACTCTGTTTGCAAAGGCATGGAGAGAAATGTTTGTATGAGAAGGAGGTTTAACCCTTCCTCCATGAATATTCATGTAAGAAATAATGATGTCATGAATATTAATTACATTAATTTCATATATAATATTAGCACATGGAGACAGGAATTTTTGGCCATAACAGAAACTGTAGAATCATATGTAAAATGTATCACAAGCAAACAGAGAAGACCCTGATCAGAAGGCTCCTATAGGAGCTGTCTGATCTGGGTCTACTCTGTTTACAAATGCGTGAAAACATGTTTATATGAGGGAAAGGGTTAAGGCATGTACAATTTTCTTTTGTTTGTCGATTCATGAGGCATCTTTGTAATCACTGTTGGGAATCACTTGTTAGATTCAAGCAGTCAAATGAATTATTTTGCATTATAGTCCTAGGCAATAGGGTCAGATATGGGATTAGAGCTTTAGCTCCCTGATGAACATTTATGCATGAATGCATCACTTCATGAATGCTCATTAATTTAATTTTTACATGGTAAACATTTAAAAGATGGTTGTTGATGTAGACAAAAACTAGGATCAGATCTGTATTGTTTCATAAGCAAACAGAGTAGACGCTGATCAGACAGCTCCATCAGGAGCTGTCTGATATGGGTATACTCTGTTTTCAGTCATAAAAAGACATTTTTATGAAGGAAAGAGTTTTGTAGCCTGTTCATATTATTTTCAAAATGTGGAACTTGTTTCTTTCAGCAGGGTCCTCCATTGCAATATATGGGTGGGCCTGGTACCTTGACACAGAAGCATCCGGCGAGAGCCCAAACTCCTCCAGCATATCCCAATTGTCAAGATGGAGGGAGCCCAAACTCCTATCCCTGGTCCTCAGCTGTTACACCACACTCGCCAGTGGAAATGGTGTTTGCTCCTAAGAAGTAATTGCATTGACAAAATAAGAAAATTTAATTGCTGCTGGTGCCAATAGAAACACATCTCACATTCACCATAACTTATCGTAAAAATCAATTATGTGTACTGGACGTATTCATTTCAATGTACATGTAGATAAACTATTATACTGTAGACATTCTTTTACGCGTTTCTTCACTTTCCACTGACATGTGTCTGTAATTTGTCTAAATACCTATTTAATATTCATAAACAGTGTTGTTATGAAATGGGTTCAGAGTAGATCAAAGCTTGGCTGAACTGTTGATTTCTGTAAAAGATGGCAAAAAATGTTCATCGCGTAACTCTTTAACCTGCTCTGATATCATGAATATTCATTAGCTGAAGTTTTATAGTGGAACATTAACACATGAATGTTTTACCTTTGCATAACTCGTAGAATTATATCTACATAATGTCATAAGCAAACAGAGCAGACCCCAGTGATTCATTTTGGTGTGCGTCCTGCGTAAAATACGCAAATAATTTTGTGAGGACTCATTGAACATCAACTGTGAGTCCCCAGGACACAATGCAAAAAAAACATTACTTCAACTCCAAAACAATAACTCCGAGTCATTTCGCATCAATGTCTTGGATATCCTTACTAGCTGTACTGTGTGGAAATGGGCTTTAGGATTATATATATATGTGTAAAATGTATACAGTGAAATCGCGATGAGTCGACATACCATGGGAGATCGCCGATATGTCGAGTCAGCCCGCATGTCGACTCAACGCATTGGAAATCCATCGTGACTGCAGACGATTTCGATGGTAGACATGTTCCTGTGTTCTGTGTATTGAAATGATTTTCGGCGTTTATAATACTTACTTTTTCGTGAGATGTACTGTCTGGTAATTAAATGACAAAATAACCGTTTGCACATTTTATTCCTTACATATTCTACATGAGACCAAAATATAAACAAAAATTAACACAAACCTATAAAAAATTTTAAATCAGTGCATACGAACAAACATGACAAATATCAACAGCATTACACCTAACGTTCATACATAAGTGCGTCATATAGGTCTAAACAGTATGCATAATGCACAACACTGCATATGATTCATTTTAACAAAATGGATCCAGAATAAATAAGTATTTACTGATGTTTTCGATATATAGTTAAGAAACATGTGTTTAGCATTGGTGGAAACTGCTGTTTTTATACGAAATAGTCATGTCAATCAAAATTTATTGAACAGTGTCAACACCGGCATATGTGTGAATAATTGCAGTCATTAACACAGTTTGCTTGTGTTTTGGCGTGATCACCGATAGAGGTGTGAAAATCTTCTGTCGGCTGATCAGTTTTTGATGTCGAGTCAGCGTGTTGTCAATTATAGTAATTACAATTATCGGGGCTGTGCACCTATGTCGAGTCAGCGTGTTTAACAAGTCACTGTGTTTCGAGTCAGTGTGGATAGTTTACATAGGGATTAGAAGGCAAGTTCTCGGGACCATTAAAGATTGTCGAGTCAGGCCGTAATGTCGAGTCGACGCATGTCGACTCATTGTAATTTTACTGTATGTGTAAAACTGTTGAAGTGTATTGATTTATACAAATAATAGGCAGAATATGAAAAATGCGCAAAATACAAATGTAAAATGGATTTATATTTCACGAAAAAAAGTTCTGCAGCAGAGTTTTCATAAATGCTGTTAAAATCTGAATGATGGATATGAGTTAACACATTCCATGTTCTTGTAAGAAATAATTACATAATGAATGATTATTAGCTGAATTTTTATAATGGTACATGTATACATGGAAGTTTTGGTATTGGCAGAAACTGTAAAATCAGATCTGTTATAACTATACCACCCGCAAACGAAGTTTGAGAGGAGGTATGTAGGAGTCAGTGTGTTGGTCGGTCGGTTGGCTGGCAGAAATCTTGTTTGATTTGCTATCAAGGAAGCTGAGCGAGGGTATTCCATCACCGTTAGTGATATAGTTCTAGTTTCATTAGCAAACAGTGCAGACCCTGATCAGACAGCTCCTACATGAATATGCATTTTTAGCTTGTCTGTTTCGAAGAAATCACGAACTATTGTCGTAACTCCGGCGTCGGCGTCGTCGTTGTCGTCGTCGTCCGAAATCTTAACATTGACCATAACTCGAAAAGTATAAGAGGTATCAACATGAATCTTCATAGGTTAGTAGATCTCATTGAGGGGAAGGCCCCTACATAAGAACCATAACTCTTGATTTCAAATTTTTGGAGTTATGGTCCTTTATATTTTTTGACAATGATGACAGAAAAGCGTTTGCACCCGCTTGCGGTGCTCTTGTTAGTTTTATATTTTCGCATATATTTGATATGAGAGAAAGTATGAAGCAGCTTTTGCAAGCATTGTAGATCCAGATCAAATGACTCCCTCAGGAGCAATGCAATCAGGAACTTCACTGATTGTCCTTCCTAATTCTATTGTCAACAAGTTTCACATTTTCCTTACTGAATGGACACTACTGTTAAACGATCATGACCATCCCATTTGAAATTTCAGCCTGAACCCTTTACTTCATGGACATTCATGTAAAACATAATAATATTAATTAGGTAGATTAATTGTTATAATAGCATATTGACACAACAGTGGTTAGTCATGGCAGAAACTGTAAAATCGTACATGTATCTTATGTCATAAACAAACGGACTGAGAGCAGATCCTGATCAGAGGGTTCCTACAGGAGTCGTCTGATCTGGGTCTACTCTGTTCGTAAGGTGTAGAAAGGCGTAAAGGGTTAAAAAGATTATTTCAGATAAACTATACAGACTACATGGAGATATATGTATTTGCTTTCAGCTTATCGCCAGTACCCATGGTAGGCATGCCTCAAAACCAGCTAGTCAACAGTAATCGGGGAATCTTGGGTAAATATATTTTTTTCCTGTTAATCTTATATATAAAGAAAAGCATGCATTATTTTGTTAGGTTTTTGTGTCACTTGCCATAACAGTGTCAAAGAATTACTTGTTGTTTTGTCAGAATCAGCAGTATCCGTTGCAAACAGAGTCTGTGAGAAGACTGACAAGTAGTGGTGTGCTGATTAATCTCAGTACTTGGCGATCATGTCATGAAGGTTCCGATGTGATGATCAAAGAAAGACCCACCATTGTCATACACAACCTTATTGAGACAATACAGTTTAGCAAACAGTAAAAGCCAGACAAGGCCAAACATCTGATTAGGGTTTTACACATTGACAGTTTATGACAATGCTTTAACTTAACACTCATTTTGTAATCTAAGGTTTAAAACAAAGTCTGATCAGGGTCTGCTTTGTTTGCTTTATATGACATAATATAGACATGATTCTATGATTTCGTTATTTCTTACATGAATATTCATCAGGTAAAACATTCAACTTCAATGTAGTGATCATATTTTCAAACAGTTTGGCTCCTTATAATACATACAGTGATGAATGTGTCAGTAGTCTCCGACCTTTCCAAGTTCAGTGTTAATTTATTGCAGAGAAAAAGAATACAGCCATTGCTTTAATCCCTCTCCTCCATAAATACACCTTTCTACGCCTTTGCAAACAGAGTAGATCCAGATCAGATTGCTCCTATAGGAGCCGTCTGATCAGGGTCTTCTCTGTTTGTTTATGATATGATATAGATATGATTCTATAGTTTCTGCCATTGCTCAAAACTCATGTGTCTCTGCTGTCATAACAAATTATTCTAATTATTATTCATGACATCATTTCTTATATGAAAATTATTGAGTATTTGAAGGGTTAACCCATTACTTCCTGGATATTCATGTAAGAAGTAATTACATCATGCATATTAATTAGCTGTATTTATATAGTAACATATGAACACAGGAATAGTTATTCTGCAGAAAGTATAGAATCAGATCTATATTATGTCACAAGCAAATAGAGCAGACCCTGATCAGATGGCTCCTGTAAGCGCTGTCTTATCTGGATCTTCTCTGGCTGCACAGCTGTAGAAATGCATATTTATGGAATATAGGGTTCAGAGTTACAGGTAAAGGTGCGTACCAAAGTACTAAAATCATCATTTCTCCACCAAACTATATACTGTGACCACTCCTTAGAATCGTCTTGAAGAGACAATTCTAAGAGTGGTCACAGTATAGGGTTTGGTGGAGAAAGAGGGGAGCTATTGTTAGGGCCCTGAATTGGAAATGCAGGAGCATTATAGGAATAACATTTTCTGTCTGTCTGTCTGTCCGTCTGTCTGTCCATTTGTTCGTCCCTCTGTCAAGAATTTCGATGACGCAATAACTCAAATAGTATTTCACACATTGGTTTCATGTTAAAGGCATATGCTTAGTATCATCAGAGGAAGACGCGTATAGTTTTTGGGTTGAATCAGATCACTATGTCTAGAGTTATCTGCCCTTGATTCTTCCAAAATGCAATCAACTTTTGTCAACACTTTTGACGTGATGCGATAACTCAAACAATACTTTATATATTAGTTTCATATTAAGGGCATATGCTTAATAGTATCATCAGAGGAAGACAACTATAGTTTTTTGGTTGAATCAGATCACTATGTCTAGAGTTATCTGCCTTTGAATCATCCAAAATGCCATACATTTTGTCAACACTTTTGATGTGACCTGATAACTCAAACAGTACTTCACATTTTTGGTTCATTATAAAAGGGCATATGCTTAGTATTATTAGAGGAAGACACCTATAGTTTTTGGTTGAATGAGGTCACCATGTCCAGAGTTAACTGCCCATGATTTATCAAAAATGACATATTCAACAAAAGACCATCTGCAGAGCCCTCTCTGACCTAATCAGTTTTCTAGTTGAAAATGTTTACGCACCTTATCTGGAGCTCTTGGGTTAATCCTTTTCTTCCTATTAACACTTTTCATTCCTTTGCAAACAGAGTAGACCCAGATCCCATTGATCCTGATCAGGCTCAGCTCTGCTTGCTAATGAAATTATATAGATGTAATTCTTCTACTGTACAGTTTCTGCCATGCTAAAAAAACTGTTGATGTACCGTTATAAACATTAGGCTAATAAATATTCATGGTGTAATTATACCCCCACAAACAGAGTTTGAGGGGGTATACTGGAATCAGCCTGTCGTTTGGTCCGTCGGTCAGTCGTCGGGCATCGGTCGGTCTGTCCGCAAAATCTTGTACTTTCAACTCCTCCTTCAGTTTCAACCTGATTCACTTGATACTTGGCATAAATGTTACTCAGGAGTAGTAGATGTGTAAGACACAAATTTCAGGTCTCTGTGACCTTGACCTTGGGCCTTGAAATTGGTCTTGAAATTGGCAGGCAAAATCTTGTACTTTGAACTCCTCCTTCACTTTCAACCTGATTCACTTGATACTTGGCATAAATGTTACTCAGGAGTAGTAGATGTGCAAGACACAAATTTCAGGTCTCTGTGACATTGACCTTGACCTTTGTCCTTGAAATTGGTCTTGAAATTGGCAGGCAAAATATTGTACTTTGAACTCCTCCTTCACTTTCAACCTGATTCACTTGATACTTGGCATAAATGTTACTCAGGAGTAGTAGATGTGCAAGACACAAATTTCAGGTCTCTGTGACATTGACCTTGACCTTTGTCCTTGAAATTGGTCTTGAAATTGGCAGGCAAAATCTTGTACTTTGAACTCCTTCACTTTCAACCTGATTCACTTGATACTTGGCATAAATGTTACTCAGGAGAAGTAGATGTGCAATACACAAATTTCAGGTCTCTGTAACCTTGACCCTGACCTTTGGCCTTGAAATTGGTCTTGAAATTGGCAGGCAAAATCTTGTACTTTGAACTCCTCCTTCACTTTCAACCTGATTTACTTGATACTTGGCATAAATGTTACTCAGGAGTAGTAGATGTGCAAGACACAAATTTCAGATCTTGTCCGGAGCATATATCCTATACTCTATTATCTAGCATTACCAAACCTGTTGTGTCAATATTATTGGGTAGTAGATATTCAGGTCTCTGTGACCTTGAACTTAATACCTGGCCTTGAAATGGAAAAAGAACCAGTGTCATTCTGCAAAATCAGACCAGCGTGAACATTTTCATTTTGGCATGAAACATGGGGATATCGTGTCACAAATCCTCCTTCATTTTATACGCCCGTTTGAAAAAACGGGACGTATTATGGAATGGCGCTGTCTGTCCGTCTGTCCGGCTGGTTGTCTGGTTGTCTGTCCATCTGTAACATCTCTAACTCAAGTTCCGCCTGGTGGATCCTTCTCAAATTTAGCCACAATGTTTATCTAGACATGCTACAGTAGCCTGCCAAGTCCCGGTTTGTTTATCCAAGGTCAAGGTCACACAATTGGACTTAGAATTTGCGTTTAGCAAAAATGTTAACCGGTCTGTCTGTCTGTAACATCTCTAACTCAAGTTCCGCTTGGTGGATCCTTCCCAAATTTAACCAAAATGTTTATCTAGACATGCTACAGTGGCCTGCCAAGTCCCGGCTCATTTATCCAAGGTCAAGGTCGCTTAATTGGACTTAGAATTTGCGTTTAGCATTTGCGTTAAGCAAAAATGTTAACCTCAATTTATGTGGAACAAGTCCACTTATTTACATAACACTTTGTGATAAAGCTTTGAAACTTGGAACACTTGTTCACCGTCACAACCTTCACCTGTAGGCAAGAGAAAATAACTCTGTCAAGCATTTTGACTGAATTATGCCCCTTTTTAACTTAGAATTTTTGGTTAAGGCTTTGTTAAAGTCCATTTATTTACATAACCCTTTGAGATAAAGCTTTTAAACTTAGAACACTTGTTCACCGTCACAACCTTCACCTTTAGGCAAGAGAAAATAACTCTGTCAAGCATTTTGACCGAATTAAGCCCCTTTTTATCCCCCACCGCATAGCGGAGGGGGGTTATAGGAATGGCCTTCGTCTGTCTGTCCGTCCGTCTGTCCGTCCGTCCGTCTGTCTGTCCGTCTGTCCGTAACAATTTCGTGTCCGCTCCATATCTCCTATACCCCTTGAAGGATTTTCAAGAAACTTGCCTCAAATGTTAACCAAGTTCAGACGATGTGCAGAACATATGTGGCAGATATGTCAGCTCAAGGTCAAGGTCACATTTAAAGGTCAAGGGTTTTAACCTTCAATTTTCATTGCATTTTTGTGTCCGCTCCATATCTTCTAAACCCTTTGAAGGATTTTAATAAAACTTGAGTCAAATGTTAACCAAATTAAGACGATGTGCAGAACACATGTGGCAGTCATGTCGGCTCAAGTTCAAGGTCACATTTGAAGGTCAAGTGTTTAAACCTTCAGTTGCCATTACAGTTTCGTGTCCGTTCCATATCTTCTAAACCCTTTGAAGGAATCTCATAAAACTTGAATGAAATATTAAATGAATTGAGACGATGTGCAGAACCCATGCGGCAGTCATGTTGGCTCAAGGTCAAGGTCACGTTTGAAGGTCAAGTGGTCTAACCTTTAATTTCCGTTACATTTTCGTGTCCGCTCCATATCTTCTAAAGCCTTTGAAGGATTTTCATAAAAGTTTAGTTAAATGTTAGCTAAATTGAGACGATGTGCAGAACACATGTGCCAGTCATGTCGGCTCAAGGTCAAGGTCACATTTGAAGATCAAGTGTTCTTACCTTCAATTTCAATTATAGTTGCGTTATCTCCTATACCCCTTGAAGGATTTTCAAGAAACTTGCCTCAAATGTTAACCATGTTGAGACAATGTGCAGAACATATGTGGCAGTCATGTCGGCTCAAGGTCAAGGTCACATTTGAAGGCCAAGTGATTTAATCTTCAATTTCCATTACATTTCGTGTCCGCTCCATATCTTCTAAACCGCATAGCGGAGGGGGGTTATAGGAATGGCCTTCGTCTGTCTGTCCGTCCGTCTGTCCGTCTGTCTGTCCGTCTGTCCGTAACAATTTCGTGTCCGCTCCATATCTCCTATACCCCTTGAAGGATTTTCAAGAAACTTGCCTCAAATGTTAACCAAGTTCAGACGATGTGCAGAACATATGTGGCAGATATGTCAGCTCAAGGTCAAGGTCACATTTAAAGGTCAAGGGTTTTAACCTTCAATTTTCATTGCATTTTTGTGTCCGCTCCATATCTTCTAAACCCTTTGAAGGATTTTAATAAAACTTGAGTCAAATGTTAACCAAATTAAGACGATGTGCAGAACACATGTGGCAGTCATGTCGGCTCAAGTTCAAGGTCACATTTGAAGGTCAAGTGTTTAAACCTTCAGTTGCCATTACAGTTTCGTGTCCGTTCCATATCTTCTAAACCCTTTGAAGGAATCTCATAAAACTTGAATGAAATATTAAATGAATTGAGACGATGTGCAGAACCCATGCGGCAGTCATGTTGGCTCAAGGTCAAGGTCACGTTTGAAGGTCAAGTGGTCTAACCTTTAATTTCCGTTACATTTTCGTGTCCGCTCCATATCTTCTAAAGCCTTTGAAGGATTTTCATAAAAGTTTAGTTAAATGTTAGCTAAATTGAGACGATGTGCAGAACACATGTGCCAGTCATGTCGGCTCAAGGTCAAGGTCACATTTGAAGATCAAGTGTTCTTACCTTCAATTTCAATTATAGTTGCGTTATCTCCTATACCCCTTGAAGGATTTTCAAGAAACTTGCCTCAAATGTTAACCATGTTGAGACAATGTGCAGAACATATGTGGCAGTCATGTCGGCTCAAGGTCAAGGTCACATTTGAAGGCCAAGTGATTTAATCTTCAATTTCCATTACATTTCGTGTCCGCTCCATATCTTCTAAACCATTTGAAGGATTTTCATAAAGCTTGAGTCAAATATTGACCAAATTTAGACAATGTGCAGAACATATGTGGCAGTCATGTCGGCTCAAGTTCAAGGTCACATTTGAAGGTCAAGTGTTTAAACCTTCAGTTGCCATTACAGTTTTGTGTCAGCTCCATATCTTCTAAACTCTTTGAAGGATTTTCATAAAACTTGAGTCAAATGTTAAATGAATTGAGACGATGTGCACAACTCATGCGGCAGTCATGTTGGCTCAAGGTCAAGGTCACGTTTGAAGGTCAAGTGTTCTAACCTTTAATTTCCGTTACATTTTCGTGTCCGCTCCATATCTTCTAAAGCCTTTGAAGGATTTTCATAAAAGTTTAGTTAAATGTTAGCTAAATTGAGACGATGTGCAGAACACATGTGCCAGTCATGTCGGCTCAAGGCCAAGGTCACATTTGAAGATCAAGTGTTCTTACCTTCAATTTCCATTATAGTTGCGTTATCTCCTATACCCCTTGAAGGATTTTCAAGAAACTTGCCTCAAATATTAACCACGTTGAAACAATGTGCAGAACATATGTGGCAGTCATGTCGGCTCAAGGTCAAGTGATTTAATCTTCAATTTCCATTACATTTCGTGTCCGCTCCATATCTTCTAAACCATTTGAAGGATTTTCATAAAACTTGAGTCAAATATTAACCGAATTGAGAGAGATGATGTGCAGAACACATGTGGCAGTCATGTCGGCTCAAGGTCAAGGTCACATTTGAAAGTCGTGTTCTTACCTTCAGTTTCCATTATATTTGTTTCCGCGTCCTATTTTCTTAACAACTCGAAGGTTGAATGTCAACCACGTTAAAACCCAGGTCATTGTCTTAATTTAGGTGGCGGCGGTGGGGGATATAGCTGTCCTTTGGACTGCCTTGTTAACTTAGAATTTTTGGTTAAGGCTTTGTTAAAGTCCATTTATTTACATAACCCTTTGAGATAAAGCTTTTAAACTTGGAACACTTGTTCACCATCACAATCTTAACCTGTAGACAAGAGTACATAACTCTTTCAAGCATTTTGACAGAATCATTCCCCTTTTTAACTTAGAATTTATGGTTAAGGCTTTGTTAAAGTCCATTTATTTACATAACCCTTTGAGATAAAGCTTTTAACATTGGAACACTTGTTCACCATCACAAGCTTTACCTGTAGGCAAGAGTACATAACTCTGTCCAACATTTTGACAGAATTATGCCCCCTTTTAACTTAGAAATTTTGGTTAAAGTTTTGGTTAAAGTCCACTTATTTACATAACCCTTTTAGATTAAGCTTTTAAACTTGGAACACTTGCTCACCATCACAAGCTTTACCTGTAGGCAAGAGTACATAACGCTGTCTAACATTTTGACATAATTATGACGCTTTTTAGCTTGGAATTTTTGGTTAAAGTCCACTTATTTACATAATCCTTTCAGATAAAGCTTTTAAACTTGAAACATTTGTTCACCATCACAAGCTTCATCTTCATCTCAAGCATTTAGACACAATTATGGCACTTTTTAATTTAGAATTTTCGGTTATGGTTTTTTGTTAAAGTATGCCTATTTACAACCTTGAAACTTGGTCGCAAAATTGGACTTAGAATTTGAATTTAGCAAATACGTTAACCCCAGTTTATGTTGAACAAAACCTCGACGGGCGTATATTGTGCCCACTGGCACTCTTGTTAAAGTTTTCATATGTTGTTTGTTGCAAGCATTACAGAATTATCTCTCCTTTAACTTTGAGTATTTATGTGTTTTAGTCCTGTTACATGGATAGCTGGTGTCACAAACTTGGATTCGCAATCAAAGCTGCCTTGTGGGGGTATTCATCACCTTTTGTGATAGTTCTAGTTATTTCTAACATGAATATTCATGATATTAAGTTTAAACAGAAAAGGTTATGAATATTAGCTATAAGTCTACAATAAATTGCGCAATAAGTAAGCCTTTTTCTCATTAATATTCAGGAAAGAATTAATGACATCATGAATATTCATTCCCTTAATTTTTAGCTCGTCTGTTTCGAAGAAAAGCCGAGATGTTGTGATCACTGGGTTGTAGGCATTGTCGCCGTTGTTGGTGGCGGCGGCGTGCAAAAAATTTAAAGTAGCTTATTACTCGAAAAGTATAAGAGGTATCAACATGAAACTTCATAGGTAAGTAGATCTCATTGAGGGAAAGGCCCTTACATAAGAACTCTTGGTTTCAAAATTTTGGAGTTATGACCCTTTTTCATTTCTTATTTTTAGCTCACCAGAGCACAAAGTGCTCAGGGTGAACTGTTGTGATTGCCTAATGTCCGTCGGCGTGCGTCGTTCGTCTGTCGTCCGTAGTCAGTCATCAACAATTTGAACCTTTAAAAATCTTCTCCTCTGAATCTACAAGGTTCTCAGCTTTCATCTTTAAACATAGTATCATCTTTAGGTCCTCTACAAAAGTTATATAAATTATGGCCCTGGGGTCAAAATTGGGCCCGCCCCAGGGATGCCTTGTTTTCAATAGAAACAAATAGTAAAACTTTGAAAATCATCTTCTCTGAAACCAGAAGGTTCTCAGCTTTCATATTTGGCACATAGCATCATGTTCAGGTCCTCTATAAAAGTTATATAAATTATGGCCCTGGGGTCAAAATTGGCCCGCCCCAGGGGTGGGCAGTTTTCAATAGAAACAAATAGTGAAATCTTTGAATATCTTCTTCTCTGAAACTGGGAGGTTCTCAGCTTTCATATTTGGCACATATCATCATGTTCAGGTCCTCTACAAAAGTTATATAAATTATGGCCCTGGGGTCAAAATTGGCCCCGCCCTAGGGGTTGGGCAGTTTTCAACAGAAACAAATAGTGAAATATTTGGAAATATTCTCCTCTGAAACTGGAAGGCTCTCAGCTTTCATATTTGGCACAGAGCATTATGTTCAGGTCCTCTACAAAAGTTATATATAAATTATGGCCCTGGGGTCAAAATTGGCCCTGCCTTAGGGGTGGGCAGTTTTGAATAGAAACAAATAGTGAAATATTTGGAAATATTCTCCTCTGAAACTGGAAGGCTCTCAGCTTTCATATTTGGCACATAGCATTATGTTTAAGTCCTCTACAAAAGTTATATAAATTATGGCCAACATGTCAAAATTGGCCACGCCCCAGGGGTGGGCAGTTTTCAACAGAAACAAATAGTGAAATCTTTGAAAATCTTCTTCTCTGAAACTGGAAGGCTCTCAGCTTTGATTTTTGGCACAGAGCAACATGTTCAGGTCCTCTTCAAAATATTGATAAATTATGGCAGCATGGTCAAAATTGGCCCGCCCCAGGGATGGGCAGTTTTCAATAGAAACAAATAGTGAAATCTTTGAATATCTTCTTCTCTGAAACTGGGAGGTTCTCAGCTTTCATATTTTGCATATAGCATAATGTTCAGGTCCTCTACAAAAGTTATATAAATTATGCCCCTGGGGTCAAAATTGGCCCGCCCCAGGGGTAGCCAGTTTTCAACAGAAACATATAGTGAAAACTTTGAAAATCTTCTCCACTGATTGTCTGGTGAGCGCTTCAGGGCCATTCTGGCACTCTTGTTTTTTTAATTTAGATGGACAAGCACCAAATCAGACCAGCGTTGGCACCGCACACTGCTCTTGTTGTAATGGTACTGTAATTAAAATTTTTTATCGAGACAGAAACTGTTTTTAAAACCCATTACCTCAAGCTATTTTAGACCCAACCACTTTGGATAAATCTACCAAAAAGGAGAATTAATTTACTATAGAAAATGTTAATTTTAGAATTGTGTACTTTGGAAACCATTGTGATGAATTGAGCATTTGCTCCAGTGGAGCAAATGCTCTATTCTATCACAATGGTTTAAAAAGATGGCTTTTACAGAGGCATCAAAAGGCGTCAGTATGAGGGAATGGGTTAATCAGATCTATATTATATCAAAAACAAACAGAAGAGACCCTGATCAGATCTGCTCTGTTTGCAAAGGTATAAAAATGGCATATCTATGTTGTAAAAGGTTAATTGTTACTATGATTCATTTACAGGTTTATATTCAAGACTCCAAAGTGGTGCAGGCATCAATCATTTGGGCAGGCATGGTATAAATATCCACGAACCACCACCTACATGGGCTTCACAGCCTGGTGTAGATGTACAAGAAACATCAGCTACATATGCCACACAACATGGCACACAAGTACCAGAACCATCAACTATGTTGGTCACACAGCATTGCACAAATGTACTAGAACCATTACCTACGGGGGCCTTGCAGCACATACAAGAACCATTACCTACAGTGGCCCCACAGCATGGCAAAAATGAACCAGAACTATCACCTATGGGGGCCTTACAGTACATACAAGAACCATTACCTACAGTGGCCTCACAGCATAGCACATATGAACAAAAACCATTAACTACTGTGATCTCACAGCATGGCACACATGTACAAAAAACATCCTCTACTGTCGCCTCACAGCATGGCACAAATGTTCAAGAACCATCACCTACAGTGGCCTCACGGCATGGCATAAATGTACAGGAACCATTACCTACAGAGGCCTCACAGCATAGCACAAATGTACAAGAACCATCCTCTACTGTCACCTCACAGCATGGCACAAATGTACAAGAGCCATCAACTACTGTGGTCTCACAGCAGCATGGCACAAATGTACAAGAACCATCAACTTCAGAGGCCATATCATGTAACCGTGTTCCTGGAAAAGCTGATGTGCCTATAACCCGGAAACTTAATGTAAATGCAGACACATTCAAAGTGGATTTCAAGCCCTCTATAAACCAAGACTTACAAAAATTGACCAAATCAAGTTATACAGAAAATAAAGTTTTGGAAGTGAAAACTGAATTGGATGGTTGTACAGAACATAAATATATGATGAAAGAACCTGTAAAAGAAACAACAATAGAAACACAGAAAGAGAACTTAGTCCCTGAAGACATGGATTTCTACAAGAAAAAGGTTCAGGAAAATTGTTTCTGGCTACCAGGTGACTCTGATGAATCTGAACATGAATTTTTTGAAGAAGATCCAATGTTTAGAAAATCCGTCAAAGACAAAACTGTATGTGATGAGGGTAATTTAGATTCCAGAGAGCATGAAGGGCAAGTTCAGCTCGAAGGTATTGACGGTGAAATAGATATAGAAGAGCATGAATATCTTACATACTGCAACAGCCTATCTACAAGTGCTTGCAGTAGCGAAGAGGAGAATGATATCGGTTATGGTGATTATGCACAGACCAAAGCAGAAAGTGAAGATCAGAATAACAATGAGATCACTGGAAAGTTAGATGACTATTTCAAAGTTGAAGATAAAGACAGTACTAGTAGCATTCAGGAAATGAAATTGTCAGACCAAATCTTAACAGGAGGCAGTATCAGCAAGTATATAACTGAAATCGAAGAAACTCAGCTGGCCAAAACTGAATTTCTTAAAAGTGATATAAAGACAGATGCAGATATAGATGTGATAGCTGCTATGTTGGTGAAGGAGGCTATAGCTAGGGGGGTAGTAAGCTATGCTAGATCTGTATGCAGCTCAAAAGCTCAAAAGATCAAAACAAACCATACCGAAATAAACTGTCCAGACAGTGAAGAAAATCAAAAGGAAGAGCCAAGGGTAAAGAGGCTATACTCTTGGGGTGAGGCAGATAAAAGTACTGAGACTTTTAATGGTGCTGAGGAGAAGAAAGTGATTAAAAGTGAAAAAAATGTACAAAATGCAGTTATACATGCTGGCAGAGATGAAACAGATGAAAGACACTCTGATAAACTGTCAAATGAAATTGTTGTGAAACCCTCACTACAGAAGGCTGAAGATTTTGAAACAGAGTTTTTCAAGAAAAAGGCATCAGTACATGGTATATGTATTCAGAGTCCACCTAATGTTTTGAAAAAGGATGTTTTGTCTGAGAATATTGAAAGAAAAGGAGCAAAGCAAGACCCTGTTACAGAAGATGATAGCACTTTGAAAGAACATCTTGAAAATGAGCCAAGTATAAATGGGGATCTAGGTGAAAGTAGGAATACCGCTGAAAAAGGAAACATTTCTAAGGAAACGGATCCTACAGCATTTCCAGCAAATAAAAAAGACTTTGAGAAATGTTTCTTTAAGCATGCAGCTTCAGTGCATGGTATTAGCATAAAAAGCCCACCTTGTATCAGGAAAGTTGTATCAGTTGAAAATGAAAGCTGTAAGTTATCTGACAACTCCAAGCAAGACTCTGGAAATGGAATTTATGGTCAGTATAGTGAGGGTTTGGTAAAGTATAAGCCAAGAGAGCCAGTCAAACTTAAAGGACAGTCTGAAGATTCAGACTCTGACTCATCTTTCATATACAGAATGCAAAACTTGAAAATAAGTGGGTCGGGGAATTCCCAAAGGTCAAAGTCTGAAGAACTAGATTCTGATGGTGTCAGTCGTGAAGGGTCACTAGGAGATGCTGCAGAAGCTTTCAAGTTCAAGGCCTCACTCTGTGGAATCAAAATTCAAGATCCTAAAGATGTGTACTCACCAAATGACAGTGAGATTGACTCTGAGTCTGCAGAAAGAGATCTTAGCACTGGGGGTTTGAGTAGAAGGACAATGGATAGCTTGTTGGCTTACTTGAATCCTGACTCTCCAGAGTTCAGGCCAAGGCAGACGAAGAGGAACAGGTCTCCTGACTGGGTTGTGCCAGATTCTTCACAGTCAAGTAACTCTGAAATTCTGAACATCTCTGGAAGTGACAAGGGCTGCACAAATATGTGGGCCAATGCACCAGAGTTTACACCAGTTAGAATATCTAAAACGATGAACCCAGAAGCAGTGAAGTTTGAACCTAGGAAAGTCCAGTGTAATAATAATGCAAATTCCCATAAGCCAACAGAAAACAAAGTGTTACATTCTCACCCCTCAATAGGGGTTCAGGTATCACCTGTTGTGTCAGAAATTAGTGTTGGAACAAAAAGGGTAAGATGCAGAGAGACAGGGGTGGCCACAGGTAACTGTGACAGTAGAGATGTGTGTGTTAACACTGAAGAATCTCGGGAAAATGAAATGTATAGCCATATTATGTACCCCAGGCCAAAGTTTGCATCAAAATCAACAAATACTAGATGCCCGAAACAAAGATCAGTAGGTGTCAATGTGCAAACTTACATTCAAGAGACTGTACAGACTGAAAAACTTACGAATGAGAGAGGGTCAAATGATGATGATAAGAACTATCTCTTGGAAAAAGTTAAGAGTTTGCAGGTAATATCAGTAGGATTACTTTGTAATTACTATAGGTCCAGGTAAAATGCCTAAATTGAAATATTTTCAAGAATAGCTCCTTTATTTCTCCACGGCTTATGAACACAATATTTTTTCCCCATGACAGGAACTGTAGAATCTGATCAGTGTTATTTCCTTAGTAAAAAGAGCAGACCCTTATCAGACAGCTCCTCTATATAATCTCAGATGACTTAGGTGCGAAATGGCGTTTCTAACAGGTAATGGATGAAGATGGTTAAGCTGTATTTAATCCATTCCCTCATATAAATGCCTTTTCATGCATTTGCATACAGAGTAGACCGCGATCAGATGATCCAATAGGAGCCATCTGATCAGGATCTGCTCTGTTTGCTTTTGACTTGATATAGATCTATTTTTTCAGTTTTTTGTCAAAGCAAAAAAAAGAATTCCCTTCAAAATTTTGCATTATGCAAATTCAGTTAATAAATATTCATGATATCATTATTTCTTACATGAATTGCAACACTGAACAGGGAAAGGGTTAAGTTATAAATTAATTAATTTAACAAGACTGTAAAAATTGTATTCTTAGTTAATTTTTATGCCCGCCTTTAGGCGATGGGGGCATTAAGTTTTACCCTTGTCCATCCCGTCTGTCCGTACCTACGTCCATACGAAATTTCGTAAAGGATTTCTTGCCTTGTGTAAGGTGGAATGATTTGATATTTGATCTGAAGTATTATCATAGTGAGTTGTAACGTGTCTCCCCTTTTCAGGTCTGTCGTCCATCTACTTCCTGTTTGCTGACACTTTGATTGAATTTTGGTGATTGTTTAATGACAAAAAATTTCGTCAAAGATTTCTTCGCTCGTGTAAGCTGCAATGATTTGATATTTGGTCTAAAGCATAATCATAGTGAGTTAAAAAATTTCGTCAAAGATTTCTTCGCTCGTGTAAGCTGCAATGATTTGATATTTGGTCTAAAGCATAATCATAGTGAGTTGTACCGTGTCTCCCCTTTTCAGGTCTGTCCTACATCTACTTCCTGTTTGCCGACACTTTGATTGAATTTTGGTGATTGTTTAACGACAAAAATTTTCGTCAAAGATTTCTTCGCTCGTGTAAGCTGCAATTTGATATTTGGTCTGAAGCATAATCATAGTGAGTTGTACCGTTTCTCCCCTTTTCAGGTCTGTTGTTCATCTACTTCCTGTCTGCACGCGGGGGCATCCGTGTCCCATGGACACATTTTCTTTTATTTAAATTATTTTTTTTGTTACTTTTTTAGCTCACCAGAGCACAAAGTGCTCAGGGTGAGCTTTTGTGATCGCCCGTTGTCCGTCGTCCGTCGGCGTGTGTTGTACGTCGTTCGTCGTCAACAATTTGAACCTTTAAAAATCTTCTCTGAATCTACAGGGTTCTCAACTTTCATCTTTGGCACATAGCATCATATTCAGGTCCTCTACAAAAGTTATATAAATAATGCCCCTGGGGTCAACATTGGCCCCGCCCCAGGGGTGGCTAGATTTCAATAGAAACATACATTGTATATGGAAAACTTTGAAAATCTTCTCCCCTGAAACTGGAAGGTACTCAGCTTTCATATTTTGCAAATATCATCATATTCAGGTCCTCTACTAAAGTTATATAAATTATGCAGCAGGGGTCAAAAATGGCCCCGCCCCAGGAGTGGCTAGTTTTCAATAGAAACATATAGGGAAAACTTTGAAAATCTTCTTCTCTGAAACTGGAAGGTTCAAAGCTTTCATACTTTGCACATAGCATCATGTGCAGGTCTTTTACAAATCTTTTTATAAATTATGCCCCTGGGGTCAAAAAATGGCCCCACCCCAGGGGTGACTGGTTTTCAATAGACACATATAGGGAAAACTTTGAAAATCTTCTCCTCTGAAACTGGAAGGTTCTCAGCTTTCATATTTGGCACATAGCATCATGTTCAGGTTCTCTACAAACGTTATATGAATTATGTCCCTGGGGTCAAAATTGGCCCTGTCCCAGGGGTAGCCAGTTTCCAATAGAAACATATAGGGAAAACTTTGAAAATCTTCTCCTCTGAAACTGGAAGGTTCTCAGCTTTCATATTTGGCACATAGCATCATGTTCAGGTCCTCTACAAAAGTTATATAAATTATGCTCCTTGGGTCAAAATTGGGTCCGCCCCAGGGGTAGCCAGTTTTCAATAGAAACATATAGTGAACACTTTGAAAATCTTCTCTGAAACTGGAAGGTTCTCAGCTTCCATATTTGACACATAGCATCATGTTCAGGTCCTCTACAAAAGTTATATAAATTATGCCCCTGGGGGCTAGTTTTCAATAGAAACATATAGTGAAAACTCTGAAAATCTTCTCCTCTGATTGTCTGGTGAGCGCTTCAGGGCCATTCTGGCCGTCTTGTATTAGCTCACCAAAATGTATTGGCTACATGATAGAGTAATTTTAGCTCACCAGAGCACAAAGTGCTCAGGGTGAGCTTTTGTGTTCGCCTGATGTCCGTCGTCTGTCGGCGTTTGATGTGCGTCATCGAACAGTTTGAACCTTTAAAAGTCTTCTCCTCTGAATCTACAGGGTTCTCAGCTTTCATCTTTGGCACATAGCATCACCTATAGGTCCTCTACAAAAGTTATATAAATTATGTACCTGGAGTCAAAATTGGCCCCGCCCCGGAGTGTCAAGTTTTCAATAGAAATATATAGTGAAAACCAAAATTGGCCCGTGCCAGGGGTGGCCAGTTTTCTCTAGCTGACTGTTGTTCTGTTTTCTGTACATGTAGCAGAATGCTGGGTTCACTTAGGTTAGGCATGGGGAAAACTTTAAAAATCTTCTTGTCAAAAACTACATGTCACAGAGCTTAGATATTTGGTGTATAGATTTACTTAGTATACCTTAATGAAATTTGTTAATATCATAGTTCTGAGGTTAAAATTGGCCCTGCCCTGTTGGTTATACTTTAAAATAGACTTTTACGGTATAAAGGTTCCCCTTAGCTAGAAGGACTCCAGATAATCAGTCTGTGTTATGCAATCATTGGAGAGGTCAAGTTCCTGGTCAAAACTCTATAAAGTTGTCTGCTTCAGAATTATTGTCTGTTTGTTCACACTGTTTTTAACCCATTCCCTCATAGGCTATTTTCAGATCCTAGCTCTTTGAATAAATCTACTGATAAGGAGCATTAATTAGAGAAAAGGAAAATTTCAGAATTGTGTAGATTTGAAACCATTGTATTGTGATAAATAGAGCATTTACTCCTATTGAGCAAATGCTCTATTTATCACAATGGTTTCATAAAGTGACTATTACGGAGGCGTAGAAAGGCATTTTTATGGAGGAAAGGGTTAATACATATCAATCTTACAATTAACTCATGTAAAACCACATATGAAGTTACATACCGGTATGCGTCGGATCAGAATCCAAACTGTGTGCTAATTTCAGTCAAGTCATGCTAAGCAGTGATAGGGTTGTCATCTGTTAGAAATGTTGTCTGTTGAAAAAATAACACTGTCAATGGCCCTCTTGTTTAATATAGAAACATATTGTGAAACCTTAAGAAATTTTCTCCTGAAACTGGAAGTTTCTCAGCTTTCATATTTGACACATAGTATCATCTTGAAGTCCTTTACAAAATATGTATGAATTATGCCCCCGGGTTCAAGTGAAGCCCTACCCCAGGGGTGGCCAGTTTTCTATAGAACATAGTGAAACTTTGAAAATCTTCTCCTGATTGTCTGGTGAGTGATATCAGGGCCATCATGGCCCTCTTGTTTTGTTACTTTTTATTTAAAGAATAACCTTTTTGCTGCCGAATAAATTTTGTCAGCTAAGATTATCATCTGCTTCAAGTTTTATTCAGTTTCTAGTGTCCAAATGTTGTGATCCTGATGAGATGCTGATTCTTATCAGGACCTAAAGTGTTTGCAAAGGTTCCCGGTAGGAAAGTATTGAAAATTGAGGTACTGTGAAAGTTTTGGCTCTGTCACTGTTGTAGTTGTAGTAAAACATGTTTATTTAACCCTTCCCCTATTTTATATTCATATGAAAAGTAATGATAAAATGAATATTTATTAGCTGAATTTTAACAATGGCTTAGGTAGTACACATGAGTATTTGATATTGGTAGAAACTATAGAGTCAGACATACTATAATAATTATACGCCCACAAACAAAAATTTAGGTGGGGGGTTATATACATGTCACCTTTTCGGGCGGTCGGTCCGTTGGTCTGTTAACTTTTTATGCTCCCCAACAAGTGGTGAGAGAGCATATATTATAGTCGCCGCTTTGTCTGTCTGTCCGTTCGAACTTTGTCCGGAGCATACCACAAAAACTTTAATGGATATCAACATGAAACTTCATAGGTAGACTGATCTCGATGAGGAGAAGTGCAGTGCACAAGAACCATCACTCTCTTTTGCATAATTTAGTTTATTTCCCTTTATTTTTCATACTTAAAATTTGTCAGGAGCATAACACAAAAACTATAATACGTATCAACATGAAACTTCATAGGAAGATAGATCTCGATGAGGAGAAGTGCAATGCACAATAATCATCACTCTCTTGTGCACAAAAAAATCCCTTTTGGAACAAGCATTTATTTGGGGAGCATCCATTGGTTCTACCGATTCTCTTGGTTTTTTTTGGCTTGAAACATGGGTATTTGGATTTGCGATCAAGGCTGCTGTGTGTGGGGGGGGGGGGGGTTCCATCACCTTTAGTGATAATTCTAGTTTCATAAGCAAACAGAGTACAGGAACCATCTGATCTGGGTCTACTCTGTTTGCGTAAATGAGTGAAAAAATGTTTGCATGTAGGAAAGGGTAAAGCCTAATCCTGCTGTGAAAATTACATTTGTATATCGGCTTAAACTCCGATGTGTTGCAAGTTCTACTTTCACTTGATTTGTTCAAGCTTTTGAGAAACTGTTGACCAAGTGTTACTCAGTGTCTCATCTGGATCCAAAATGTTTGCAGGTGCCAGTCAGGTCACGAATAACAGTTACTTGAAGTCTCATACAAGCTGTTTGCAAATTTAATCCTTCGCTTGCTATTCACGTCAATATACCTACCTGTAAATAGTGAAGACCCAGATGAGACAGCTCCTGCAGGAGCTGTCTCATCAGGGTCTGCACTATTTACAAGTTGATTGTGCAACTAGAGCACTCCACAGCAGTGATTGCACAGCGAAATACTTATACACAGTGAAGATATATGTAATTATACAACAGGGCATGGGTAAAGAAGGAGAAATGTATTTTAAAATTCAGCAAGCGAAGGGTTAAATCAAATCATGCTTAGCATCATGCTTAGCATGGCCTTATCAGAGCTTTTAAAAAACTTGGTTCATCTTTTTAATCCTTTTCTCAATAAGCAACTAAAGTAGACCAAGATCAGAAGGCTACTACAAGAGCCATCTGTGTCTACACTTTTTGCAATGATATTAACCCTTTCCTCCATAAATATGCCTTTCTATGCCTTTACAAATAAGAGCCGTCTCAATAGGGTCTGCTCTGTTTGCTTCTGGAATAATATAGATCTGATTCTATAGTTCCTACTTCGGCAAAAATTTCATCAGTTAATATGCCATTTTTGGCCGGATTGCTCGCAATCCAGGCTTATAGATTGGCGAATGCCGTCCGTCCGGTTGACCTTTTTGTTTGAGTTAGTTATAGCCCTACAGTAACCAAACTTGGCATGTGGGTTCAGAATGAGGGTCCCATTACATGTCATAGGTTAGCAGGTTACTATGACCCCTTTTTGACCTAGTTTTTATGCTTCATTGACTTAGAGAATTTCCAGGTTGACCTTTTTGTTTGTGTTAGTTATAGCCAAAGTATAACACCTACAGTAACCAAACTTGGCATGTGGGTTCATAATGAGGGTCACATTGCATGTTATAGGTTAGTAGGTTATTATGACCCTTTTTTGACCTAGTTTTTACGCTTCATTGACTTAGAGAATTTCCAGGTTGACCTTTTTTGTTTCCGATCGATAACTAATAAACGACTTGGCCTAGAATCTTCAAACTTGCTGTGGTGGTTGGTCATGACAATTGGATGACCCCTATTGTTTTTGAGGTCACTAGGTCAAAGGTCAAGGTCACAATGACCTTAACTGGTGAAATAGTTTCCGATCAATAACTGCTCAAGGGTTTGGCTTGGGATCTTCAAACTTGCTGTGATGGTTCGTCATGACCACTAGATGACCCCTATAGTTTTTTAGGTCAAAGGTCAAGGTCACCATGACCTTAATAGTAAAATGGTTTTTGATCAATAACTGCTCAAGGGTTTGGCTTAGGATCTTCAAATTTGCTGTGGTGGTTGGTCATGACAACTAGATGAACCCTCTTGTTTTTGAGGTCACTAGGTCAAAGGTCAAGGTCACCATGACCTTAACTAGTGAAATGGTTTCCGATCAATAACTGCTCAAGGGTTTGGCTTAGGATCTTCAAACTTGCTGTGGTAGTTGGTCATGACCACTAGATGACCCCTAATGTTTTTGAGGTCACTAGGTCAAAGGCCAAGGTCACCATGACCTTAACTGGTGAAATGGTTTCCGATCAATAACTGCTCAAGGGTTTGGCTTAGAATCTTCAAACTTGCTGTGGTAGTTGGTCATGACCGCTGGATGACTCCTATTGTTTTTGAGGTCACTAGGTCAAAGGTCAAGGTCACCATGACTGTAACTGGTAAAATTGTTTCTGATCAATAACTGCTTAAGTGTTTGGCTTAGGATCTTCAAATTTGCTGTGGTGGTTGGTCATGACAACTAGATGAGCCCTCTTGTTTTTGAGGTCACTAGGTCTAAGGTCAAGGTCACCATGACCTTAACTGGTGAAATGGTTTCCAGTCAATAACTGTTCAAGGGTTTGGCTTAGGATCTTCAAACTTGCTGTGGTGGTTTGTCATGACCACTAGATGACCCCTAATGTTTTTTAGGTCACTAGGTCAAAGGTCAAGGTCATCATGACATTAACAGGTGAAATTGTTTCCAATCAATAACTGCTCAAGGGTTTGGCTTAGGATCTTCAAACTTACTGTGGTGGTCGGTCATGACAACTAGATGACCCCTATTGTTTTTGAGGTCACTAGGTCAAAGATTAAGGTCACCATGACCTTAACTGATGAAATGGTTTCCGATTAATAACTGCTCAATGGTTTTGTTGGGGATCTTCAAACTTGCTGTGGTGGTTGGTCGTAACCACTAGATGAACCCTATAGTTGTTGAGGTCACTAGGTCAAAGGTCAAGGTCACCATTACCTTAGCTTGTGAAATGTTTTCAGATCAGTAAATGATTAGTGGTTTGGCTTAGGATCGTCAAAGTTGCTGTGGTGATTAGTCATGACCAGTAGATGACCTCAATAGTTGAGGTCACTAGATCAAAGGTCAGGGGGTCTGGGGGTATACATGCTTTACAAATATCTCTTGTTTTTTATACTTCAATGAATTTCTAGATTGACCTTTTTAACATGTGGAGTCATAATGAGGACCTTATTACATGCAATTGGAATATATTTATTATGCCTTCAGCATCTGCTGATGCAGAAATGTATAATGATTGACTGTTCATCTATATCACTTTAATCGGCAATCCGGCCATACCGACATTGGCGGTTTCTTGTAAAATTTAATTTAACTTATATTCATGATGTCATTATTTCTTATATGAATATTCATGCAGTAAAGGGTTAACAGTGTACATGTATGTATGGAGTAAAAGGTTGTTCAAGGGCCGCAGTCTTATTATGTGTATTGACCAAGTAATATATTCATGTGCATTGTTGCAGGTTGAATTAATGGAGTACAGGCGTGCAGAGGTGGTTGACAAATTGAATGATATGATTCAGAATCTAGAGCTGAAGATGGCCGCAGTTCTCAAGCTATGTACACAAAAGTAAGGCTTTTAGCCAAATGATATTTTAATTAGATTGAAACTTCGTATTTGGCATGTATGTATTCTCAAACTGCATATTTTCATTGCTGTGTCATGGTCAAGATCAAACTTCAAGATTATACTTCAAAATACATCAGATGTCCAATCAAGGATATAGAACATCTCAAATCAGACCTGTACTATTTCAACAGTATTTAAAATCAGTTTATAAATATTCATGATGCCAATATTTCTCGTATGAATATTGAACAGGGAAAGGTTTAAAGTTGATACTTCAGGGCTATGGATAGCATGCATACTGATCATCATAATCTGGTAGTTCTCAGCCAAACGCTATCTTGCTGCTATTCAAAGAATTCCTTTTTTTGAGGTGATTCCAATGAAAAGCAGAAAGAAAACTATAAAAGATATTTAATTTCCTAAATATGACTGTTGACCCTTAGCTCCATAAAAACGCCTTTCTACGCTTTCGCAAACAGAGTAGACCAAGATCAGAGTGCTCCTGCAGGAGCCATGTGATTAGGGTCAGCTCTGTTATAATGTATATTTGATTCTACAGTTTCTGCCATGCAGAAAACTATCAGGCCTAAAATTCCTGTGTCTATGTGCTGAAATAACAATCTAATTAATATTCATAATGTCGTTATTTCTAACATTAATATAATTCACTAAGTAAAGGGTTAAATACAGTTCTAGTACTTTGTGCAGTATATATGTACAGTAAAACCTCAATTATTTGAAATTTTAGTATAGAAGAAGTTAGACCCTTTCAGACAGCTGGCTGCTTAAGCCTTATAATGCATGGTGAAAGTCATGCAGAAAGCTCCTAGAGGTGCATGACTCATCCTGCATTAAGCTGCCACCTGTTTTAAAGATCGATAATAATAAGGTATTTTAGTGCTCAAATAATCCAGATTTTACTGTATTACAATGATATTGTAAAAATGAAGTTTTATTGTATAGAATAACAAGCTGTAGACCTTTTGTAGACCCAGTAGTGGTTTTGCATGGTTTGTAACGGTGTAAATGATGTTTGAGCTCTATTTGCAGGGAGGAGCAGTCAGTGCTGGAGAATTTACTTCATACCAAGCAGGCTTACTTCACCAAAATGATAAATAAGGCTCAGGTAAGTGCCGTATTCTCCTTAATAAATGCCCCACTCTAATATAAACACCCCCTTACTTCTTTTTAGCTCACCTGAGTGAGCTTTTGGGAGACAATATGCTTGTGAACACTCTAGTGGTCATAATTGTTGTCCAATCTTCATGAAACTTCGTCAGAATGATTGTCTTGATAAAACCTCGGGCGAGTTCGAAAGTGGGTCAAGTTGGGTTAAAAACTAGGTCACTAAGTCAAATAGTAGGAAAACCTTTTGAACCCGCTAGAGGTCACATTTTTAGCCCAATTTTCATGGAACTTGGTCAGAATGATTGTCTTGATAAAATCTCGGAGGAATTTGAAAAGTGGGTTACGTGGGGTAAAAAACTAGGTCACTTGGTCAAACATTAGAAAAACCTTGTGAACACTCTAGTGGTCACAATTTTAGTCCAATCTTCATGAAACTTGGTCAGAATGGATGTCTTGATAAAATCTTGGACAAGTTCGAAAGTGAGTCAAGTGGGGTTAAAAACTAGGTCACTTGGTCAAACATTAGAAAAACCTTGTGAACACTCTAGTGGTCACATTTTTGTCCAATCTTCATGAAACTTAGTCATAATGATTTTCTTGATAAAATCTCAAACGAGTTTGAAAGTGGGTTATGTGGGGTGAAAAACTAGGTCACTAGGTCAAATAGGAAAACCTTGTGAACACTCTAGAGGTCACATTTATAGCCAAATCTACATGAAAATTGGTCGGGATGATTGTCCTAATAAAATCTTGGAATATTTTGAAAGTGGGTCATGTGAGGTCAAAAAGTAGGTCACTTGGTCATATCTTAGAAAAATCTAGTTTACACTCCAGTGGCCACATTTTTAGCCCAGTCTTCCTCAAACTTGCTCAAAGTGTTTGTCTTGGTGATGTCAGGGTTGAGTGTGATCATGGGATGGATGGGAATAAAAAGTATGTCACTAGGTCAAATCTTAGAAAAAATACTCTAGAGGACACATTTTTAGCCCAATCTTCATTGGTCAGAATCATTGTCTTGATAAAATCAATATACTAAATCTTTGAAAATCTAGTTCCGCAGAACCACTGCTCATGATCCACTATCAACATTGTTCAAATATTGTCCCTAAGGTCAATATTGACCCTACCCATGGGGTACCCAGTAAAAATCTTAAATCTATGGTAATCGGGTAAGCGATTAAGGGCCATCTTGGCCTTCTTGGGTTTTTTTTGGGAGGGGGACAATCAGTAAAACAACTGCAGTCCTCTCTTGTTATGGCGAACTCGCTTGACACGAATTTCTCGTTGACACAATGTTTTTGTAAAGTCCCAACTTTTCTTCCTAAATATTTTATATAAATTTAAATTTTTAAGACGAGTTAGAACTGATCACGTTTTTGTTAAGTTGAAGTCATTTTCTGTCCTCAAACTGTTTGTTTACATGTAATTATCGTGTTTGTATTGAAGTCACACCTCTCAGTCTGATTGAGTTCGAGGTGTGAATTGGACCTTTTGATCGGACCATGGCAAAGTATGCCAGGTGATCGGGACACACGTAATTACAGTGTTTGTGGGTAAACGATCACTGATGTCAGATAATTCTTCAAACTGTGAAACAGTGCCGCATTGAGTGAACGTTATTTAGTAAAATGACATTACCGTTCATTCGTCCTAAGTGTCAATCATGACTACTGTAGTAAGAAAGATAACTTTTAAGTGACCTTGCTTCCGGACGATTTTGTAGAGATTGGATAAAAAGTAAGGCCTGTTCCTTATTTTATTACCAATACCTGCAGTTCAACATTGAATTGAATTTGTCACTTGAGTAATAATGAAACCGCTCACGGCAAAACATGTAAAATGGTGACTACATATTGAAACGTCTGGTTTCCCGAATAAGGCTGTTCTCTTACATGTACTGGAAGTACGCCAATCGGCAACCAGCTAGTTCACGTTTGATTGCGTATTTCCGGTGCCTGTTGAGAAAAAGGGATTTCCCATAGAAATGGCGTAAACAAACGATGCGCTTTAAAAATGGCAATTAATTCAATGATAAAGGCAAAAGAGATCTGAAAATTGGATAGGGCCTTGTAAATTAGGGCATAGTGGAGGGTAGGAAAGACAGAAGTTTGTTCAAACAGTAATGGATCAACACGCACATGTAAAATTTTATATACACAGAGTGCAATTTTTTTACACAATGTGAAGACTAAACTGTACAAGCACATTAGTATGCTTGTAATATGGCAGCTTGTTTAAGGTGAACGTAATGAAAGAAACTGGATTTTTTTTAAAAATGGCATGTGATTTTTGAGTCGAACTCTCGATGAGTCGAAGTTTTTAACGAGTCCCTACGAGCTCGACATAACGAGAGTCGACCGTATAAGTATATAATAACCATTAAATTAAAGAAATATAGGTTTTTCAAACACAGTTGGTGGGTTAATGCATAATGAATGCAATGCAGAAAGATATCTGCTTCTTGCATTGCTTTCATTCTGCTTTAAGCAACCACCTGTGTACGGAATGCAAAAACCTCCTTTGAAAAAATGTACTACCCCAGGTCAGGTGAACTCCTTAAGTAAATGTCATCTGCGAAAAATGTTGTATGCATTAAATTTAAGAGTTAATAGTTATATTATAGCTCGTCTGTTTCGTCTGTATTGTGATCACTTGGTCTTAGGCATTGCCGTTGTCGTCATGCAAAAACTTTAATGTAGCTCATTACTTGAAAAGTATTAGAGGTGTCAACATGACACTTCATAGGCTAGTAGATCTCATTGAGGGGAAGGCTCCTACATAAGAATTATAACTCCTGATTTCAAAATTTTGGAGTTATAGCCCTTAATTGTTTTCAAAAAAATTGATTTAGCTGGACAAGCACCAAATCAGAAGAGCTTTGGCACTGCACACGGCTCTTGTTTATGAATAATATTAGAAGGTCGAACAGTCTGGATCCTGATGAGACGCCGAGTTACTCGGTGGCTCATCTGGATCTGTAACGTTTGCTTTAATAGTTTGTCACAAATTCGCTGCTATTGTGCTGTGAGTTTAATGTGTTAAGTTTATTCTGCATGACAAATAGTGTAGACCATGATCAGAGGATCCTCTACGAGCCCTCTAATCTGGGTCTACACTGTCTGCTGGGTGCACTTGTTTTCCACATTTAAAGGGTTTAAGCAGTATAAATGGAAGTTTATTATTTTTAGGCTTTTGTTTTACATTCTTTAATAATGGTTTCTGTATTCAGAATGACTATTGTCACTTTTATCTTTTCTTTTTTATTCCAACAGGCTATAACTGAGTTCACTGTTGCTCAAATTAGATCTGGTTGTGTCTTGAAAGAGCTCCCAGACTTAAAATCCCTGATGGAATCCTCCTCGTGGCTCCCTGGGATGTCCAACAAGTCGAGTACATTGAATTCCAATATATATTGGATTAATCAGCAGACCTCTACAGAAAGTCTTAACTGTAGCAACAATGCCATACCTAGAAATCTAGGGATGGGAGATTCAAATCATACATACTCACAGAAAATGTCTGGTCCAAAAATAAGACAGACAAAGTCCCCTACCATCTGCCAAAGAAAGGTTAAAAGTGATAATTCGGTGGACTTGCATGGCACACTGGAAGAAATGAAGGAACTTGTATCAGACCAACACGTAAGTGCAGTCGGTATGAAAGTTAATCAATGCTTCATATGATGGATATTAACCCTTTACTCCATACATATGCCTTTGCAAACAGAGTAGACCAAAATCCGACGGCTTCTATAGGAGCCGTCTGATCAAGGTCTGCTCTGTTTGCTGATAAAATGATATGGTTATGATTTTACAGTTTCTACCGTGGCCAAATTTTCCTTTGTACATACGCTATTATGTAAAGTAATCTAATCAATATTAATGAGGTCATTATTTCGTACATGAATATTCATTACAATTAAGTAAAGGGCTAATACATCATTAATATTAATAATTATCAATCTCGATCGATTTCTACAAGAGGCGAAGGATTTTGAAGATTTGTGAACTACTTATACAGTTTCCAACGATTTCAATGAAAGTTTATACACATTATCTCTATGATATGTTGATATACATCACATAATTATTTATATGCAATGGGGAGTATATAGTAATTGCAATATCCGTCCGTCCATCTGTCTGTCACACTTTCTTGTCTGGACGATAACTTAAATATGCCAGATGCCAGTTGGTTGAAACTTCATATATGGAAAGATTATGATGAGAGGAAGTGTCATACACAAGTTCCATAACTCTGGCTTCACTAATATTGGAGTTATTGCCCCTTGTATTTTTTCACATTTTTGGTCCGAACAATACCTCCTATATGGCTCATGCCATTGGATTGAAACTTCATACATGTATGGAAAGATTATGATGAGAGGAAGTGTCATGTCCAAGGTCCACAACTCTGGCTTCACTAGTATTGGAGTTATTGCCCCTTGTAAAAAAAATCATGCTTTTTTTGTCCGAACAATAACTCCTATGTTGCTCATGCCATTGGATTGAAATTTCTTACACTGAAAGGTCATGATAAAAGGAAGTGTCATGTCGAAGGTCCATAATTTGGGCTTCACTAGTATTGGAGTTATCGCCCCTTGTAAAACAATTTCACACTTTTTGTTTGGATGATAACTCCTATATGGCTCATGCCATTGGGTTGAAACTTCGTACATGGAAAGAGCCTGATGAGTGGAAGTGTCATGCACCAGGTCAATAACTCTGGCTTCAATACTTTTAGAGTTATTGCCCTTTGTTAGCTCGTCTGTTTTGACAAAATCATGAGCTATTGTCGATCAGTTATTGCCCTTTGTACATTTATTTCACACTTTCTTGTCTGGACATTAACTCCTACATTGCTCATGCCATTGTATTGAAACTTTATACATGAAATAAGCATGATGTGAGAAAGTGTCATGAACAAGGGCCATAACTCTGACAATTGGAGTTATTGCCCTTTTATAGGTCGTCTTGTTTTGAAGAAATCACAAGCTATTGTCATAACTCCGGCGTCCACGCCGCCGTTGTCCAAAATCTTAACATTGACCATAACTTCTTCAATTTTTCATTTACAATCTTCATTTTTGGTATGCATGTTCATCTTGACAATGACGACAGATGAGCGTTGGCACCCGCTTGCGGTGCTCTTGTTACATTTTTTGTCCGGTCAAAAACTCCTGTTCTACTGATGCTATTGAAATGATATTTCATTTATGGAAAGAGCATGATGAAAGGAAGTGTCATGCACAAGGGCCATAACTCTGGTTTCAACATTTTTCGAGTTATTAGCTGTTATAATTTTTTTTCTTTAAAAATGTGTGGAAAGCGCAGAATGAGAAGTATCATTCATTAAGGTCATTACTATGGCAGCAACATTTTGTGTTATTTCCCTTTACATATTATTTTTGTTAGCCAAGGTGAGCTATTGTGATTGCCCTGTGTCTGTCGTCTGTCATCAACTTTTTCTTAAAATGACATCTCATCCTTAACTACTTGCTAGATTTTCACTAAACTTGGCAGAAATGTTCCTTGGGTCAACCTCTTCCGAAGTTGTTCAAAGAATTTGATTCCATGCCGAACTCTGGTCGCTATGGCAACCAATGTCCAAAAATAAGTAAAAACTTCTTAAAAAAATCTTCTTGTCAAAAACTGTAAGGCCTAAGGGTACAAAATTTGGTATGTAGAATCATCTAGTGGACTTCTACATAGATTGTTCAAATTTTGCCCCTGGTGTCAAAATTGGCTTAACCCCGGGGTTCACAAGTTTTACAAAGGATTATATTGTAAAAACTTTAAAGATCTTCTTGTCTGAAACCAAAAAGCTTTGAGCTGTGATATTTGGTATGTAGCATCATCTGGTGAACCTTTAGTAAGATTGTTCAAATTATGCCCTTGGAGTCAAACACGGCCACACTTTAAGAAATCTTCTTGTCTCAAACCTGAAGCATCATATGGTGAACCTTTACTAAGATTGTTCAAATCATTCCCCAGTGGTCAAAAGTGTCCTCACCCTGGCGGTCAAAATTTTTACTGAAAACTTAGAAAATCTTGTCAAAACCTGTTAGGCTAGGGCTACCAAATTTGGTGTGCAGAATCATCTAGTGGACCTCTACATAGATTGTTCAAATTTTGCCCCTTGGGTCAAATTTTGCCCAACCTAGAGGATCACAAGTTTTACATAGGATTATATAGTAAAAACTTTAAAGATCTTCTTGTCCGAAACTGAAAAGCTTAGAGCTGTGATATTTGGTATGTAGCATCATCTGGTGAACCTTTGTTAAAGTTGTTCAAATTATGCCCTTGGAGTCAAACGGGGCCACACCTTGGGGGTCACATATTTTACATTGGATTATATAGTAAAAACTTAAAAAATCTTCTTGTCCGAAACTGAAAGGCTTAGAGCTGTGATATTTGGCACATAGTATCGTCTGGTAGACCTTTACGAAGATCATTCAAATTAAGCCCCTAGGATCAAAATTGTCTCTGCCTTAGGGGATCCCCAAGTTTTACTGAAACTTTAAAAATCTTCTTGTCAAAAACTATAAGGCTTAGGGCTACCAAATTTGGTATGTAGAATGATCTAGTTTACCCGGGGGTGGGGGAGGGGGGGGGGGGGTCAGAGCTGTCATATTTAGCATGGAGCATCATCTGGTGGAGCTTTACCAAGATTGTTAAAATTGTTCCCCTGGGGTCAATATTGATAGGTCACATGACATCATTTAACCAGATTAGCGATACAGGACCATCATGGCGCTCTTGTTAGAATTGTTTGTCTGTGAGTCTGTCACACATCTTATCTTGTCGAGTTCTCATGTACAGAAATGTAACAATATTTCGCAGTGTATATGTGTGGGTGTGAGGGGTAGGGAGACATCCCTTTTTGTGACAAAAAACTCTAGTTGATTTACTCCTTTACTCCAGGAATGTTGATGCAAGATATAATGACATCAGCATCAATTAGTTTAATAGTTACAATAACACATGGACACAGGAAAATTTAGGCCATTGCAGAAACTTTTAGATTTATATCTATATTATATCATAAGCAAACAGAGCAGACCCTGATCAGACGGTTCCTATAGGAGCGGTCTGATCTGGGCCTACTCTGTTTGCAAAGGTGTAGAAAGGCATATTTATGGAGTAAAGGGTTAATATTCAGTCAATATTTCCAGCTTGAATATTCTCAAGTATTGAAAGGATTAAGATATCAAATTCCAAATTTTGTTTTACCTTTTTATATGCCCGTTTAATGTCTGTGAACTTTTCCTTGTCCACTCTCTAACTCAAATAAATGCAATCGAATTGTTTTCAAATTTTGTCAGCATGTATATTACCATAATATCTCAGTCAAGGTCGATAACCAGCAAGATTGCCCAAGACATTCCAGAATTATCTCCCCTTACTGGATGAATTTCGTGAATTTTTGCTTGTCCGCTCTCTAACTCAAAGAAATGTAATCCAATCCTTTTCAAATTTGATCAGCATGAATATTACCATAATGTCTCAGTCAAGTTCGATAACCAGCAAGATTGCCTCAGACACTTCAGAAATATCTCCCCTTACTCGATGAATTTTGGTGAACTTTCGCTCTCTAACTCAAATAATCGTAATCTAATCCTTTTCGAATTTGGTCAGCATGTATATTACCTTAATATCTCAGTCAAGTTTAATAAATAGCAACATTGCTCTTGACTCTCCACAATCAAATCGTTTTCAAATTTTTTCAGCATGTATATTACCATAATATCTCGGTCAAGGTCGATAACCAGCAAGATTGCCCAAGACATTCCAGAATTATCTCCCCTTACTTGATGAATTTCGTGAATTTTAGCTTGTCCGCTCTCTAACTCAAAAAATGTGATCCAATCCTTTTCAAATTTGATCAGCATGAATATTACCGTAATATCTCGATCAAGTTCAGTAGCCAGCAAGATTGTCACTGACACTTCAGAATTATCTCCCCTTACTTTATGAATTTTGGTGAACTTGCGCTCTAACTCAAATAATCGTAATCTAATCCTTTTTCGAATTTGGTCAGCATGTATATTACCTTAATGTCTCAGTCAAGTTTGATAAATAGCAACATTGCCCTTGACTCTCCACAATTATCTTCCCTTTATGCCACCTGATATGGAGTAATGACCTTTCAACTTCCGGACATTTGACAGGCGTATATTGTGGCATTTTGGCACTTTTGTTGGACCTAGGCTTTAGTTACTAATCGTTTTAACCCTTTGCTCCATGACTATTTATGTAAGAAATCATGACCTCGTGAATATTAATTATGTCTCCCCCATTTATGGGGAGATATATTGTTTTTGCCAGAGTTGTCTGTCTGTCCGTCCGTCCGTCCGTCCGTCCGTCCGTCTGTCCGCACTCACCAATGGGTAGTTGTGTGACTTTTTCTAACTAGTCACACAAGTAAAATCATTAACCTGGCCATCTCTTGTGACATTAACCTGGCCATTTCTTGTGACATTAACCTGGCCAGTTGTGGGACATAGGGTTAGGGTTAGGGTTAGCTTCCAGATCATTCTTTTCCAAAGTTAGAGCCAAAAATAGTTTTTCTTGTGGGACTAGTCCCACAAGAAAAGATCAAAGGAAAAAGTCACACAACTACCCATTTGTTAGTACGTCCGTCTGTCCGTCCGTCCGTCTGTCCGTCTGTCCGTCACAAACTTGTGTCGCGCGTATCTCTGAAACCAGTTGGGCTAGAGTCACCAAACTTCACAGGAATGTTCACCAGCATGAGTTGTTGTGCACCTATGGTTTTTGAATTGTCTCCCCTTGATAATTTTGGAGTTATTGCCCCTGATGACTTAAAATTAGAAAAACTTTGTGTCGCGCGTATCTCTTAAACCGCTGGTACTAGAGTCACCAAACTTCACAGGAATGTTCACCAGCATGAGTTGTTGTGCACCTATGGTTTTTGAATTGTCTCCCCCTGATAATTCTTGAGTTATTGCCCCTGATATGAATACTTAAATTTATACAAACTTTGTGTCCCGCGTATCTCTGAAACCAGTAGGGCTAGAGTCACCAAACTTCACAGGATTGTTCACAAGCATGAGTTGTTTCGCTCTTAGGTTTTTTGAATTATCTCCCCTGTTAACTTTGGAGTTACTGCCCCTGATGACTTAAAATTAGACAAACTTTACTTAGTGTCGTGCATATCTCTGAAACCACTAGGGCTAGAGTCACTAAACTTCACAGGAATGTCGACCAGCATTAGTTGTTGTACAACTTGGTTTTTTGAATTATCTCCCCTGTTAACTTTGGAGTTACTGCCCCTGATGACTTAAAATTAGACAAACTTTACTTAGTGTCGTGCATATCTCTGAAACCACTAGGGCTAGAGTCACCAAACTTCACAGGAATGTTCATCAGCATGAGTTGTTGTGCACCTGGGTTTTTAATTGTCCCCCTTATAATTCTTGAGTTACTGCCCCTGATATGTTAACTTAAAATTAGAGAAACTTTGTGCTGCACGTATCTCTGAAACCAGTAGGGCTAGAGTCACCAAACTTCACAGGAATGTTCACCAGCATGAGTTGTTGTGCATCTGGGTTTTTTTAATTGTCTCCCCTGATAACTTTAGAGTTACTGCCCCTTATGACTTAAATAAGAGAAACTTTACTTTGTGTCACATGTATCTGAAACCACTAGTACTAGAGTCACCAAACTTCACAAGAATGTTGACTAGCATGTGTTATTGTGTATCTAGGGCTTTTGAATTGTCTCCCTCTGACAATGTTGGAGTTATTGCCCCTGATGACTTAAACATTAGACCCTGATAAGTTTGAAGTTACAGACATTACACTTGTGTATTGGAAAGAGGTTGGGAGGGGGAGACATCTGTTTTTGTGACAAAAACAAACCTCTAGTTAGATTAATTGTTATGGCACATGAACATGGGGATTATTATTTCATTAGCAATCAGAGCAGAACCCTTTACCTGTTCTATATTTAGTCCAAAATTTAATACTTACTGAATATTCATAGATAAAATGTGGGAGGTGGAACATTGCAGCCATTTAATGATTTAAGAATGTAAAAAAAACAGATCTTTTAAATTCCATTAGCAAACAGAGCAGACCCAATAGCCATCTGATCTGGGTCTACTCTGTTTGCCAATGCATGAAAACATGTTTATATGAGGGAAAGGGTTAACCCTAGACTCTATGTTACTGTTATTTGTATTCTTTCAGAAACTTGAAGCTACAAAACAGAAAGGAATGATGGAACTTGATGATAGTGATGAGGATGTCCCAACATCTGAAATAAACACCAATGGCTCTGGTGATGGAGAGCAAGTTAACCCTTATCGGAAAGGAGATACTCATATAGAAGATACAGATGAGCCCAAAGATCTCAGAAAACTAATATCTGACAAAATGACTGATGAATATGGGATTGTTTCAATGAATGGTGTGGATATTGGGAGTATTTCACCCAAGAAAAAATATTTGTTAGGTGCAGTTGGACTTGAGTCAATTGACTCATCAGAAGATGAAAGTCTGTTCGAAGAAAAGCCAAAAGTCCCTGATGATTTAATTAGGGCGAAGCCAAAGAATGTAGAAAGGGAAGAGCTGAAGAATGTAGAAAGGGAAGAGCCAAAGGATGTAGAAAGGGAGGAGCTAAAGGATGTAGAAAGGGAAGAGCTAAAGGATGTAGAAAGGGAAGAGCTAAAGGATGTAGAAAGGGAAGAGCTAAAGGATGTAGAAAGGGAAGAGCTAAAGGAAGAGCTAAAGGATATTGAAAGAGAAGAGTTAAAGGATGTAGAAAGGGAAGAGCTAAAGGATGTAGAAAGGGAAGGATCAAAGCCAAAGGAAGTAGAAAGAGAAGAGCTAATGTGTGTAGAAAAGGAGGAGCCAGAAATTGTTACAGGAGAAAACCAAACAATAAATACAGCATCAGGATCTTGTAACCATGATGCTATAGATAGTGAACAGGGAAATAAAGGAGAAAGTATAGATGAAAAATTCCATGACGTCGGAACTGCAGGTGGTGAAATTGACACACCTATTACATGTACACATAATCTTGAGTCTGATCCATTTGGTGGGCTGCCTCAGAATCCACCAAATCTTAACTCAGAGGAGAATTTCATGTCTTTACCTAATGAATCTGCTGATATTTTGGAAAGTGTAGATAGCCGTTGTGATAAGGAACCCAAAGAAAATTTGATGGAAGTGTTGCCCACACAGATGACACAAGCTGTGCCATTATCCTGTCAGGCAAATAATCAAGCCAGTGGTCAGACAGGCAGTCAGTTTGAGACTGGAATGGGAGTGCCTGGTATGGCTGGTGGAGTAGATCCTATTTTGTTTCAGGCAGTGATGGCTCAGCTAATTCAGGCCTATCCTGAAATGGCCGGGAATCAACAGCTGCTTATGACTGTCACATTGCAACAGACTCATTTGCTGCAAAATTACATTAGCTTAGGACCAGGGGCAAGTTCTAATAGTGAACATGGTTCAGACTTTAATTGCCTTGGTAATGCAGTAGGTAATACTGTTACAGATTTTCCTAGTGCTGAAAACATTGTACAAAATGAGAGAACTGATTCTGACAATCACAGAGATGCTGGAAGGCAGGTTAAGAAGGTTAATAATGCTATACCAAAGGTTGAGGATATTCAGAAACTCAATAATAATTCTGTTGTAAGTGAGGCTGAAGAAAGTGCAGGAATATCAAAGAACCAACATGGATCTAAACATTCCAGTCCAAGAAAGTCACTTGATAGTGTTGGACAGTTTGATGTGAATCATGGAAAGCCAATGGAAAAACAGGATCAGGAAACTTCCCAGAGAGCTACCCACTCCAAACCTCCTGGCCTGGATATTCTTGAAGATGCTTTTGGCTTTTCTTCTAAAAATACAGGTTTGCCTGAAATGTTAGAAGAATCTAAGACAATAAATATAGATCCCATCCCCAGAAAATTACAAATAGATAACATTGGACAGAAAGAGGAACATGTAGCTTCTTGTTGGCAGCATTTAAACAAAGAGTCAAGTTTAGAAAAAACCTCTCCATTGAAATCTGCATTGACTAGTGGAAGCAGAAAACTTGATACTTTATCAGACCTTGAACATTTTCCAGAGATTACCAACACCTATCGTAATGTTTCTGCTGGCAAGAAACCTGGTGGCCAAGCTCCCATGAGATCATCCTCTGTCCCGGATCACAGAACATTACCAAGTCCACCTGTTACTGCCAAGTCATTTACAGCATGGAAACCAGAAAATCCAGTGTTACAGAGGAAGAATTCATTGCCTCAAACTTCCCAACCCTCAGGATTAGACCCGGTGTCAAGTGTCAGCACTAAACCAGCATCTGCTAGAAATGTAAAGAAACCGACAAAGGTAAGATATTAACCCTTTACTTGATGAATATTCATGTAAGAAATAACAACATTATGAATATTAATTGATATTAACCCATTCCCACATAGGCTATTTTTAGACCCAGCTTCTTTAATAAATCTGCATAAAAGGAGCATTTACAGTGTACCAGAAAAAAGGAAATTCTAGATTTTGAAACCATTGTGATAAATAGAGCATTTGCAGAAACTGTAGAATCAGATCTATATTATTCCATAAGCAAACGGAGCAGACCTTAATCAGACAGCTCCTTCACAAGACGCTTTGTCTGGGCTACTCTGTTTGCAAGGACATTGACAGACGTCTTTATGCCCTGAATTGTTGATAATACTGTATTTTAGATATAGGCACACTACCGATAACATTTGATGTTGAAAAAAAAACCCATTAGATTTTGAAAAGTCAGTTCAATGTAAAGGTGACTTATTGTAATAGTGCTGTGTCTGCTGTTCATCATCCTTTGCCAGTTTTTATACCCCTACAAACGAAGCTTTTTTGGGGGGAGGGGTATACTGGAGTCACCATGCCAGTCCGTCTGTTCGCCCGTTCGGCCGGCTTGTCCAGATCATAACTTCCAAAGTATAAAAGCTATCAACTTCATATACAGGTAGATCACATTGACCGCAAGTGCAGTGCAAAATCTCATAACTCTGTCTTCTGTATTTTTGGAGTTATTGCCCTTTATTTTTCTCAAAATCTGTCTTGTCCGGATCATAACTTTCAAAGTATAACAGCTATTGACTTCAAACTTCATATACAGATAGAACAATTGACCCACAAGTGCAGGGCACAATTTCCATAACTCTGTCTTCAGTATTTTTGGAGTTATTGCCCTTGGTTGTTTTTCTCAAAATCTGACTTGTCGGGATCATGACTTTCAAAGTATAAAAGCTATTGACTTCAAAACTTCATGTAATGCAGATAAACCACATTGAATACAAGTGCGGTGCACAAGGTCCATAACTCTGTCCAGTATTTTTGGAGTTATTGCCCTTTGTTATTCTTGTCAAAATCTGGCTTGTTTTAATAAAAAAAAAAAAATCAGGAGCTTTTTTTCTTTCATACCTCAACAAAACTTTTTAAAATTTTGCAGTATTGTTGAACACCATCTGAAGTTCTGCACCTGCAATAAAGGTTTTGAATGGATGATAACCTTTAACAATCACCTTAAGTGATAGTTCTAGTTAAACTTGGCTGATTTTCGAATTAAAAAAAAATCCAAGCTTTTGTCTAACTGGCATTGGCGTTGTCATCTTTGTCTTCATCGTTGTAGTCCAGAAACTTTTAACTTTATACTTTACTATTCATGCAAATCGTATGAAACTTCACACACTTGTTCACTGTCACAAGGGCTACAGTTGAATAGATGAGCTTGTGGTATCTTGTTATGTCCCATTTATAATGGGGAGACATATTGTATTTGGTCGAGTTATCTGTCTGTCCATCCGTCCGTCTGTTTGTCTGTCGTGTCCGCTCCATATCTCTCACAAATATGGAAGGATTTCAAAATGCTTTGGCACAAATGTTCGACTAAACAAGACAATGTGCTGAGCTTAGATTCAGGCATGTGACTTCAAGGTCAAGGTCAAGATCACAATTCAAGGTCAAATGTTTTTATCATGGAAAATATTTGATATGAGTGGTTTCCCCGAAAATCTAATATCAGATTTTCATGAAACTTCATAGGATTGATAAGGCGTAAAAAAAAAAGGGGCTGTCAGATCTGGGTCTACTCTGTTTGCAAAGGCATGAAAAGATATCACTATCATTTAAAGGGTTGATTTAGGAATAAGACTCCTGTCTTAGATTCCTGTGAATGAATAAATATTTTATGAAAGTTGTCCAGCAAGAAATTGTAGATTTAGGTTCAGATATGCCCAAATGAATTAAATTAACTATATGGATATGAGGAAATAGTATATTAAAGGGTGGCATATAAGGTTTACATCATTATTTCAGCCAATATATACAGTGGCTGCATCTACCCATATTCAACCAAACAAACCCCAGCCGCCATATCTTCCTAGTAGTACAGAGAATTGGGACGATGATATTGATGAATACAAGGGAACTTTTATCATGCCCAGTACAAAGAAACAGCCTCTCAAACTTTCAAGGACCCCAAGCAAGCCAGGAGTACACCCAGTGTCATTGAACACTGCATCTCAGTCAGGTAACGATAATCTGTAATGTGTCTCAGTTACGATGTGTTCAACTCATTATATTGTATTAACCTGTCTCTCATTTAAAGACTTTTTCATCCCTATGTAAACAGATCAGATTGATCCTATAGGAGCCGTCTCTGCTCTGTTTTGCTTATGAAATTATATATACTAACACAATAAAGAAACTGTACATTTGGTTTGAGGGACTTTTGTTTGCTCACCTGAGCAAAGCTCAGGATGAGCTTTTGGAAGACTTGAATGTTGTGTGTCGTATGTGCGTTTTCAACAATTCAGGTGTGAACACTCTTGTGGTCACAATTTCAGTCCAATCTTCATGAAACTTGGTCAGAATGATTGTCTTGATAAAATCTCTGACGAGTTCAAAAGTGGGTCACATGGGGTTAAAAACAAGGTCAAATAGTTGGAAAATATTGTGAACACTCTAGAGGTCACATTTATAGCCAAATGTTCATGAAACTTGGTTAGAATGATTATCCTAATAACATCTCTGACGAGTTTGAAAGTGGGTCATGTTGGGTCAAAAACTAGGTCACTGGGTCAAATAGTAGAAAAAACCTTGTGAACACCCTAGAGGCCGCAATTGTAGCTGAATCTTCATGAAACTTGGTCAGAATGATTGTCCTGATAAAATCTTACGTTATGTCAAAAAATAGGTTATTGGGTCATATCTTTGAAAAACCTTGTTTCCACTCAAGCAGCCACATTTTAAGTCCAATCTTCCTCAAACTTGCTCAAAATGTTCCACTTTGTGTAGGTGATATCAAGGTTGAGTTTGATCATGGATGGTGTGGGATCAAAAGGTAGGTTACTAGGTTAAATCTTAGAAAAATCACTCTAGGGGGCACATTTTTAGCCCAATCTTCATTGGTCAGAATGATTCTTGATAAAATCGATATTCTAAATCTTTGAAAATCTTGTTCTCCAGAACCACTGTTCATGATCCACTGTCAACATTGTTCAAATATTTCCCTTTAGGTCAATATTGGCCCCCTCCTGGGGATACCCAGCTTAGAGCTATAATCTAAAATCTGTGGTAATCAGGTGAGCGATTAAGGGCCATCTTGGCCCTCTTGTTATACTTATAAGTACAAACCATAGACAAACTTGTTATCAAAATGTGCAAAAATGTATTGGCTACACGATAGTGTGTTTTTAATTGTGATTTAATATTTAAATTGTGATCGAATATGTCTGTTGTGGCCTCTTTGTCTACGGATCAACTAATAAAGAAACTACATTTTTAGCTCCACTTTTTCGAAAAGTGGAGGTATTGTCATGACCTTCTCGTCGGCATCGGCTTTGACGTCGGCATTGGTTAACTGTTTTGTTATGTCCATTTCTCAGTAACCATCAAAGATAATTAGTTAAAATATGGTATGCATGGGAACCAATTTCACAAGGGCAGGTAACCCTAAAATTAATTTTGTCATAGTTATGCCCATTTTTCGACTTAGACTTCCACTACACTATCCAGCACTAAGAAAAGTGAAGTGCGGACAACTCTTGTTATATTTGGAATAACTTTTTTGTCACAAAGGTTAGAATTACGAATTTATCAATATTGGTGAAGAAATTTGATGGCAAAATGACAATTACAAAACAGTACAAGTCTGCATCTTTTACTTTTCACACCATCGTCATTCACACATAAAATTATGATCTGCAAATTATTAAATCACAATAAAAAATACACCATCGTGTAGCCAATACAATTTTTCGCAATTTTATAACAAATTTGCCTATGGTTTGTACTTATTGGTATAAGAACAAAATCCCCTCAAACCAAATGTACAGTTTCTTTATCATGTTAGTATAGGGTACAGTTTCTACCAATAAAAAAAAATCCTCTATCCATGTCATTTTAAAAATTCAGCTGATAAATATTCATGATGTCATTATTTCATACATATACATTAAAGGGTTAACCTATTCCTTCATATAAACAGAGGAGGCTCAGATCAGACGGCTCCTGTAGGAGCTGTTTGATCAGGGTCTCCTACTTGCTTATAAAATTATAATAGAACTGACTCTTTGAGACGATTCTTAAGTATAGGGTTTAGTAGAGAAATACAGGAGCTATTGTCTGAACGTCGGAATCTGTTTGTATATCTGATTTTAATCCAGTCTACGAGGGGTGATTGATAAGTCCATGGCCTAGGGTAGAAACAGACCACTTATAAACATGCCATTTGATGGCCGTGTAGAAAAGGTGTTATAATCACTCTGCAGAGACAGAAGGTTTTTTTTCTCTCTGTTGTTTGCCAGAATTTGATTCTTAAAGCTACTTACTATGAGTACTTCTAAGCAAATGGACAACGTTGGCCATCACGCGATTATTCAATACCTTGGCCTCAAAGGCTTATCACCTAAGGAGATTGATGAGGACATGGTAGCTACAGTAGGGGAGCATGCCCCATGTTATAGCATGGTGAAAAAATGGGCCACTGAATTTAAACGTGGTTGAGAGAGTCTTGAAGATGTCCCCGTCCTGATGGGCCACCAACTGTCACCTCAGAGGACACCATCAATAAAATTCATGATATGATTATTACAGATAGGCGAATTACACAGTGGTACATTGCTACAGAGCTGGGTATATCACAGGAACGAGTCATGCAATTATCCATAATAATTTGCAAATGACAAAGGTTTTTGCCAGATGGGTCCCAAAACTTCTGAGTCTCGACCAGAAATGATTTCGGTGCAACATGTCCAGGGAAAACCTTGCCATGATTGAGTGGGATCAGGAGAAGTTTCTCAAGCAGTTTGTAACTGTTGATGAAACATGGGTTCACCACTTCGAACCTGAGACAAAACAACTGTCAAAACAGTGGAAACGCCCAGGATCAACAACCCCAAAAGAAGCCAAGTCGACAACATCGGCTGGGAAGGTGATAGCCACAGTTTTCTGGGATGCCAAAGGTGTGTTGCTAGTGGATTATCTTGAAAGAGGTCACATTATAACTGAAAGGTATTATGCTGACCTCATGAGGCAGCTTCGTGAAAAAATAAAGGAGACAAGGCGTGGCAAGCTGTCATTAGGTGTGCTCTTCCATCAGGACAATGCTCCAGCACACAAGTCCACTGTTGCCATGGCTGCCATTCAGGAATGTGGTTTCCAAATGGTTGAGCATCCACCATATTCCCCTGATTTAGCACCCTCTGACTGATGATGACGTCAAACAAGCTGTTGAAGCATTTCTTTAGGCCCAAGATGCCACCTTCTACAGGAAAGGTATCCAAATGCTCCAACACTGTTGGACAAAGTGTGTAAGCTTGCAAGGTGACTACGTTGAAAAATAAATGAAAATATTGAGGTCAAACTGCTGCTCCCTGCCTCAGGCCACGGACTTATCAACCAGCCCTCGTATAACAATGGCAGATGAGTATCTATGTGCTTATTAAAAGTAATCTAAATAATTTCCATGACATTATACTTTCATGAATATTCATGAAGTAAAGGGTTAACTTAGACATGATTTCATCAACTTTGTTTTATTATGTATGCAAATGTAGCTCTGCAGTTGGAGAGGAACAAAGACAGCATTGCGCAGCAGTGGGAGAGGAACAAAGACAGCAATGCGCAGCAGTTGGATGGGAACAAAGACAGTAATGCACAGCCGTGGGAGAGGAACAAAGACAGTAATGCACAGCAGTGGGAGAGGAACAAAGACTGTAATGCACAGCAGTGGGAGAGGAACAAAGACAGTAATGCACAGCAGTTGGAGAGGAACAAAGACAGTAATGCACAGCAGTGGGAGAGGAACAAAGACAGTAATGCACAGCAGTGGGAAAGGAACAAAGCTAGCAATGCGGCAATCTGTGAAATCCCAGTACCAAAGCAAACACAGATAGCCAGCGGTGGAGAGAACAAAGTTATTGATGAGAAGACTAAGGAGGAAGAGGAATGGTGTGAGGTAGGCGATGACCTTAACCCTATCCTTCATATAAATGCATTTGCCAACAGAGTAGACTCAGATCAGACGGCTTCTATAGGAGCCATCTGATCAGGGTCTGCTCTGTTTGTTTACATGGTCTAATATAGATCTGATTTTACAGTTTCTGCCTAAACCAAAATGTCTTGTGTTCATGTCATTATAGAAATTAAGCCAATTAATATTGATGATGTAATTATTTCTTACATGAATATTCAACAGAGAATGGGTTAACAATCAGTTTATTTTATGTTTACTTGAGACACCAAGCAGAACCTGATCAGATGGCTCCTATAGGAGCTGTCTGATCTAAGTCTATTCTGTTTGCAAAGGTGTAAAATGCGTATTTATGGCGTGAAGGATTAATGCGGATATGTTTTTCCCGCTTGAGCATTAAGTGCTAAAGATGTGCTATAATGATAAGTGTATGTGCGTTGTCTATCGTCATCCAGCAACAAGTTTGACCGACCCTTGAATTTTGAGTATTTTTAGTCAGAGCTACAGATAAGGTACATACTCTATTCTAAAATCGTCAATTCTACACCAAACTATATGTTGTGACCACTAGTTAGAATTGTCTCTTTGAAACAAGGTTAAAGAGTGGTTGTAACATAGGGTTTGGTGGAGTTATTCTTTAAAATGTTTGAATTTACACATCTTATATGGACCTCTACCTTTAATGATAGTTTTACTTGTGCAAGTCTTTGTTATTTGTCATACACCTGAAGGGGATGGGGGGTTGGGGTTGAGTATATGCACAGAAGTTTTGTAGGATTGTCTTTGAAGTCATTAGGGTCTCATTTGCAAAAGTCACTTGTTCCAATTGAAAACCTTCAGGAATGTTAACACATTTTGCTGTGTTTTAGGTCCAAAGTAAGAGAAAGCGTCATAGCAGTAAGGAGCAGTCAAATGACGTTAGACAAATGTCAGCTCCGTATGTCAATCCAGCCGTAATGATTGGACAGAAGAATCAGAGAAAGTCCAACTTTGATCGACTTGTTGGACGGATGAGAGTAGAATTCCCAAATGCAGACAGGTATGTTTAGCTACTTGCTGCATAGAAAAAAGTCATTCAAGGTATGCTTGAATGGAAAATATTTCAGCTAATAATTTTCGGGCAAGAAATAATGATATCATGAATAATTTATATTATTTCATAAACAAACAGTATAGACCCTGATCAGATAGCTCCTGTAGAGTCTACTGTGCTTGCAAAGATGTAAATAGGTGTATTTATCCATTTATTCCATGAATATTCATTTTCAAAAATAATGACATGAATATTACAGGGAACACTTGTTATAACAACATTCGATGTAACGGAATATTAATTATGCTGACATGAAAGCTATCTGAACGACTTTCACCCTGCATTAAACTGCCACCTTTTCACAGACCAATATTGATGCTAATTTGAACTTCCAGTGAAGAGGGGTGTTTCTGATCTGGGTCTACTCTGTTTACAAAGGCATAGAAAGGCATAGTTATGGATAAAATAATTAATTTGTTCCACTCTGCTTTATGAATTTTATTTCTTATGCAAAGATTTGAGATCCAATTGAAAAGCATAGTAACTTGTAACTCATCTTCTCTCTTTGGAATCCAAATTCCTCCAGTGTTTGTAAAGGCGTAGAACGATGTATTTCTGTAGTCAAGGGTAAATGCTCACATGTAAGTGATACTGTATTTATTAGGTCAACTGGTTTCTTATCTCAGGTGTATTCAGCGTTTTTATAACATGCTTAGGGTTAACCCTTCCCTCTTATAAGTGCATTTTCACACATTTGCAAACAGAGTAGACCCAGATCAGACGGCTCCTAGAGGAACCATCTGATTAGGGTCTGCTCTGTTTGCTAATGGAGTTTGAAAGATCTTTTCTTACTAAAATGGCTACAATTTTTCACTTTCCATATTTCATAATATCTATTTTGCCCATGAATATTCAGTAGATATTGAAATTAGGAATAAACAGAATAGGGAAAAAGTTAATCTGTAATCACCTTTTCAAACATTTGATAGTGATAGACCTTGCAGTTAACCCTTTACTCCATGTATATTCATGTAAGAAATAATTACATATAATAGCACTTGAACACAGAAAGTTTTGGCCATGGCAGAAACTGAAGTATCATATCTATATTATATCATATTAAAGCAAACAGAGCAGACCCTGATCAGATGGCTCCTATAGGAGCCGTCTGATCTGGGTCTACTCTGTTTGAAAAGGCAAAGGAAGGCATATTTATGAAGTGAAGGGTTAACCCATATGAATCATATTCACATCTTTGCAAACAGAGTAGACCCAGATCAGACAGTTCCTGTAGGTTCCTGATCAGGGTCAACACTGTTTACTTATGGAATACAGATGTGATCTACAGTTTCTGCCACAGTAAAAACTTTCCTTGTAGAAAGGTATAATTATTTATGGAGTTAAATCCTTTTTTTCATATAAACGCATTTTCATGCATTTGCAAGTAGAGTAGACCCAGATCAGATGGTTCCTGAAGGAGCCATGTGATCAGGGTCAGGTCTGTTTGTTGATTGAATTTCATGGATCAGTTTCTTTATCTTCTAAAATAGTTACACAGTTTCACCTTCCATATTTCATTATAACTATTTTCTCCATGAATATTCAGTAGGTAATGCAATTTTGAATAAATATGGAACAGGGAAAGGGATAAAGGTTAATGAGATTTGATCCTGTCCTATTTTACAGTCAGGAAATTATAGATGCCATCACAAATATCCGTGCAAGCCGAGGCAGTCTGAGTGGAATGAACATGGAAAACATTCTGGAGAAGGCTCATACCTACATCAAGTCCAAAAACCAACCCAAGGTATTGTTATGCAGGGATACAATAGGGAAACGACTTGGCTAAAACATTTTGCAAAAGCAGAAGCCTTCTGAACTGGACTTTTAGTAAAGAACTTAGGCAGATGGCTGCTTAATGTATGGTGAAAGTCATGCAGAAAGTCATGTCTTTGCAAACAGAGTAGACCCAGATTTAATGGCTTGTGTAGGAGCCATTTAATTAGGGGTTGCTTTGTTTGCGTTTGAAATTATAATAGATCTGACTCTATAGTTTCCAAAAAACAGTTCATGTATAAATACCATTATAACAGTTCTGCTAATAAATAAACATTCATGATGTTATTACTTCTTACATGAATATTCAACAGGGAAATGGTTTACAGCCTGTGTGTGTAGCATGCCAAGGGTCACATTATTGACAAGGGCATTAATTGTGTCATGTACATTTTCATTTGAAAACAGATGTTTGGTTGAAGATTAAACCTTTCCCTGAAGGGACATTTATATGAAGGAAAGGGTTAACCCTTTCCCTCATATAAACATGTTTTCACACATTTGCAAACAGAATAGACCTAGATCAGACGGCTCCTAAAGGAGCCGTCTGATCAGGGTCTGCTCTGTTTGCTAATAGAATTTGATAGCCCTGTTTCTTAGCTTTCTAAAATTTCTACAATGTTCCATCTTTCATATTTCTTTTTATCTATTTTGTTAATGAATACTGAGTAGGTATTGAAATTTGCAATAAACATAGAACAGGGAAAGGGTTAAAAAAAAAAGTACTAAACAAAAGCTTTCAATTCACCATTTCATACTCTCTTGATGCTCTTCTGTTTTCAGACTATTCCTGGTCTTCATATCAGTCGACCCACACAGAAAGCCAACTTGCCACCAAGGTTACAGGCAAAGTTGAAGAAACCTCAAGTCAGTCCAACCCCAGCTGCAGCTTTAACCACACCTGTCACACCTGCTACATCTTTCATGCCTAACCCTCATCCTAATGACCAGGTAAGCTGCTGCTAGTGTTTGCCCAATGTGCCTTGGAAGGGGTACCTGTATATTGTTTTGCATGATGGTCAGTCCATTGGTCAATTAACACATTACTTGATAGGCTAATTTAGATCCAACCTCTTTGAGTAAATTTGGAGCATTTACTGCAAAAAAAAAGAAAATTTTAGAATTATGTAGTTTTTAAACAATTTTGATAAATAGAGCATTTGCTCAATTTCTCACAATAGTTTCAAAAAGTGACTTTTACAGAGGCGTCAATATGAGGGAATGAGTTAAATGGTGTCCAATCAACAACTCAACAACCTTTTAACTTCATACACAGTAGAAAGTTATTCACGATGAAAGGTGAAACTTAGACAAAATATAATCTAACCAATAACTCATCCAGCTTTTCTAGTAGAGTTTTCATATTTGATGGGGAGGTTGTTCATGATGAATAGATTACTCCTATTGATGTTGAGGTCAGTAGATAATGGTGATTCTCAAACACAAAGGTTAAAGGTCAAGTTTCTAAAAGAATAATGTGTGGCCATAACCTTTGGAATTTTAGGAACATAGACTTCATACTTAATGTCTTAAAACTTAACCTTGACCATACATTTTGAACTATTACAGATCTGTAGAAACTTCATACTTGGCATGCTTTCACATCACATGAGATTGCAACTTTTTAGAGGAGCCATATCAGGTCAAGTTCACACTTCAAGGTCAAATTTCTGACTTTAACATTGGTGATAACCTGGAACTGTTAAAGATGTAGACTTCATATTTGTTATGGTTACTCATGTCATGAAATGTTTTTGTGGTGCGATGTCATGATTATATTTCAAGGCCAAAGGTCCAAATAATAGGTCAGTTACCATTGGAGGTCTGAATATTTTCCAAGCATCTCTTCTTAATTCTGGTTACATCTGAAACATCATGGGGATGTTCGAGCCTCTGAAATTTTATCTCAAGTCAGAGCCTTTATTATACCCCCACAAACAGAGTTTGAGGGGGGTGTACTGGAATCAGCCTGTCGGTTGGTCGGTCGTTGGACGTCGGTCGTTGGTCTGTCCGCAAAATCTTGTACTTTCAACTCCTCCTTCAGTTTCAACCCGATTCATTTGATACTTGCCATAAATGTTACTCAGGTGTAGTAGATGTGCAAGACACAAATTTCAGGTCTCTTTGACCTTGACCTTTGGCCTTGAAATTGGCAGGCAAAAGCTTGTACTTTGAACTCCTCCTTCACTTTCAACCTGATTCACTTGATACTTGGCATAAATGTTACTCAGGAGTAGTAGATGTGCAAGACACAAATTTCAGGTCTCTGTGACCTTGACCTTGACATTTGGCCTTGAAATTGGTCTTGAAATTGGCAGGCAAAATCTTGTACTTTGAACTCCTCCTTCAATTTCAACCTGATTCACTTGAAACTTGGCATAAATGTTACTCAGGAGTAGTAGATGTGCAAGACACAAATTTCAGGTCTCTGTGACCTTGACCTTTGGCCTTGAAATTGGTCTTGAAATTGGCAGGCAAAATCTTGTACTTTGAACTCCTCCTTCAATTTCAACCTTATTCACTTGATACTTGGCATAAATGTTACTCAGGTGTAGTATATGTGCAAGACATAAATTTCAGGTCTCAGTGATATTGACCTTTGGTCTTGAAATTGGCAGGCAAAATCTTGTACTTTGAACTGCTCCTTCACTTTTAACCTGATTCACTTGATACTTGGCATAAATATTACTCAGGAGTAGTATATGTGCAAGACATAAATTTCAGGTCTCAGTGATATTGACCTTTGGTCTTGAAATTGGCAGGCAAAATCTTGTACTTTGAACTGCTCCTTCACTTTTAACCTGATTCACTTGATACTTGGCATAAATGTTACTCAGGAGTAGTATATGTGCAAGACATAAATTTCAGGTCTCAGTGATATTGACCTTTGGTCTTGAAATTGGCAGGCAAAATCTTGTACTTTGAACTGCTCCTTCACTTTTAACCTGATTCACTTGATACTTGGCATAAATGTTACTCAGGAGTAGTAGATGTGCAAGACACAAATTTCAAATCTCTGTGACCTTGACCTTTGGCCTTGAAATTGGTCTTAAAATTGGCAGGCAAAATCTTGTACTTTGAACTCCTCCTTCACTTTCAACCTGATTCACTTGATACTTGGCATAAATGTTACTCAGGAGTAGTAGATGTGCAAGACACAAATTTCAGGTCTCTGTGACCTTGACCTTTGGCCTTGAAATTGGTCTTGAAATTGGCAGGCAAAATCTTGTACTTTGAACTCCTCCTTCAATTTCAATCTGATTCACTTGATACTTGGCATAGATGTTACTCAGGAGTAGTATATGTGCAAGACACAAATTTCAGGTCTCTGTGACCTTGACCTTGACCTTTGGCCTTGAAATTGGTCTTAAAATTGGCAGGCAAAATCTTGTACTTTGAACTCCTTCACTTTCAACCTGATTCACTTGATACTTGGCATAAATGTTACTCAGGAGTAGTAGATGTGCAAGACACAAATTTCAAATCTCTGTGACATTGACCTTTGGCCTTGAAATTAGTCTTAAAATTGGCAGGCAAAATCTTGTATGGCGAACTCCTCCTTCACTTTCAACCTGATTTACTTGATACTTGGCATAAATGTTACTCAGGAGTAGTAGATGTGCAAGACACACATTTCAGGTCTCTGTGACCTTGACCTTTGGCCTTGAAATTTGCAGGCAAAATCTTGTACTTTGAATTCCTCCTTCAATTTCAACCTGATTCACTTGATACTTGGCATAAATATTACTCAGGAGTAGTAGATGTGCAAGACACAAATTTCAGGTCTCTGTGACCTTGACCTTTGGCCTTCAAATTGGTCTTAAAATTGGCAGGCAAAATCTTGTACTTTGAACTCCTCCTTCAATTTCAACCTGATTCACTTGATACTTGGCATAAATGTTACTCAGGAGTAGTAGATGTGCAAGACACAAATATCAAATCTCTGTGACATTGACCTTTGGCCTTGAAATTGGTCTTAAAATTGGCAGGCAAAATCTTGTATGGGGAACTCCTCCTTCACTTTCAACCTGATTTACTTGATACTTGGCATAAATGTTACTCAGGAGTAGATGTGCAAGACACAAATTTCAGGTCTATGTGACCTTGACCTTTGGCCTTGAAATTTGCAGGCAAAATCTTGTACTTTGAACTCCTCCTTCAATTTCAACCTGATTCACTTGATACTTGGCATAAATATTACTCAGGAGTAGTATATGTGCAAGACACAAATTTCAGGTCTCTGTGACCTTGACCTTTGTCCTTGAAATTGGTCTTGAAATTGGCAGGCAAAATCCTGTACTTTGAACTCCTCCTTCACTTTCAACCTGATTCACTTAATACTTGTTTTGGCTTGTAATATGGGGAGTTGGTGTCGCAAACTCCTCCTTCAGTTTTAAAGTTACTGAATTTATATTTGGGATACGTAATAGTCACAAATAGCGGATGCGCAAGACACAATTTTCATGTGTTTACGGTTAGCCATTGTAGAATTATCCCCCCCTGAACTTTGAATATTTTTGCATGAAACATTGGGAGTTGGTTTCACAAACTCCTCCTTCATTTTGAAACTTATTAAATTGATACTTGCCATACATACTAAACACGAATAGTACATGTGCAAGGCACAATTTTCCTGTGTTTAGTGTTAGCCATTACAGAATTTTCTCTATTTTAACTTTGGGTAATTTTGTTATTTGGTCCTGTTACATGTTCAAAACTTGGATTTTCAATCAAGGCTGCCGTGTGGGGGTATTCATCACCTTTAGTGATAGTGATAGTTTATGAATGAAAGAGGGCAGAGGTTTTCACAATAAATGACCTAGGGGCTCAAAACATAAAACAGGTCTTTTACAATATTTAAAATGGAACAGATGGGGTATTGCTGTTACTGAGAATGAACCCTTGTATTGGAGAATGGGTAAATGAAAAAGAATAAGGAATGCCTTGCTTTGTATTTTCTTTTATTTATACTATGAAAACAAGTTTACATGAATTGCATGATCCCTAAGGGATTAACCTTTTCCCTGTTCTTTGTTTATTCCAAATTTCATTACCTACTGAACATTCATCGACAAAATAGTTCTAATGAAATATGGAAGGTGGAACATTATTACCATTTTAGACAATAAAGAACCAGATCTATCAAATTTCATTAGCAAACAGAGCAGACCCTGATCAGACTGCTCTCATAGGAGCCGTCTGATCTGGGTCTACTCTGTTTACAAATGCGTGAAAAACATTTATTTGAGGGAAAGGGTTAACTGTGTGGGTTGTGTTTTGCTGTTTTGTCTAAGGTTCTTTGAAAGAGAAAATGTTTTAGCACAACATTTCCACAGGACTAGAACCATTGCCACATTAGCAAATGGAACAAAAAGTCTGTTGGATGGTACCCCTCATCAGATTCATTTAGGTAACAGCCTGGCAAGGGGGATAGCGCCATGTCCTTCTGAGTAGGATTTTGATAACCTCCATCCCATTGAAATGAGCATGTAGGTGGGGAGGCGGAGAAGGAATGGGTGCCAAATGTAACTGTAAAGGTCTAAAAAAGAAAAATCATATTTAACTTTTTTTCAAAATGTGCACTTTTAACCCTTTACCATATAGATACATACATGTTCAAACACTTTTTCACGTATAGGCAAACAGAGTAGACCCAGATCAGATGGCTCCTGTTAGAGCCATCTGATCAATGTCTGCTGTATTTACTTATACAAATCTAATTCTACAGCTTGTGACATGGCCAAAATTTCCTATGTTTACATGCGATTATAAAAAAAGTCATCTGAATATTATTCATGATGTCATTATTTCATACATGAACATTCATGGAGTAAGAGGAACACTTTAAACCCCCACAAACAAAATTTGAGAGGGTATACTGGAATCACCCTGGTATCTGGTCGGGAAGTCTACGTCAGCATTTAACCCTTTCCTCCATATGAACATGTTTTTACGCATTCAAAAACAGAGTAGAACCAAATAAAATGGCTCCTTTAGGAGCCATCTGATCTGGGTCTGCTCTGTTTGCTAATGGAATTTGATAGATCTGTTTTTTATGCCCCCCAGATCAGATCTGGGGGGCATATTGTTTTTGCCCTGTCTGTCTGTTTGTCTGTTTGTTTGTCAGCAACTTTAACATTGGTCATAACTTTTGAGCCAGTACAGATAGAGACTTGATATTTGGTATGCATATGTATCTCATAAAGCCGCACATTTTGAGGGGTGACATGTCAAGGTCAAGGTCATCCTTCAAGGTCAGAGGTCAAATATATGGGTCAAATCACCGACTTTAACATTGGCCATAACTTTTGGACCAGTAGAGATAGAGACTTGATATTTGGCATGCTTGTGTATCTCATGAAGCCGCACATTTTGAGGGGTGTTATGTCAAGGTCAAGGTCATCCTTCAGGGTCAAAGGTCAAATTGTCTGTTTTTTGGTCTGTAACTTTAACGCAACTTTAACATTGGTCATAACTTTTGAGCCAGTACAGATAGAGACTTGATATTTGGCATGCATATGTATCTCATTAAGCCGCACATTTTGAGGGGTGACATGTCAAGATCATCCTTCAAGGTCAGAGGTCAAATATATGGGTCAAATCACTGACTTTAACATTGGCCATAACTTTTGGACCAGTAGAGATAGACACCCATGCCAAATATGTGTGTCTATCTCATGAAGCTGCACATTTTGAGGGGTGAAATGTTAAGGTCAAGGTCATCCTTCAGGGACAAAGGTCAAATTGTCTGTTTCTTTGTCTGTAACTTTAACATTGGTCATAACTTTTGAGCTAGTACAGCTAGTGACTTGATATTTGGCATGCATATGTATTTCATAAATCCGCACATTTTGAGGGGTGACATGTCAAGGTCAAGGTCATCTTTAAAGGTCAGAGGGTCAAACACATGGGTCAAATCACCGACTTTAACATTGGTCATAACTTTTGAGCAAGTACAGATAGAGACTTGATATTTGGCATGCATATGTATCTCATAAAGCCGCACATTTTGAGGGGTGACATGTCAAGGTCATCCTTAAAGGTCAGAGGTCAAACATATGGGTCAAATCACTGACTTTAACATTGGCCATAACTTTTGAACCAGTATAGATAGAGACTTGATATGTGGCATGCTCATGTATCTCATGAAGCTGCACAGTTTGAGGGGTGAAATGTCAAGGTCGTCCTTCAGGGTCAAAGGTCACCAACTTCAAATTGGCCATAACTTTTGAACCAATAGAGATAGAGTCTTGATATATGGTATGCATGTGTATCTCATGAAGCTGCACATTTTGAGGGGCAACATGTCAAGGTCAAGGTCATCTTTTAGGGTCAAAGGTCACCGACTTTAACATTGGCCATAACTTTTGAACCTGTAGATGCAGACTTGACATTTGGTATGCATGTGTATGTCATGAAGCTGCACAGTTTGGGGGTGACATTTCAAGGTCAAGGTCATCTTTCAGGGTCAAAGGTCACCGACTTTAACATTGGCCATAACTTTTGAACCAGTAGAGATACAGACTTGATAGTTGGTATACATGTGTTTCTCATTTGGCTACACAGTTTGAGGGGTAACATGTCAAGGTCAAGGTCATCCTTCATGGTCAAAGGTCACCAACTTTAACATTGGCCATAACTTTTGAACAAGTAGAGATACAGACTCGATATGTGGTATGCATGTGCACCCCATGAAGCTGCACAATTTGAGGGGTGACATGTCAAGATCAAGGTCATCCTTTAGGGTCAAATATCATATCGAGGGGGCATAGTGTTTCACAAACACATCTTGTTACTTTCTGAAATGGCTGTCATGTGAGGAAGCCTCCCAGCTGGCTTGCGGTAGGTCGGTTGTTCTACCTGGATGTTCTGTGCACAAAACAATGCAATTAGTTCATTGCGCAGAAGAGCCTCTGTGGTCTTCCTTCACCTGTATTAAGCTGGACGTCGTGATATGACTGAAATACTATTAAAATCACGTAAAACCTGATAAAAACCAAACCAAACCAAACTAAAATGGCTCCAATGTTCTACCTTCAATATTTCATTATAACTATTTTATCAATGAATATTCAGTAGGTATTGAAATATGGAATAGGGAATGGGTTCAACATGGGTAGTTTGTTTCACAAATTCCTTCTTCAGTTATTATAGTTGGCAAACATAATAATGAATAGTGAATGTGCAAGACTCAGTTTTTATGCGTTTAGCGCAAGGTATTGCATAATTATCCCCCCTTGAACTTTGAGTAATTTTTATGATCTTGGAATTAAACGTGTAGTTGAGTGTCGCAAACTCCTCCTTCAATTTGAAAGTTATTGAATTGATACCTGCCTACATTATAACTATGCATATACAATTGATATTTGCTATTCATAATAACCGTCCAAAGTAGATGTAGGAGAAGCAATTTTCATGTGTTTAGCGTCGAGCATTGCAGAATTATCTCCCCTTGAGTTTTGCGTATCTTTGTCATTTGGATCTGTAACATTTGTAGTTTGTGTAAACTCCTCTTTCAAATTTTTTTCAACAGATTTCAATGACAGTTTATATATTTGATGTCTAAACACTATGAAGTGTATATGTGCAGTAAATAATTTTTGTTTTCCATATCCAGGTTATATGGCCTTGAACTTAGATGTAATGGTTTACTGTTGTATAGGGGTAACTGTGAACATGTGACTACTTCTCGGCCCTAACTCCTTCGTACCCATTTGACAAACCGTGGCCGATTCTGGTACTGTACATTTCATGTAGTTTCGGAATCGACCACGATTTTTGAATGCTTCTTACCATGAATATTCCGGACCCAGCTATGTAAGAGACAGAAAACAAGAATCCGTTCTTTTATATCTTCCAAACAAATACCGGAATTTTATGAGCTACTGTGTGTGCAAAAGTGCATATAAACCTAACTCGGAATTCCTTTGATAAGTACACCAGTGCAAGTGTCTATCCATGATCTACTTATTATCAAGCCAACTTCGGCAGAGACAAGAAGGCGAATATGCACAGTTTGACAATTGAAGTATGTATGCAATTTTCTGTGTCTTGGTCAAGTTTAATAACCAGCAAGAATACATTAGGCACATTGGAGCTTTGGCCCTTGGCCAAATTTGGCTGTTTCAGCATTGTCCGTTCTCAAACTCAATGATTTTCTGTCTGACCATGTACAAACTTCCTGGAAATTTTTTACAGAAATAAAATAATGATCAAGTTAGATAAGCAGCTAAATTTCTCGAGGCGTGTCAGGATTATGTCCCTTGAAAATAATAAAAAATGCCTGTTTTAGCCTTGCCACTCCAATAGTTTTCATCAGATCTTTAACCAATGTACTGAAAATATTTGTGAGTTCATTATAAAGCAAATGATATAAAACATCCTGAAATCTTTTTTCCAATCATTTTTCAGACAGGAGCAGGTGGGAGACAATATGTTTTTCTTAAAAACAAGCTCTAGTTAATATTCATTATGTCAATATTTCTTGCATGAATATTCGTGGAGTAAAGGGTTGATATATCAGTCCCTGCCGGGCTGTTTTACCTACTATTAGAGTCTAGACCCAGATGCACTCCACATTGTATATATGACAGCTGCCTGAACTCTTTACTATGTGCAGTGTACAACAGGTGATATTGACTGAACTGGGTTATATGTAAAATGACAAGCCTTACCATTTCTTTTGAGTTAGACTTTTGCTGTATTCTGTAGAATACAGGTCCATGATCACATGCTCCAACCTGGATATCAGGTGCTGTGGTAAAGTTCCCTCCAGGCTTTAGGTATGTTGTGGCATTTGTGGCTTTACAGTGGCTGCAATAGTAAAGGGATTTCAGCCACGCTTTCAGTCTATTTATCTCTAATTATACCCCCACCACATGTGGTGGGGGCTATATAGGAATCACCTTGTCCGTCCGTCCGTCACGTTTTTCCTGGACATTTGCTTTTTTTCTTGAAAACTACTTTTGATACCACCTTCAAACTTAATACATATGATGTGTTATGTGGGGGACAATCTTCTCCATATTTCATTACTCTTGCACAAAATTTGACAGAATTCTGCCCCTGTTTAACTTCTTATTTTGTCTCTTAATTGGGGCATATTTTTGGGACATGCCATTTTCTTGAAACTTATGATATTGTCTTCAAACTTGGTACACATTATGAGGGTGATGAAAAGATGTGCAGTCAACAAGGGTTGTAACTCTAAATTCATTTTTGAGGGATTTATTCCCCTTAGTTACTTTTCAGAAGCAATTTTTTGTCCGAAGCATAACTTCTTAAGTATTGTAGGCAAAAATGTGAAACTTTATACAGTTGAACTTCGATATCTCGAACTTCAAGTGACTATACAAATAAGTTCGAGATAACAGAAGTTCGAATTATCCGCTTTCTAATCTGAACAATTTCTTGAGTTCACAGCTTAATACAGGTCTAAAGTAATGCTGAAAGCTCCTGTAGGAGTTCGAGATATCGATGTTCAACTGTATATGGATAGGGGGTGATGAGAGGATGTGCAGTCAACAAGGGTTGTAACTGAATTCATTTTTGAGGGAGTTATTCCCCTTAGTTACTTTTCAGAAGCAATTTTAAGCTCGTCTGTTTCGAAGAAATCACAAGCTATTGTCGTAACTCCGGCGTCCGCGTCGTCGTCCAAAATCTTAACATTGACCATAACATGTTCAATTTTTCATTTACAACCTTCATTTTTGGTATGCATGTTCATCTTGATAATGACGACAGACGAGTGTTTGCACCCGCTTGCGATGCTTTTGTTTGTCCAGAGCATAACTTCCTAAGTATTGTAGGCACAACTGTAAAACTTTATGTATAGATAGAAGGTGATGAGAGGGTGTGTAGAATCAGATCTATAAGCAATCAAGGCAGATCCTGGTCAGACAGCTCCTACAGGAGCCCTCTGATCTGGGTCTACTCCTTTGCAAAGGTTTCTACAGTGTCTCTGTCAAGTAAACAGTCAATGCAGGGTGAAAGTCATGCAGAAAGCTCTTATGGGAACCTTTTGCATGACTTTCACCCTGCGTTTAGCTGCCACAAGTCTTAGAGATTGGCATTCATACTAATTTTGACATTTCATTTTGAGAACTTTTATTATACCCCCACAAACGAAGTTTTGGGGGGTATATTGGAGTCACCATGTCTGTCTGTTCGTCCGTCCGTCCGTCTGTTCATTCATCCGTCCGTCCGGATCATAAGTTCTAAAGTATAAAAGCTATTGACTTTAAACTTCATATACAGATAGATCACATTGACCGCAAGTTCAGTGCACAAGGTTAATAACTCTGTTTTCAGTATTTTTGGAGTTATTGCCCTTTGTTATTTTTCTCAAAATCTGGCTTGTCCAGATCATAACTTTCAAAGCATAAAAACTATTAACTTCAAACACAGATAGAACACATTGACCACAAGTGCAGTGCATAAGGTCCATAACTCTGTCTTCAGTATTTTTGGAGTTATTGCCCTTTGTTACATTTGTCAAAGTCTGGTGTGTCTGGATCATAATTTCAAACGTATAAAAGCTCTTGACTTCAAATTTCATATACAGATAGATCACAATGACCACAAGTGCAGTGCACAAGGTTTTTAGTTATTGCCTTTTGTTATTTTATTCAAAATCTGGCTTGTCCGGATCATAACTTTCAAAGTATAAAAGCTACATATACAGAAAGACGCAATTGACCACAAGTGCAGTGCACAAGGTCCATAACTCTGTCTTCAGTATTTTTGGAGTTATCGCCCTTTGTTATTTTTGTCTGGCTTTTTTTAATAAATGAAGTTCTTTTTTCGGAGCTTTTCTCTGTTATGCCTCAACAGAACTTTTTTAACATTTGCAGTATTGTTGAACACTATCTGAATTTCTTCACCTGCGATAAAGGTTTTGATTTTTCGCTTCGTGCATGAATGTATGATCTCCCTTTTCGTAATTTACCGAATGAAAAATTAGCGGTCTGGAGCTTTATTTCTATAACCCCATCTCTGTGTCAAATGTGCTAGTGGGGGTATTAATCACCTTTAGTGATAGTTCTAGTTGTACATGAAAAAACATATGATCTTTTTTCTTAGCACAGCTCAAATATATGGTGAATAACTTACTTCCAAGGTTGTCCCACAGAGACGAGAAATCTAGCCAGAATATTTGTTATGTCATTCACTTCAACACTTTCACTTGTATCTATGTTCAAGTGCTTACTGTGGCCTGTACCAAGTGATATTGAAAGAGCCAATGCAGTCCAACATACATGTATATAGTAGTTGCACATTGTCCTTATTTACAGTTAATTTTAAATTTGTTCATAAAAGTTAACCCTTTCCCTGTTCTATATTTATTCCAAATGTCAATACCTACTTAACATTCATTGACAAAATAGTTCTAATGAAATAGGGAAGGTGGAACATTGTAGCCATTTTAGAAATTAAAGAAACAGATCTGTCAAATTCCATTAGCAAACAGAGCAAACCCAGATCAGACTGCTCCTCTAGGAGGGGTCTGATCTGGGTCTTCTCTGTTTGCAGATGCGTGAAAATGCATTTATGTGAAGGAAAGGGTTAACCCTTTGCCTGCTAAGCATGGTGTTACTGGCATTTGCAAACAACTTGGATCCAGATAAGACACCAAGTAAATTGGCATCTGATCAGGATCCAAGCTGTATGACTCTCAGTCAATAGTTTCTTTAAACTTTGAAAGAATTGGAAGTAAGCGAAAAATGTTACAGATTGGAGATTAAGCAGACATCATTTTATAGTTGAAAAAGGGTTGATAAGCTTATAGCAGATAAGAAGTCTTTATATAGATCTTATCATCTCCATTATAGTGAGATAAGTCACAGTACATTTGTATTTAGAATGAAGTTTGAAAACAGAATGAAGTTTGAAAACAATGTCAGTTGCATTTATTCAATGGAACATCAGTAGGGACATACCTATTGCTTCTTGTCATTTGTCAGTTGTTGCTAATTAGTGAATGTGTCAGTTGGTGTCACTGTAAATTGTTTGTAGCAAGGAGCAAAGAGCAATTAGCGTGTCCCTACCTGATAGGCCTTTGCAAACAGTGTAGACCCTGGTAAGATGTATCTTGTAGGAGTCATCTGGTTAGTCCGTTCTGTTGGTTTATGGAACTTACAGAATTAAACCCAAACTTTCTGTCATGACCATACCTTCCCTTGTATCATAAGAATGAATATTCATGAAGTGACAGATTTTTGAATGATTATTCATTTGGTAAAGGTTTAACCCGTTGCTCCATGAATGTTCATGTTAGAACTTAGAAATTATGACATCATGAATATTAATTAGATTAATTTTCAAAATGGCATATTAAAATATGAATGTTTTTTCCAAAGCAGAAACTGTAGAGTCAAATCTTTAATACATGTAATTTCATAAGCAACAGAGGTGGGATTTTTCCACGGATTTCTGTGGATCCTATAGGAGTCATCTAATCAGAGTCTGCACTGTTTGCTTATGGAATTTGAAAGATCTGTTTCTTTACTTTCAAAAATGGCTATAATCAGAGCAACAGATAGGGGTGCGTACCTAAATACTAAATTTGTCATGTCTCCACCAAACCCTATACTGTGATCACTCTTTAGAATCGTCTCGAAGAGACTATTCTAAAGAATGGTCACAGTATAGAGTTTGGTGGAGAAATAAAGGAGTTATTCTTTAAAATATTTTAATTTACACATCTTACCTAGAGCTCTGCTATAATGTTCCACCTTTGATATTTTGTTGTAAACTATTTTGGGTTATAACTTCTCACCACATTTCACAGAAATGGTCTACAGGCGACCCCCCATCAGTATAAATCATTCATAGGAATGATGCTTAGATGGTCATCTATTAAAGTGATAGCCTCAGAACAATTTCAGTAGATGTACTAAATATATCATTTGGCCTATTGAATAGGTGAATGATACAGAGCCGTCATAGCCATCTGGTTTATACATGTATTATTTTGCGAGAATTAAATGAATCTAACATTCAAAATAGGTAAAATCTGGTAAAAAATATTTATGAAGTAAAGGCTTATCCGCTGTAATTTCAGTTTGAAGAGGAGGATATTTGTCCTATCTGCCATGACCCACTCAGCAGTGAAGCAGTAAAGAAGTTAGACTGCTACCATGTGTTCCATACCCAGGTTAGAAGGTTTTATTTTTTCTCCCATATCTTATTTACCCCAAGTATTAACACTTTCCTTCATATAAACACCTTTTTATATGCATATGCAAACAGAGTAGACCCAGATCAGACAGCTCCTATTGGAGCCATCTGATCAGGGTCTGCTCTGTTTGCTTTTGACATGATATAGATCTGATTCTACAATTTTTGTCAAAACATTCAGATCATCATCATCATTATCATCATCATCATCAACATGATAAATATTTCTGATGTCATTATCTCTTCCTTAAATATTGAACGAGGCAAATGTTTACAACACCAAGTTCCTCTCTCCACTGGAGGCAGAATGAATCAATTGAGAATCACTTTGATAGCTTTAAATTAGACTGATAGAGTAGCAAATTGTGTAGATCCTGGCCATATGGCTCCTAAAGGAACTGTGATCTAGGTCTGCGTTATTTACCACAGTTTGGTCTGAAGGAACTATTAGATCTGGGTCTGCACTAGACCTATAGTTATGCATAAGCAAATCAGAGCAGACCCAGATCAGACGGCTCCTATAGGAGCCGTCTAATCTGGGTCGCCTCTGTTTGCAAAGGCGTAGAAAGGCGTTTTTATGGAGTAACGGGTAAATAAGTTAAAATTTAAAACATAGGACAACTAGAAACAGTTTAATAGTACAGTAAAGATTGCTTATAAGGTTTCGCATGGGACCGTGGTAAAGAAAACGTTATAACAGAGAAACGTTATAAATACTTTATCTTTCATTCTGAGCAACAAGCTACTTTTGTCCACTCAGCCTTTCACACGCTTCCGTTACTTCTTCTGAATCAATATTTGTTTCTATTTCTTACCGGATTGAGATAAAGTTTAAATCACTTTGTCGTTGTTTTTTAGGAACTCTGTGTCCGCATTTCCCATGATTGCATGTTAAAAAAAATCCCTTTTGTAAACATCTTTTCAAATTGCAAATGGCGGACGAATGATGTCGAGTGGAACTTCCGATTTTTAGCTCACCAGAGCACAAAGTGCTCAAGGTGAGCTATTGTGATACCCCTGTGTCCGGCGTCCGTCGTCCGTCTGTCCGTCTGTACGTCTGTCCGTCTGTCCGTCTGTCTGTCCGTCAACAATTTCAAACGACTTCTTCTCTGAAACCAACAGCCCAATTGTAACCAAACTTGGTCAGATACATACTGTGGGTGGGTGCTTCAAAAGTTGTTAAAAGATAGTGGGTGGGGCCATGGGTCTTGTTGCCATGGCAACCGAACACAATATCTAGAAAAATCTTCTTCTCCAGAATGACTTGTCCGATTTGAATATAGTTTTCACCAAAATGTTTCTCAGTTGATAGACTTCAAAAGTTGTTAAAAGAATTTTGATCCGGCAAAAAACATGGCCGCCAGAGGGCGTGGTCATTTTTTCCATATATGGTAATATGGATTTTTCATAGGAAAATCTTTAAAAATCTTCTTCTCTGAAACTGTAAAGCCTAGACGTTTGATATTTGGTTTGTAGCATGATCTTATGGTCCTCTACGAAGATTGTTCAAATTATGGCCCCTGGGCCAAAAATGGCCCTGCCCAAGGGCTTATCAGTTTTTCATAGGAAAATCTTTAAAAATCTTCTTCTCTGAAACTGTAAGGCCTAGACCTTTGATATTTGGTATGTAGTATGATCTTATGGTCCTCTACAAATATTGTTCAAATTATGACCCCCGGGCCAAAAATGGCCCTGCCCATGGGCTTATCAGTTTTTCATAGGAAAATCTTTAAAACTCTTCTTCTCTGAAGCTGTAAGGCCTAGACCTTTGATATTTGGTATGTAGTATGATCTTATGGGCCTCTACAAATATTGTTCAAATTATGACCCCCGGGCCAAAAATGGCCCCGCCCATGGGCTTATCAGTTTTTCATAGGAAAATCTTTAAAAATCTTCTTCTCTCAAACTGTAAGGCCTAGACCTTTTATATTTGGTATGTAGTATGATCTTATGGTCCTCTACAAATATTGTTCAAATTATGAACCCCGGGCCAAAAATGGCCCCGCCCAAGGGCTTATCAGTTTTTCATTGGAAAATCTTTAAATCTCTTCTTTTCTGAAACTGTAAGGCCTAGACCTTTGATATTTGGTATGTAGTATGATCTTATGGTCCTCTACAAATATTGTTCAAATTATGACCCCGGGCCAAAAATGGCCCCGCCCAAGGGCTTATCAGTTTTTCATTGGAAAATCTTTAAAAATCTACTGAAACTGTAAGGCCTAGACCATTGATATTTGGTATGACTAACATGATCTATTGGTCCTCTATAAATATAAATATAAAGTCCTCTGTGGCTTGTGGTCCTCTCCCAAGAATGTTTAACTTAAGACCCTGACCACTGGGAAAAACTTGGCCCTGCCTCAGGGCTTATCAGTTTTTCATGGGAAAAATACGAAATATTATTTTCCTCTGAAACCATAAGGCTTAGACCTTTAATTAATGGCATACTGCTTTGCCTTGTGGTTCTCTACCAAGGTTGTCCACATGATTTCTTGTGGTCAAAAATTGCCCCGCCCCTGGGGTTATCTCAGGTGAGCGCTTCAGGGCCTCATGGCCCTCTTGTTTCGAGGGTTAATACAGCTCTTAGAATTTGATGTCGTATTATAAAATAAGATCGAGATCAGGTTCCAAGCAGTCATAGTTTTAACAGGATACAGATTAAGAAAAGCACGAAAGTAAAGTTCTACAAATCAGACTTTGAGTTTTGACAGATCAGATTCAACGGTGCGGTAATAATAAAACTCGGACCGAATCTCAGCAGGAAGTGAATGGTTTAAATTGAAGCAGCAATTCGCGGCTATTTATTCTTTATTTTAATTGACCCTGTACAAACGTATTTACTCAATGTTAAACAAAAGATGCCATACAATTAAGTGTCAAGTAATGACCCGAAGTTTACGTATTCGCTAAAGTGTTTGCAAGCATGCCTTTTGAGCGATTTTCACGGTTAATCGATTCCCACGCATGACCGTTGTCATCGCTACACTACGGGAAAACGTTATAATTACAGCTATTAGCGGTTTGGGACAAACTCTCTAAAATGTTAAAAATAGGAAATACGTTCAAAACAAGAACGTTGTATCTGATCTTTTGCAATATAGATAAAGAAGGCATTTGACCGGGACTCATCAATCTAAACGGTTTATCAAAGGAAACGTATTAACCAAGAACGTTCTATCAAATCTTTACTGTATCACAAAGCATTGCAATATTAAGCGAAAGATGCCATACAATTAAGTGTCAAGTAATGACCCTAAGTTTGCGTATTTCGCTAAAGTGTTTGCAAACATGCCTTTTGAGTGATTTTCACGGTTAATCGATTCCCACGCATGACCGTTGTCATCGCTACACTACGGGAAAACGTTATAATTACAGCTATTAGTGGTTTGGGACAAACTCTCCCAACTAAAATGTTAAAAACAGGAAATACGTTCAAAACAAGAACGTCGTATCTGATCTTTTGCAATATAGATAAAGAAGGCATTTGGCTGGGACTTGTCAATCTAAACGTTTTATCAAAGGAAACGTATTAACCAAGAACGTTCTATCAAATCTTTACTGTATCACAAAGCATTGCAATATTAAGCCTGCAAGACTATTTGCAATGGTATTATTCACACTATTAATACTATCACAATAGTCTTTTCTGGCCCCAATAACCAGCCATTGTCGGCACTATTTGCCAAAGTTTTTCTGTTGGAATACTATGGGTATAATCAAAATATTCTCTTCACAATTTGCTTTTGATGTAGATCATCTATTTGTAGATTTTCAATTAAATGACCTTCGTAAAGATGTGTAAATAACTTTGACATTTGATATTAAATGAGAAAAATATTTTAGATATTCTATGGAAAAGGATCTAAAATTTCCTGATATCCGGTAACCTATATTGGTATAATATTAACTCTAGTTATGCTTAACCCTTTCCTTCATATAAACACATTTCACACACTTTCAAACAGAGTAGACTCAAATGACTCCTATAGGAGCCGTCTAATCAGTGTCTGCTCTGTTTGCTAATGGAGTTTGGTAGATCTGGTTCTTTACTTTCTAAAAGGGCAATAATGTTCTACCTTCCATATATCACAATAATTATCTTATCCATGAATATTCAGTAGGTATTGAAACTTGGAATAAACATAGAACATGGAAAGGGTTAATTCTTGTTATGCTTAAGATCTAGATTTAACGCCTATTGTTTATTACCTATTTGTCTGTCTGTCCAAGATCTAGATTTAATGCCTATTGTTTATTACCTATTTGTCTGTCTGTCCAAGATCTAGATTTAATGCCTATTGTTTATTACCTATTTGTCTGTCTGTCCAAGATCTAGATTTAATGCCTATTGTTTATTACCTATTTGTCTGTCTGTCCAAGATCTAGATTTAATGCCTATTGTTTATTACCTATTTGTCTGTCTGTCCAAGATCTAGATTTAATGCCTATTGTTTATTACCTATTTGTCTGTCTGTCTAAAACATTTACCTTGACTGTATCTTTTGAACAATTAGAGATATAGACTTCACACTTGGCATGTAATCAGTGTATCACATCTGCAACTGTTGAGGTCCGACTTCAAAGTCAAAGGAAAAAATATATGTCAATAATGCCTGTTGAGGATATAGTGTTTCACACACATCTTTGAAAAAATGTTTTATTTATCTAATATAGAAGAGTGTTGTTGTTTTTGCAGTGTATCAGCCAGTGGGTAGAGATGGAAAGGACATGTCCAACATGCCGGCAGCATGCCTTGTTTCCTGAAGACTTCCCAAGGCTAGGGAAGTAGAGACATACCTTTAGCCGATACATCTCACCACTTACCAATTTCTGACATCCCATAACATGGGATGATTTGGACTGTTGTATCAATTGCAGAAGTTGTTCTATGAGTTGTAAACTCAGCAGTTCCAGAATAATTACGATGTCTAGGTTTCCATATTACATTCACAGTAGTTTTGCTATATTAACCCATTCCCTCATAGACTATTTTAAGATCCAACCTTTTTGAATTAATCTACTGAAAAAGCATTTACTGGAGAAAAGGAAACTTTTAGAATTATGTAGTTTTAAAACCATTGTGATAATTAGAGCATTTGCTCCTATGGAGCAAATGCTCTATTTCTCACAATGGTTTCAAAAGGTGACTTTTACAGAGGCATCAGAAGGTGTTAATATAAGGGAATGGGTTAACCCTTTCCCTAATTAACATTTTTGCTTGAATTGGTCACCTGATGAAAAAAGGGTCAACTAGATTTTTATACTGTATTTCAAGGGAATTTTAGCTTGGACAAAAAACATAGGATCATATGTATATCATACATGTAATCCCATAACCAAATAGTGCAGACCCTGATCAGATGGTTCCTAATGAAATCTGATCTAGGTGTGCTCTGTTTGCAAAGGTATGAAATGGTGTTTGTATGAGGGAAAGGGTACTGTTGCTTACTGAATGGAAGGGTTAAGAAAATCCGATTCTGTCAGTTTCTTTCACCTTTTACTCCATATATACACTTTTTTGAAAACAGAGCAGATCCAGATGATGATTAGACTGCTCCTATAGAATCATATCTATATTATATTACAAGCAAACCAATATCAGACGCCTGCTATAGGAGTTGTCTGATCTGAGTCTTATTTGTTTGTAAAGGTGTATATATGGAGTAAAGGGTTAGGAATTAACTTCAAGCCATGTCATAGGAAAGTTTGTCTTCCAATATGCACACAGTGAATATCCAGACCATCTATGGCATCTCTGATGGTGCCAAAATGGTTGTAACATGCTGATGCAAACATAGATCTCGGCCAACTTTCATAGGAAATCCAGATGACTATTTTATTTCTTTGTATGTCTCATTTGTTTATGTTTTGCTCTTCATTGTTCATTTCATAGCATACAACTCATTTTAAACTGATGATATTTTCAAATGAATTTACAGTAAGGCCTCTGTACAATTGTTACTCAGTAGAAGTCTGATGTTGGATCTTTAACCCATTCCTTCATAGGCTATTTTTAGACCCAACAGAGGCGTCAAATGGCATCAACATGAGGGCATGGATTAAGGCAGGTGGTAGTATATCTATCATATGCCAATAATCAACCAAAAGCTGAAAGCAAATTTAGGTGAAACAATTTGAAAGGTGTGCAGAAATCTCCCATCGGAGGTTTTTGCATTCATTCTTTACCTTAATGAATATTCATGTGTTAAGCAATAATACAAATAATAGATTTGTTATTAGGTTTTATGTTGCAAGATGTTATGGCACATACAGCCTGTGTAAATCGGTAGGATTATTTTCCTTGGGGCACAGTAGTTCCTTCTTCAACCATGAATATTCATGTAAGGAATAATGACCTCATGAATATTTACTTGATCAAGTTTTATAATTTTGCAAATGAGCACAGGAGTAATTTGTTTTCATACGCATTAAAAGGCATATGTATGGTGTGATGAGTTAAGCAAACATCTCTTGTTTATGTTTAAAGGTACAATTACCTTATAGAGATGCCTTTGCAAACACAAGACACCAGAATCCGACCACGCCTGTAGGAGCCATCTGATCAGCGTCTGCTCTGTTTGTTTTACTGTTTTAGCTATTGCCAAAATTTTACTATTTTCACATGCCATAAAAATTCAGCTAGTTAAAGATGTATTATGCGCATTTTTCGTATTAATTAATCAACATAGAAGCTGTACACGTATACATACAATGAAAATAATGCTTACAACCCATTTTCTGACAGGATATTTTTGTTCAGCTAAATATTATCGCTATCCAAATACTGCTAAATTCTTTAAAAGGAGCCTCCTTTCTAGAAACAGGGATTTTGTATGGATATCAGCGGACATCTTCGGCCAAAAACTGAATGACTCCAATTCTATTTTAGAACAACGCTTTGAACAATAATTAGGTTGTTATCACATGTACAATGGCTAACACTGGTTGTTGGCCTACATATACATCAAATGATTATTTTCGGTATGTAAATTTCCGACCAATGGCGAATGCTGTTCCGTTGGTTTCCGTAGCAATCCATTTTTCTAATTTTTCTGACACAAACAACCATTTACTAACCGTGCTGTTTAGTGTTGAATAAGTGTTAAGGTGCATAGTCTAGATTCCGATTTTGAAGTCAGTTTGAAATGCAAAATTTGGTGAAATTTGTGCAGCATACATCTTTAATACTGATTGTTTGGTTGCATTCGTGCAGCTTACTCTTATTTCAATAACTCACTTGACCCTTGTAAGAAATAATGACATCGGGAATATTTATCAGATGAATTTTTATAATGGTACAAAAATACAGAATATTTTTACCTTGGCAGAAACTAAACTCACATCTGTATAATTTCATTGGCAAACAGAGCAAACAGTGATCAGACGGCTCCTACAGGATCTGGGTCTACTCTGTTTGCAAAGGCATGAAAGCGGGTTTATGAGGGATAAATACTAAATTGAGGGATATTAATTCAGCAAATTTGCTTGTTTATTATATGATTATTCATGAATATTATATTTGTACTGTATATGGTTTACATAATAGTTTACTGCCATGACACACATTCTGCAGACTACTGATGTATTCATAGATTTATATTATACATGTTCTTTATTGTTTTCAAAGTTTTCTGATTTAACTCTTTCCCTAATGAACATTTATGTGTGATTTGGATACGTAGTGCATATTCATGAAGAGAATTTCTTTGCTTTGGAAAAACTAGTATTAGATCTCTATAATTCCATTAGAAAACAGAGCAGACCCTGATCAGATAGTTCCTACAGGAGCCATCTCATCTGGGTCTACTGTTTACAAAGGTGTGAAAAAGCACTTATGAGAGATAGGGTTAAGCAGTATTACTTTTAATTTTTAGCTCACCTGAGCCAAAGGCTCAGGATGAGCTATTGTGATCGCAATCCGTCCGCCGTCCGGCCACATTTTCAAACGACATCTCCTCTGAAACTGCTGACCCAATTTTAACCAAATTTTGTCAGAAGCATCAGTGGCTAGGGGCAACGAAATGTTGTTCACATTATGACCCCCGGACCAAAAATGGCCCGCCCAAGGGCTTATCAGTTTTTCATAGGAAAATCTTTAAAAAAAATCTTCTCTGAAACTGTAAGGTCTAGACCTTTGATATTTGGCATGTAGCTTTGGCTTGTGGTCCTCTGCCAAGATTACGACCATGACCTCTGGGCGAAACTTGACCCAAGGGCTTATCAGCTTTTCATGGGAAAAATATATCATTTTTCTCTGAAACCATAAGGCTTAGACCTTTAATTAATGGCATACTGCTTTGCCTTGTGGTTCTCTACCAAGGTTGTACAAATGATGGCCCCGCCCCTGGGGTATCTCAGGTGAGCACTTCAGAGCCTCATGGCCCTCTTGTAGTGTTTGTGTTCTCACTTTAGAAAAGTGGATTTTGTTTAGTTTTACCCTTTTATGTCAGTCAGTCTGTCTATGAAACTGCGCAGACTGGTTGATTGTACACCGGGGGTATGGTTATGCTATGCACATGGTAATACTAGAGTTATAGCCCTTGTCTTCAGTCATCTTTAGTGAGGTCATCTATGTCATTGATGCATTTCTACTTATTTACAGAATCTTGTAAGATCATTGTGAAATAAAACTTGCAAGACCTGTTCTAGACGTATTGAGCCTATTTATTATTTAAACCTGTTACTTAATGAATATTCATGTAAAAAATAATGACTCTATACTTTATCATATGAACCCTTTCCCTCATATAAACTTGTTTTCACGCATTTACAAACAGAGTAGACCCAGATCAGACGGCTCCTATAGGAGCCGTCTGATCAGGGTCTGTTCTGTTTGCTAGTGGAATCTGAAAGATCTCTTTCTTTACTTTATAAAATGGGTATAATGTTCCACCTTCCATATTTCATTATAACTATTTTCTCTATGAATATTCAGTAGGTATTGAAATTTGGAATAAATGTAAAACAGGGAAAGGGTTAATTAATTAGCTGAATTTTGATAATGGTATATTAACAGGGGAATTGTTTGGCCATTGCAGAAACTATATTATTCCATAAGCAAACAAAGCAGATTTGATAAGACCACTCGTACAGGAGCTGTCTGATCTGGATCTACTTTGTTTGCAAATACGTTAATATATTTCATCATCAAGTAATGGGTTTACATGGCATCAGTGTAGATTATGTTTAAAGTTTTGTTGTATTTCAATATGTTTTTCAAAGCCTTGATACGGGTATTTTTTTGTTATATTTCTTTAATTCTTGTTGATTGTTTTGCATGTATTCATTTACATGCATAATGTTTTGTTTTGTAAATAGCACATAGTACATGTATGAATATTTTTTTATTTGACTATGAAATGACTACCCTAAGTATTTGGACAGACAAAAATAGGCAAAAAGTGTAGACTTAGATCAAACAGCTCCTTTTGGTGCCTAGGTCAAACAGTTCCTTGTGGGGCCATTGTATCAGGATACTACTATTTGTTACTACAGTAAAATCTCAATTATCCGAACACTAAAATGCATATTATTATCCATCTTTAAGACAGGCAGCTTAATGCATGGTGAAAGTCATGTAGAAAGCTCCTCTACGAGCTTTCACCATGCATTAAGTAGCCACCTGCCTAAAAGAGTAAATTTTTCTATACAGAAAATTTGAATAATCAAGATTTTACTGTATGTCAGTCTTATTGCAAGCTAGCAGATGGTGCCAGATGGAATAATTCAGCTTTTCAAACAGATTGACAGAATACTTATAGTAATTAGAGTATTGCAACTCCAGAGCCAGTAGTTATGTATGCACAAAGAAAGTCAAGTTAGGTGTATATAGTCTGTCGGTGGATCTTGTTGGTTTATCTATCAACTGCTGAATGGTTTTCAACAAAAGTGAAAATTCATTGTTAATTTCTGACTGGGAAATTTTTCACAATTACAGCCCCTTGATTATTAACCCTTTCCTCTATATACACATATTTTCACGCATTGGCAAACAAAGTGGATCAGTTGTTCTGCTTGTTTGTTGAAAACGGTATCAATTTAACCCTTTACTCCATGAGTCAATAAAGTAATGGGTTATGGTGCTTTAATACTGTGTTCATTTTGAAATCCAACATTTGTTGCAATGCACTTGTTGCTTCTTTAACACATCCCCTCATAGGCTATTTTTAAACCAAACCTCTTTGAATAAATCTACTGAAAAAGGAGTATTTACTAGAGAAAAGCAAAATTTTAGAATGGTGCAATTTGAAACCATTATGATAAATAGAGTATATGCTCACAGTAGTGACTTACAGAGGCGTCAAAAGGCATCAGTATGAGAGAATGTGTTAATGCCTTTGCAAACCGAGTAGACACGAGACATGTCACTGCCTTGTTTTAAAAATAGATATTCATGTGTCAGTTGTTGGAAACCACATTATACATTTAATAGTTCTTACATTGTGCCTTTTTGTGATCATTGAATGCCATGACTCAATTCGAGGTATGAATCTCTATAGTGATTACTAAGTCCTAATCCATTACCTCATAGGCAATTTTTAGACCCAACCTCTTTGAATTAATCTTCTGAAAAGGAGCATTTACTAGAGAAAGGGAAAATTTTAAAATTGTTTAGTTTTGAAACCAATGTGATAAATGGAGCATTTGCTCCTATGCAGTAAATGCTCTATTTATCACAGTTGTTTCAGTGACTTTTACAGAGGCGTCAAAAGTAGGGAATGGGTTAACCCTTTCCCTGTTCTATGTTTATTTCAAATTCCAATACCTAATGAATATTCATTATCAAAATAGTTATAAAGAAATATGCAAGGTGGAACATTGTAGACATTTTAGAAAGTAAAGATACAGATCTCTCAAATTCTGTTAGCAAACAGAGCAGACCCTGATCAGACGGCTCCTCTAGGAGCCGTCTGATCTGGGTCTACTCTGTTTGCAAATGCGTGAAAACACGTTTATATGAGGGAAAGGGTTAAACCCTTTCCCTCTTGAAAATTTATGCATGAATTGATCCATTCATGAACTTAATTTTTGTACTGTAAAATTTTCAAGGGTATTAGACTTAGACAAAAAAAAGTGGGATCAAATCTATATCATTCCGTAAGCAAACAGCAGACACTGATCAGACTGCTCCTACAGGAGCTGTCTGATAAGCATCTATTGTTTGCAGTGGTGTTACTGTGTGGGGAAGGATACTGTGTTCACTTGTTGCTATGCATTTGTTGATGGCTACTGCCTTGTATAAGTTTATGTAAATTTGATTTTTGAAGGCTTTGTGGAACACTGTTGTAGCTACACTCTCATCATCATCATCCAGTTTTTGATTATCAAGGCCTCAGATTGTGCTTTTAACCCTTTCCCTGTTCTGTGTTCACTCCAAATCTCAATACCTACTGAATATTAATTAACTGATACTAGTTAATACTAATAATTTCAATACCTACTGAATACTAATTAAGTTATAAAGAAATGTGGAAGATGGAACATTGTAGACATATTACAAAGCAAAGAAACAGATTAGACCTATCAAATTCCATTAGCAAACAGAGCAGACCCTGATCAAACGGCTCCTCTATGAGCTATCTGATCTGGGTCTACTCTGTTTGCAAATATGCGAAAACACATTTATATGAGGGAAAGGGATAATCCATGACTCCATAGATACGTTTTTAGCTCACCAGAGCACAAGGGTGAGCTTTTGTGATCGCCTGATGTCCGTCGTCCGGCATCCGGCGTCAACAATTTGAACTTTAAAAGTCTTCTCCTCTGAATCTACAGGGTTCTCAGCTTTCATCTTTGGCACATAGCATCACCTATAGGTCCTCTACAAAAGTTATATAAATAATGCCCCTGGGGTCAAAATTGGCCCCGCCACGGCCCCAGGAGTGGCCAGTTTTTTCTAGCTGACTGTTGTTTTCTGTACAAGTAGCAGAATGCTGGGCTCACTTAGGTTAGGCATGGGGAAAACTTCAAAAATCTTTTTGTCAAAAACTACATGTCACAGAGCTTAGATATTTGGTGTATAGATTTACTTAGTATTCCTTATTGACATTGGTAAATATCATAGTTCTGAGGTTAAAATTGGCCCTGCCCTGTTGGTTATACTTTAAAATATTATTTTACACTATAAAGGTTCCTCTGAACTAGAGGGATTGAGGTCACTCCATCTGTGTTGCATAATCACTGAATAGGTCAAGTTCCTGGTCAAAACTCTATCAAGTTATCTGCTTCAGAATTAGTCTCTGTTTGTTCACACTGTTTTAACCCATTCCCTCATAGGATATTTTCAGAATCTGCCTCTTGAAAAATTTCAGAATTGTGTAGATTTGAAACCATTGTGATAAATAGAGCATTTACTCCTATGGAGAAAATGCTCTATTTATCACAATGGTTTCATAAAGTGACTATTTTACCTCTTTGAATAAATCTACTGATAAGGAGCATTAATAAGAGAAAAGGAAAATTTCAGAATTGTGTAGATTTGAAACCATGGTGATAAATAGAGCATTTACGCCTATGGAGCAAATGCTCTATTTATCACAAAGGCTTTTTTCAGATCCTACCTCTTTGAATAAATCTACTGATAAGGAGCATTAATTATAGAAAAGGAAAATTTCAGAATTGTGTAGATTTGACACCATTGTGACAAATAGAACATTTTGCTCTATTTATCACAATGGTTGGCAAATGCTCTATTTCTCACAAAGGCTTTTTTCAGATCCTACCTCTTTGAATAAATCTACTGATAAGGAAAATTATAGATTTCAAACCATTGTGATAAATAGAGCATTTGCTCTATAGGAGTAAATTAACTCATATACAAACCACATATAAATTTACATACCGGCCTGTGTCAGATCAGAATCCAAACTGTGTGCTAATTTTGGTCAAGTCATGCTAAGCAGTGATAGGGTTGTCATCTGTTAGAAATGTTGTCTGCTTATTCAAAGAGGTAAATCTGGGTCTACTCTTATTTGCAAATGCGTGAAAACATGTTTATATGAGGAAAAGGGTTAATTAGAGAAAAGGAAAATTTCAGAATTGTTTAGATTTGAAACCATTGTGATAAATAGTGCATTTACTCCTATGGAGCAAATGCTCTATTTATCACAAAGGCAAATGCTCTATTTATCACAATGATTTCATAAAGTGACTATTATACCTCTTTGAATAAATCTACTGATAAGGATCATTAATTAGAGAAAAGGAAAATTTCAGAATTGTGTAGATTTGAAACCATTGTGATAAATAGAGCATTTACTCCTATGGAGCAAATGCTCTATTTATCACAAAGGCTTTTTTCAGACCCTACCGCTTTGAATAAATCTACTGATAAGGAGCATTAATTATAGAAAAGGAAAATTTCAGAATTGTGTAGATTTGAAACTTTTGTGATAAATAGAACATTTACTCCTATGGAGCTTTTGCTCTATTTATCACAATGGTTAGCAAATGCTCTATTTATCACAAAGGCTTTTTTCAGATCCTACCTCTTTGAATAAATCTACTGATAAGGAGCATTAATTAGAGAAGATGAAAATTTCAGAATTGTGTAGATTTCAAACCATTGTGATAAATAGAGCATTTGCTCCATAGGAGTAAATTAACTCATATACAAACCACATATAAAGTTACATACCGGTATGTGTCAGATCTGAGTTCAAACTGTGTGCTAATTTTGGTTAAGTCCTGCTAAGCTGTGATAGGGTTGTCATATGTTAGAAATGTTGTCTGCTTATTCAAAGAGGTAAATCTGGGTCTACTCTGTTTGCAAATGCGTGAAAACATGCTTATATGAGGAAAAGGGTTAATTAGAGAAAAGGAAAATTTCAGAATCGTGTAGATTTGAAACCATTGTGATAAATAGTGCATTTACTCTTATGGAGCAAATGCTCTATTTATCACTAAGGCAATGCTCTATTTATCACAATGGTTATTATCACCAGTTATTCTTAACAAGTTTTAATTTTCCATTTCCATAACAATTCCGTTTGTATAAATTGTTGAAATCGCGATTTTTATACAATTTCTGCTTTGAAACAATCATCAGTACTCTAATTCTGAAGGGGTTCGAAACGTTCAGGTGTGAACTGGTTTTGTTACGAAACGTGCTCTACAAGAGTTGTCGTTCGTTTCTAAATACGCAATATATCAAGGATTTGTTAGGTTATGCGTAGTAATATGTAATGGAAAATGAAACTTTTCCACATATTTTTTGTGCGATATATGCTTTCCAAGTTAACGGTCGGTAAACGTTCGGTATTGGACTTAGAAAATATTTATAATAAAGCAAATCATCCCAGAAAGCTTGCCATTATAATTATACAGAGAAAGGGTCAAAAAACATCCCACAAAACAGGTGTCCAGTTTTGTTTAGAAACATACATGTAGTTGAAACTTTAAAAATCTTTCCCTCTGGTTTAATACCTTTGCCGACAGAGTAGATGCAGATCAGACACCTCCTCTGGAATTCCTGTGTTCATAATGCCATTATAAAAAATCATTTAACCTTTCCTTCTTTTAAACGCCTTTCCATGGATTTGCCAACAGAGTGGACCCAGATCAGAAGGCTCCTATAGGAGCTGTCTGATCTGAGTCTACTCTGTTTGCTTCTAAATAAAATTATAGCTTCTACCAATAGGAAAACAAACCTGTGTACATATGGCATCATCTCATAAATATTCATGTCATTATTTCTCACATGAATATTGAGCAGGGAAAGGGTTCATTGTTCATATGGTCATTATTTCTTACATTAAAAATCCATGGAGTAAATGGTTAAATACTTGATTGCTAATAAAATTACAGGTGTTGAGTATTGCTGCAACAGAGTTGTACCAAGCTTTCTGTATAGATTATGAAATGGTCTGACAAGAGGTTTCACAAAATGGAAATATGGTTTCTTGTTTAATGAGACTGATGTTGTTCCTTGGGGCCTAGTCTTACGGATGATCTTATGAATGAAATTACCGTAAGTTCTAACATACGATTATTTGCAACTGAAGTATTTGTGATCGTCATGTGATAAAGTTTACAATAATTCTTAAAGTCAGGCTAAATTGTTGCACAATGACTATTTAAATAAAAGCCATTAATTATGATAAGGCCTAACATAAATTTGGTCATGCAATCTTTTATAAGATGGGTCCCGGGTCTGTAAATCTATTAACCCATTCCTGCATAGGAGCATATACTAGATAAAAGGTAAGTTTTAGATTTGTGTAGTCTTTAAACCATTGTATTAAATAGAGCATTTGCTCCATAGGAACAAATGCTCTATTTATCACAATAGTTTCAAAAATGGACTTTTACAGAAGCGTCAATATGCGGGAATGGGTTAGGAGAACTGGAAAAGGGAAATGCAATCAGTCAGAAGAAGAAAAAAATCTTAAACCTTCTGATTGCAATAAAAATTCAACTTACATTTGTAAAAAAAAAAGAAGACCTAGATCAGACAGTCTCTGGACATTTGGTCCTTTGCATTCAAATTATTTTTCAGCATTAATTTGTAAAAGAAAATCTCGAGAACTCGAACGCTCAAATAAGTATTATTCCTGGACTTTATGATAGATGGCAGCTTAATTCAGGATGAAAGTCATGCAGAAAGCTCCTCCTCATGACTTTCACATTGCATTAAGCAGCCACCTGCCTAAAAAGCTCTCAATTCTTCATCACTAAAAAAATCCAGTTAATCTAGGTTTAACTATTGAACTGTAGACAGAAGTTATTTCCAAATTTTCAGTGCTAACAATGGTTGTTTGGATTAAACACTTCTGTATATTACCAGTGAGACCTCCGTAACACCTTTACACTGAAAGAACCAGTATTTGTCAGAGTTGTTCATGATCATTGTTTAGTTACAAATAATACAAGTTTCTAGTCTGTTTACCAATAAAAAGTACCAAAAAATATTGAATGTGTTGTTTGTAAAGAAGACCCTTTCAGCTTGATTCTTTTAGTATGCCCCCACAAAGGGGTGGCATATAGGGTTGCCCGTACGTGTGCACATCTAGAATAATTTGTCAGCGTTCATTCTTGGAAAGTATTTGTGCGATCCACACCAAACTTTACACACATGTTTGTAGTCACTATATCATGGACAAGTTCGATAGCCATGTAAATTGCTTCAGTCATTTAGGAGTTGTGGCCCTTTATTTGCAAAAATGACTTTCAAAATATCTTGTCTGGACTCTTTCTTGGAGAGTATTTGTCCAATTCTCACCAAATTTTACACACATGTTTGTGGCCATTATATCTTGGTCAAGTTCAATAGCCTTGTAAATCGCTTCTGTAGTTGCATACATTAGAAGCTGTTACAGTCAAAATGTCTTGTGTGTCATACTCCATCTTGCCTAAAACATTCACAGATGTTTCTCTTTTATGTGCATCGTGAATGATGGTTATGGCCCTTACTTTCTATGACAAAAATCTGAAGTGGGGACATCAGTGTCCTATGGACACATTTCTAGTTTTGATCTAAATTTGTATTAACCCTTTACTCGATATAAACTCTTCGACACATCTTTGCAAACAGAGTAGACCCAGATCAGATGACTGTCTGATCAGGGATCGCTCTGTTTGCTTATGATATAAAATAGATATCATTCTACAGTTTATGCCATGGCCAAAAGATTCCTGTGTCTGTGTGCTGTTATAATAATCTAATTAATATTGGTAATGCAATTATTCCTTACATGAATATTCATGAAATAAAGGGTTAATCCATTCCCTCATTGATGCCTCTGCAAAGGTCACTTTATGAAACCATTGTGATAAATAGAGCATTTGCTCCTAAAGGAGGAAATGCTCTATTTATCACACTGGTTTCAAACTTCTAAATTTCTCTTTTCTCTAGTTAATGCTCCTTTTCGGTAGATTTATTCAAAGTGGTTGGATCTAAAAATAGCCTATGAGGGAATGGGTTAAACATGTAGTCATTTAATGATCCTAAAAGCTCACCTCGAGTATTTTGGGCCCAGATGAGCTGTGAGATGTAGATTATTTTAAGAAATACACAAACTTTGCTTCATTCATTGCATGAAGTTTGGTCCATTAACCCATTCCCTCATATAGACGACTTTTGACGACTGTAAAAGTCACTTTGGGAAACCATTGTGATAAATAGAGCATTTGCTCCTATAGGAGCAAATGCTCTATTTATCACAATGGTTTCAAACTACAAAATTCTAAAAAAAATCCTTTTCTCTAGTTAATGCTCCTTTTCGGTAGATTTATTCAAAGAGATTGTATCTAAAAATAGCCTATGAGATAATGGGTCAATAATCATTCCTTAACCCTTTACTCCATGAATATTCTTGTAAGAAATAATGATATCACAAATATTAATTATATAAACTGTTGTAATAGCATACAGACACAGGAATTTTTTTTTACCATGACACAATCTGTAGAATCATATCTATATTATATCATACGCAAACAGAGCATACCCTGATCAGATGACTCCTATAGGTGCTGTCTGATCTGGGTCTACTCTGCAAGAGTGTAGAAAGGAGTAAAAGGTTTAACTACCAGTCCAAAACATACCCAGTTTTATATGCCCATTTTAAAAAACGGGACGTATTATGGAATGGCAGTCTGTCTGTAACATCTCTAACTCAACTTCAGCTTTTTGGATCCTCAAATTTAACCAAAATGTTTATCTGGACATGCTGCATTGGTACGTATATCCAAGGTCAATGTCGCACAATTGGACTTTGAATTTGAATTCACCACAATGTTTATCTGGACATGCTACAGTAGCATGGGTGTGTCCTGGTACGTATATCCAAGGTCAAGGTTGCACAAATTGGATTTGTGTTTAGCAAATATGTTAACCTCAATTTATGTTGAACAAATTTGTTAAAGTCCACTTATTTACATAACCCTTTGAGATAAAGCTTTGAAACTTGGAACACTTGTTCACCGCTTCACCTGTAGGCAAGAGTATATAACTCTGTCAAGCATTTTGACAAAATTATGATCCTTCTTAACTTAAAATTTTTGGTTAAGGTTTTTGTTAAAGTCCACTTATTTACATAACCCTTTGAGATAAAGCCTTGAAACTTGGAACACTTGTTTGCCATCACAAGCTTCATCTGTAAGCAAGAGTAAATAACTCTGTCAAGTATTTTTGACAGAATTATTGCACTTTTTAATTTAGAACTTTTGGTTAAGGTTTTTGTTAAAGTCCACTTATTTACATAACCCTTTGAGATCAAGCCTTGAAACTTGGAACACTTGTCTACCGTCGCAAGCTTCATCTAATTGAGAGGAAAAAACCCAGGATGTATTATGGAATGGCACTGTCTGTCCATTTGTCTGTCTGTAACATCTCTATCTCAAATTCTGCTTTGTGAATCGTTCTCAAATTTCACCACAAAGTTTATCTGGACATGCTACAGAAGCATGGATGTGTCCTGGTATGTATGTCCAAGGTCAAGGTCGCACACTTGGACTTAGAATTTGCGTTTAGCAAATATATTAACCTCAATTTATGTTGAACAAGGCCTCACAGGGTGTATATTGTGCCAACTGGTAATCTTGTTTACTATGCTATCATGATACAAATCACAGAATGTTTATAGGTCATAATTCAAGTATTATCATGAAGACCCAAGTATTTGTAATAATTGAAAAAACCAAATCAACGTTTTGTATCAATTTATTTATTCATGATAATAAATATATGTAGATAAGAACCTATTAACCCTTTACTCCATAAACATGCATTTTCTATGCCTTTGCAAATGGGAGTACATGTAGACCCAAATTAGCTCTATATGAGCCTTCAGATCAGGGTCTGCTGTGTTTGCTCATGAAATAATAGATATTATTTTACACTTTCTGCCATAGCCAAAATATATCCTGTGTTTACCTGCCATTATAAAAAATGACATATTCATGTCATTATTACTTACATGAATATTCATAGAGTTAAGGGTTAACAAAATAAAGATGTCACAATTTGGAATGCATTTACTTTGTAACAAAGAATGTTTCAAAGTCTGTTTACCAACTAGACTGCCGCAGGACAGCAAAGCTCGCCTATTGTAGACTTTGTCTACAAAGATGAAGTCCAAAACATTTTTCTATTTTAACTGAACTACATCAATGTTAAACCTACTGGCAAACTCTATTCCAAATACAAGATACCTATGGCAAGTATTTCATGTTGTATTAGTGCATCTTATTACTTACCCCAAAACTTTAACCTTGAGATTTCAGCCCAAAAAGCTAAGTCCAAAACAGGTGAAATTTTGACTAAAATTCAGTTTTATTTTAAATTTTAACTACACTACATCAATGTTCAACACATCTGGAACCTCCATTTCAAGTATCAGCTTCCTAGGGTAAATATTTCATGTAGTATTAGTGCATTTCAACACTTACCCCAAAACTTTAACCTTGAGATTTCAGCCCCAAAAGCTAAGTCCAAAACAGGTGAAATATTGACTAAATTTCAATTTTATTTTAAATTTTAACTACACTACATCAATATTCAACACACAGGGAACCTCCATTCCAAATATCAGCTTTCTAGGGCAAATATTTCATGTAGTATTAGTGCATTTCAACACTTACCCCAAAACTTTAACCTTGAGATTTCAGCCCAAAAAGCTAAGTCCAAAACAAGTGAAATTTTGACTAAAATTCAATTTTATTTTAAATTTTAACTACACTACATCAATGTTCAACACACTGGGAACCTCCATTTCAAGTATCAGCTTCCTAGGGCAAATATTTCATGTAGTATAAGTGCATTTCAACACTTACCCCGAAACTTTAACCAAAAGCCAACGCAGACGCCGACACCGACGCCGGGTGATTCCATAAGCCCCCCTTATTCTTCGAATAGGCGAGCTAATAAAACGTGGCCTTGAACCCTTTTACAGTGCTGAATTTTCAAATGGACTATTCCAAAATTTAAACAGGTCAAGCTTATGGTGAATAGTTAGGGATTTTTTCTAAAGAAAAGTGTAACATGACAAACAGTGCAGACCCTGATGAGAGGGCTCCTCTAGAAGCCCTCTCATCTTGGCCTACACGGTTTGCAAAGGACCTAAGTGACCCGCGTCCCGCACCTTAAAGGTTAACCCCTTTACTCTGTTTGCAAAGTGTGAAAAGGTGTTTCAGTCAAGAAAAGGGTATAAATACAGATATAAATATTTTACCAGTCTTCACCAACATTTTCTATTAACCCTTTCCCCATGTTAGAAATAATGAACAAATAGAAATTAGCTGGATTTTATAATGGCATCATGATCAAGGCAATATTTACAAGGGAAGTAGCTGTAGAATTAGATTTTATTATTTCATAAGGAAGCAGAGCAGACCCTGATCAGAGGGCTCCTAAAGGAGCTGTCTGGTCCGGGTCAACCATGTTTGCAAGAAAAGTTTGTTAGGAAGGCGTATTTATGGAGTAAAGGGTTAACCAAATGCCGGTTGTTTACGCAGTATGACGTGTTAAATCGACACAATGTAATATAGAACAACTATTAAACAATATCTAAATTGTCAGAGCCCATCATTCAGTTGCCATGCCAACCCATACTTTCGAAACACCTATCAATCTATTTTGATTACTGAAATATCGCAATATACCATTTCTCAGCACAACTGAACAACATCTAAATTTTGTCGAACAACATCTAAATTTAAACCAATCAGTTACCATGGCAACAAATAGTAGTAAAAATAACCTACGTGTTAACATGTCACATGAGAAACAAGAGGGCCAGAATGGCCCTGAAGCGCTCACCAGACAATCAGAGGAGAAGATTTTCAAAGTTTTCACTATATGTTTCTGATGAAAACTAGCCCGCCCTGGGGTAGGGCAAGGCAAATTTTGACCCAATGGGCACAATTTATATAACTTTTGTAGAGGACCTGAACATGATGCTATGTGCCAAATATGAAAGCTGAGAACCTTCCAGTTTCAGAGGAGAAGATTTTCAAAGTTTTCTCTATTTGTTTTCATTGAAAACTAGCCACCCCTGGGGCGGGGCCAATTTTGACCCAAGGGGCATAATTTATATAACTTTTGTAGAGGACCTGAGCATGATGCAATGTGCCAAATATGAAAGCTGAGAACCTTCCAGTTTCAGAGGGGAATATTTTCAAAGTTTTACTATATGTTTCTACTGAAAACAAGGCACCCCTGGGGCGGGGCCAATTGTGACCCCAGGGGCATAATTTATATAACTTTTGTAGAGGACAAGAATATGATGCTAAGTGCCAAAGATGAAAGATGAGAACCCTGTAGATTCAGAGGAGAAGATTTTAAAGGTTCAAATTGCTGACGATGAACGACAGACGACGCCCGATGCACGACGACGGACATCAGGCGATCACAAAAGCTCACACTGAGCACTTTGTGCTCTGGTGAGCTAAAAAGGCAATTAATATCCAGGGATATATAATGGAATCGGAAAGCTGAAATATCAAAAGGTGAAACTTCATACTAACAAGGATATGAACCCGGTAGCTCAGAAAACTCGAAGAACACCATTTCATTTAAGGAAAAGAGTTCAAGAAAATGATCAAGGAAGACATTAGTAGAGGAAGTAAAACACAAGTCAATGCCATTGGTGTCTCCAACAGTGTCTCCGTCCAAAAAGAATGGTGACATGCGAATATGTCATTGGACTGATTCATGACTTGAATGGTGCAACAGTTTTCTGTAAGTTTGTTTTACTATAGGAATACAATCCAAGTTTCAAGGTCCATTACAATATTTTCTACACACATGGGCATATACAGATTAAAAAGTACCAATTCTGCGGAAGTCTTTCAAAAGACAATCAGTACAGCAATACATGTACAAGGGATTCATTGCCATTATGCAAATTAACACAGAAAGACCTTAACTCTTTGCACGCTAAGTAATTTTTCGTCTGCAACAATTGTCGTCTGCTTCAGTTCTTAAAATAACTTTTCTCTAATTTCTTTGTAAAAATATGATCTAGATGACAAACAGTTTGGATCCTGATGAGACGCCGCATTATGCGGCGTCTCATCTGGATCCAAACTGTTTGCATTAGTAATCACAGTTTCGCCGCTAGCGGGCAAAGAGTTAAATGGAAATGAGAGGATAGCCAACAAGAGGCATTTGAAAAGAGCACTGTCAAGTGATACGCTGATTGCATACTTTGACCCAAACAAAGAAGCAGATTTGATAACAGACGCTTCATCAGTGCCATTGTCTGGGATATTGATGCAAAACAGGAATGTATTCAGAGCTACAGATAACAATGCGTACCCAAATTCTAAAATCGTCATTTCTCCACCAAACCCTATACTGTGACCACTCTTTAGAATCGTCTCTTCGAGACGATTCTAAAAAGTGGTCACAGTATAGGGTTTGGTGGAGAAATAAAGGAATTATTCTTGAAAATGTTTTAATTTACGCATCTTATCTGGAGCTCTGTGTATTTGCATACAGAAGCTGAGCTTTGACACAAACTGAGTCCCAGTATAGTCAAACAGAAAGGGAAGCTCTTGCAATTGAATGGGCTTGTGAACATTTCAGTATGTACTTGAAAGGTGTTGCACGTTTCACAGTAATCACAGATCACAAACTGCTGACAACAATCTCATCGAAATAAATTACCACTGCTGCAAAATGAGCGATGGAGTCTACGTCTTAAAACACTCAAAATGAAAACAGGACAGACCAGGAAAAGACAATCTGTCACATTACAGTAAAACCTGTCTTAACTAGATGTTAAATATAGTATAAATATTGGTCTGGAGACAGGTGGCAACTAAATGCAGGGTGAATGTCATGCAGAAAGCTCCTCTAGGAGATTTCTGCATGACCATCACCCTGCATTAAAGCATTCCCGCATATTGACACCTTTGTAAATGTCACCTTCTGAAACCAAATGCTCTATTTATCACAATGGTTTCAAAACTACAGAATTCTAAATATTTCCTTTTCTCTAATAAATGCTCCTTTTTGGTAGATTTATTCAAAGAGGTAGGATTTAAAATTAGCCTATGAGGGAATGGGTTAAGGGGCCACCTACTTAAAAGTATCCAAATTCTTCTCTTTTAGAATTCCAGTTTAGAGAGGTGTTACTGTATATGTCTTGCTATCCACTACAGAATGATATAAGTAACAGAAATCTTGCTGAGGAATACATGGCCTTTGTGCGGGGTCATCAACTCCAAATGTAATGACATTGGACAAAGTCAAAACTGTTGATGAAGGATTGAACTTGCATAAGGCAATAGAATTCACAAAGTCTGGGAAATGGCATGAACTGAAAAATCTAAATGATCATGAAATTGAATTGGAAGAAAAGATGTCATTGAGAAGTATTAAGAACGAGCTTACTGTTTATTATGAAACAGTACTAGAAATGACAAATTTGTAATGCCAAAGACATTTATATCAAAAGCAAATAGACTAGAACATGAAGGATACCAAGATATGAGGTGCACCAAGAAGTGCATTAGGTCAAAAGTATGGTTTTCAAACTTGAATGCAAAGATCGAGTCTGCAATTTAATGTTGCATGTCAAACAAATACAAGGGAACCAAGGCAGCGTGAACCACAAAATCTGAGTATTGACTTCGTTATCACAGATGAGTACCAATAGTTGAATTGTTAACCCTTTACTCCATAAATATTCCTTTCTACACCTTTGAAAACAGAGTAGACCCAGAACACATGAAAAATGTCTTGCACATCTGCTATTTGTAGTTATTATGCATACCAATATATATCGAGGGCTTGGTGCAAAACTATTCTAACTCCTTCACAAAGTGAAGGAGTTAGAATAGTTTTGCACCAAGCCCTCGATATGTTCTGCGCATAATTGGAATATGGACAATTCTAGAATTGTCCTGCGCATTTTAGGAATTCCAATAATGGCGGACAGTATTTAAATTCCTAAAACACACAGGGCGATTCTAGAATGGTCCATGCACTTTTTTTGAATAGTGGACAAAGTTGGAATTCACCATTTACATTTATAGATTTTCAATCAGTCTATTTTATTCATCACCTATATGAATCGTATTGTACGACTCTCGGACAGATTCCAGTAGAATATTGAAAGCCTGATGTAAACAATAATCGTTCATAGAATAACACAATCAACTGACATTATCTTCAGATCATTTTATTTGCAAAGTAGTTATGTATCAGTTCAATAATGTAATCATTTTTCAAGGGAACTTTTTGCTTGCCTGGACAAAAACTGTTAAATAATGAATTAGTGTAATAATGTCAAGGGCAAGTTTTGTAAAATAATGTATTAGTGCAATAATGTCAAGGGCAAGTTTTGTAAAAACTGTAAAATAATATGAAATTAACCCTTTACTCCATAAATATTTAAGCAAGAAATAATGTTGTGGATATTAATTAAGATTCATTTTTATAATGGCATATGAACACATATTTTGGCCATGACAGAAACCATAGAATCAGATTTATATTATATTATAAGCAAACAGAGCCGACCCTGATCAGACAGTTCCCCTAGGAGCCATCTGATCTGGTCTATTCTGTTTGCATAGGTGTAGAAAGATGTATTTATGGAGTAAAGGGTTAAGATCTTTATCATGTCATAAACAAACAGAGCAGACTTTGAGAAGATTGCTCCTATGTGAGCAGTCTGATCTGGGTCTACTCTGCTTGTAAATGCATGAAAAATACGGTGATATGAGGAAAAGGGTTAATATTCTACACTTGGTAAAAAAACCTTTAAAACTGGAGGAGTTCGCGACACCAACAACCCATGTTCAAATGCGGATGGACTGACTGACCAACCAACCGACTGAGACTACCGGACAGTGTTGTTATTCCAGTATACCCCTTCAAACAAGTTTGCAGAGATATAATTAACACCTATGTACAAACCATGTCCATACACTGTCAAAGACAAGAAGGGAGGAGAACATACTTGAAGAAACTGAGTTAACAGACATGACCAAAGCAAAAGTATGAACACAAGACCTAAACGAGAGAGTTGTGCACCAAAATACTCAAGACTATGTATGGTAAAAAGGAGAACGAATACATGTATAGTGAAATAAAAGCAATTATTTGCATGCTTAATATATTTTAGTTTAAGTGCATATATTCAGCATAATATACTTTACCTATTTTGCTTGTAATGTGTGTGATGTTTAAACGAACTGCGTTTTAGGAAATATGTGCAAGTTATCATTATATGACGAACTGCATAATGGAGCGGTACAACAAAACAATTGAATACCTGACAGATTACAAGTCAGTGAAAATGGCTGAAACTTCAGGCCCGGTTACAACTCAACAATCTGCAGACCCACCTACAATGCCCCCAGTCCCACAGCATAGACGGCTCATGCAAGTTTATATTCAAGATGTTCTTCTTCGTCTTGAGGAAACAAAGGCAGATATTACATCTGTCTTTGGACGCATGCTGAAGATGGACTCAACCAAGAAGATAGTATCTAAACTTGCTGGGTCAGTCAGAGGCACAGGAATGCGGGCTACAAATATAGGAAACGAGTATGGTCAGGTTTTAATGTCTGTTAAAACAGCTGGTGAAGGACATGCCCTTGCAAAAATGACAAATGGAATAATGTGCCGTTACAGCAATGCTGGGAAAAGTCTGCCCCAGGCTCTATATGTTGACCGTGATTGCTGTGGCAAGTCCCCATTAAGGACTTTATTTCATCAATGGAAGGAAGTACCTTTAAGACAGGATATTTGGCAATTCATGAGACGACTGTCAGTTAGATGCACAACAGACTCCCATCCTCTGTATGCATTGTTCATAGCAAGACTCAGTCGTTGCATCTTCATCTGGGACAAACAGGATTTGGACGCCTTGAAAGAGGCAAAACAACAGGACATCCAGTTGATGAATATTAATTTGTCCTCAGATGAAGATGTGCTGCAACACATCAGCAAGAGTGAGCTTGCATTACATTGCAAAAGGAGCACAAGAGGCACAGAAGAAACCACTACCTTGATCAAAAGTTTGATCAAGGGATGGTGCATCAGGCAATGATAATCTTGGTGTTCCTCTAAACAATAGTGAACTGATGTGGACACTATGGGAAAAGCTAAAGCATGCGGCCTGTATCCAATACCCAGAAAACATCAACCTGTATATTCAGACAGGAAGTGTTAGGAAGGGCAACAGTCGTCTGCCAACATACCGATGTGCACGAGGATCTACTTCCTTGGAGAGTTTCCATCTGCACCTCAACAGATTCATTCCTGGTAAGCTAAAGAACTAACTACATGTAAATGCTTACATAGATGACAGGCTAACCTAATAAGGCAATGGTGAAAATTCTTTTAAATTATTCATATTTCATTGGAAATTAAGATTTCATTATACATGACAGCTTGTTTCAAATTTCTTCATTTAATTGTAGCTGGTTTTAGGTTTCTGTACTTCAAAATTCTTAAGAGACACTAACAAAAAAAAGTTCTGAAATGGATATACTAATTGAATATTCATAGTTCAAAGAAAAAACATGTAAGAACAACTTAATATGTATAAGACATTGATCCAAACTCAGACACAAAACTCATTTTCAACTAAATTATAAAAAATGTATTTTTCAGGTACCCTTGCCAGTGAGATCTTGTATCAGGCTGACTTAAATGAAGGACTCTCGAGATGGAATCAAGACCGTGCTTCAAGAGCAGTAGATATCTCAAAGGACATGCCTCGCACATACAGCCAGCTGCTCCACCACACAGCCAACACTTTGTGGGGAGGCTGATTTACACAGACTTACGGATGAAAAATATAAAGCCCCAATCAAGTACACTGGTAAGACTGTTTTGAAGAAGTTCCAAAGTTTTCAAAATAGAAGCATAAAATGTCTTAACTTATTATTTTCATTCATTCCAATTTGATCAGAAAAATTGAAACTTAGTTTTACTTTCAAAGTTTATTGCAGGTTATGATATTTTACATCAGTCATTTTGCTGTATATGTATACTTTATGGTTAATATCTATTTCAGGGGAGTTGTTAGGCGTAGATTATTTATTGAGTCAGACTAGAGGGGTACTACAGTATCAGTCCTACACACAGACCCTTGATAAGGAAGATTCTTCAGAGGTTCATCCTGATTTCCAGACTGATATAGATATTCAGGAAAGAATAACTGAATAAGACAACACAGAGTTATGGACTACAGCAGCTCTTCAGGACGAGAATGAAGAACCTACCCAACCAGCAGAGTCTGCTCAGATCGCCCAATATTGCCCTTACTGACTGAACAAGAAGGCAAGTATACTGCATTGAAACTTTGCTATGAAAAATTGTTTCTTAATTATACATGTATTTGTCTTTTCTGCACAGTTATAGAGAATCTATTGTGAGTTGACTTTTTAAGATCACATGTTCCTAAACGAGCCTTAGGAAATGTTATTAAGCAAGCCTTTTGCAAGCATAATAACATTTTCTTGGTGAGTTTAGGAACATGTGATCTTAAAAGACAACAAGCATCAGATTCTTTTCTCACATAACCAAAACAGTGTATTTTCGCCGTTTTAATAGCATGTAAACATCGGTTTCCCAGGTTTGACGTCATATATCGAGGGCTTGGTGCAAAACTATTCTAACTCCTTCACAAAGTGAAGGAGTTAGAATAGTTTTGCACCAAGCCCTCGATATATTCTAAAGTGTTCTTACACATGTTAATGATCACAGAATCTTAACCCATTGTTCTAAACAGGAGATAAGGGAAGTTATGTGAGAAAATGAAATCTTGTTTAAATTATTCTGCAATTATTTTTCTGTAAGCAGAAAGAGAAATGCTTGAGAATATAGCACCACGCAGTGAACAGTCTGAACCTGATTCTGCTCCTGTGCAAAAAGAACAGTCCTCAATGGCTAGTCAAGTAATAAATAAGTTTCTTAACGTAATTAAATAATAGTGTTTGTTAACAAGTTTATTATGTCTGGAATAAGATGCTTATTATGTTGCTTTTTTTTAAAAAAAAAAATGGCTTGTGTTTAGTGGTTGTCTATGCCTTCAGGCAGACCTGTTTAGTAATTTTTCAATTTCAATTTAATCCAGAATTACCATATATGCTATGATTACTAATCAAAAGTTCAATGAGAAAGAAAGTCTTAAATTTATTAGAAAGTGATATTAATCATAACTAGGCATGGTATCTGACCAGTTTTAAACATTAAGTCTTGTTCAATAATTAGAAACATCTATAATAAAATATTTTTGATGACAGAAGCTGTACAGTCTGAGAAGACAACCAGCCTTACCTCCATTACAACCACTACAACAACTAATACCACAGGTACAGCAAAAGCCAACAAGGAAGATGTAAGTTGAAGTTAACTCCTCTAAGCATTAAATATTTTGTAAACATAAAGACATGCATAATATTTATATTATAAGTACTTATATGAAATGAATTTGTACACCTTATCACTATATTTACTCCTTGTATTTCTGTTATATATTTTGCAGGATTCTGTGGGACCATATGGTTTGCCAGGGTTCAGAGCAGTACAGAATATGACCAGCTACTTGGTTGATTTGCAACATGGAAACCTTTCCCTCACAGCTGCACAGACATCAGATATCATCAGATTGTGGGAGGCAATGTCAGATTATGACAAGAAAAAAACAGTGTTTCCAGCAAAATATGATCCTGCTACTAGAAATAAATTCAGAGCTCCAAAGAAACAGGTTCATCCAGGAGTACAAAGCACTAAATGGTTCGTTTATTTCAATTAAAGTATCTGTACACAGTTTAGCAGGTACATATTAAACATTTCTATAATTCACCACAGAGGACATAAAGTGAACTTTTTCATCCATTTTTGCTACCTTTTTTGTATGGTTTAGTATTTAACAATTTCAAATCGATTAATAATGGAAAAATGTTGTTTATTACAAACACAGAATGAAATATGGCTGCCTTTTCTTTACAGTAATACATGTGCACTAAACTCGATTGGAGCAGCCAGGCCAGATTGTAACAGATATGTGGAAGCAGTGGTAGCAAGACTGTGATGAATTTCCTGGGTCTCGCAAAAGAAATGGAATCACTTACTCTCGGTGAAATCTCATTATGGAGGCTTATAAGAAGGTACGAAGCACCATTATGAATAATGCCAAAGTGAGACAGTCCACCCAGATTCAAATGCCTCTCCTTAACCAGTGCACATTACAAGCGTGGTATGTTTGATGTATACATACATATTTTATAATAGTTAAATGTACAAGGTCAGTGATTATTTATATAAGTACAAAGTGAATAAAACTGATTGTAATGCAAATTGCTATTTTATTTGATTATCTTTGTGGTAATTGAGATGTAAAATTTGTTTTATTATTATGGCATAAACAACAATTCCAAGTACTAATTTCAGGTTCAATGAACGGAATAAACGTCGGAATGTGGAAGTTTTAAGCCAAGGACTGAAACTTACAGAACCATCGTTGGCCTCTGATAAGCCTATGCTTGCTGCCAATCCTCTAACTACTTTGACTGGTGGAAATGAGAAAAAAGCAACCTTCAGTATCATCACCACCAATTGAATCCAATGTGCATTATCAGACAAAAAGGAAGGAAGAAGAATCTAAGGGAATAGTCAAAAGAAAGTATATTAAACAGAAGAGTGGATGGAATTGTAAAACAATGTGGGGAAATGATCTCAACAGACAAACATAAAAACCTCTGGGGTCATTGTTCTGTGCAAATACATCTACAGAAACTTTTGACGAATTTAAGGAAAGGCCTTACAGAGAAAGATTAGCAAGTAAATCCTCTACTCCAGAAAAGTGATTAAATTTTTTCGCTCTCTCTCTCTCTCTGTATATATTTATACATTGGAATGACTGACAGTGAAACCTCGCTATACTGATAGTGACAGTGATGTCTCAAATTCTGAAAGTAAGAGATCCTTCAAAAGCAAAAGCAGCAATGCCAAAAGAGAAAACTGCAAACTCGATTTTATTGAGACTGTTCACGAGCAGTTATTATAAGTGACTCAGAATGCCTCTCCTTAACCAGCGTACATTACAAGCGTTGTATGTTTGATGTATACATACATGTCTTATAATAGTTCAATGTACATGGTCAGTGATTATTTAAATAAGTACAAGGTGAATAAAAATGATTGTAATGCAAATTGCTATTTTATTTGATTATCTTAGTGGTAATTGAGATGTAAAATTTGTTTTATTATTATGGCATAAACAACAATTCCATGTGCTAATTTCAGGTTCAATGAACAGAATAAACGTCAGAATGTGGAAGTCTTAAGCCAATGACTGAAACTTCCATAACAATCGTTGGCCTCTAATAATCCTATTCTTGCTGCCAATCCTCTACCAACTACTTTGACTGGTGAAAATGAGATAAATCCTCATTATTTTGTGTCACCTGATAACACCTCTGGTACTGTGGAATCGAAGCTGAAAAGACCTCGAAATTTTTCATCTCTGCCAACACATGTTGCTCAAAGACTGCCTATCATAGTTCCTGCCCCTACTAGGCCCACAGCTTTGCCGGCAAATTTAGGCCCACAGCCAGTGATTGTTACGGTGCCACAGATTGCTAATCAGCAACTTCAGTATCATCACCACCAATTAAATCCAATGTGCATTATCAGACAAAAAGATATCAGACGAAAAGGAAGGAAGAAGAATCTAAGGGAATAGTCAAAAGAAAGTATATTAAACAGAAGAGTGGATGGAATTGTAAAACAATGTGGGGAAATGATCTCAACAGACAAACATAAAACCCTCTGGGGTCATTGTTCTGTGCAAATACATCTACAGAAACTTTTGACGAATTTAAGGAAAGGCCTTAATACAGAGAAAGATTAGCAAGTAAATCCTCTACTCCAGAAAAGTGATTAAATTTTTTTGCTCTCTCTCTCTCTCTCTTTATATATTTATACATGTATATAGGAATGATACTGACAGTGAAACCTCGCTATACTGATAGTGACAGTGATGTCTCAAATTCTGAAAGTAAGAGATCCTTCAAAAGCAAAAGCAGCAATGCCAAAAGAGAAAATTGCAAACTCAATTTTATTGAGACTGTTAATGAGCAGTTATTATAAGTGACTCAGATTCAAATATCTCTCCTTAACCAGCGTAAATTACAAGCGTGGTATGTTTGATGTATACATACATGTCTTATAATAGTTCAATGTACAAGGTCAGTGATTATTTAAATAAGTACAAGGTGAATAAAAATGATTGTAATGCAAATTGCTATTTTATTTGATTATCTTCGTGGTAATTGAGATGTAAAATTGAGATGTTTTATTATTATGGCATAAACAACAATTCCATGTGCTAATTTCAGGTTCAATGAACGGAATAAACGCCAGAATATGGAAGTCTTAAGCCAAGGACTGAAACTTCCGGATCCATCGTTGGCCTCTGATAAGCCTATGATTGCTGCCAATCCTCTACCAACTACTTTGACTGGTGGAAATGAGAAAAATCGTAATTATTTTGTGTTACCTAATAACACCTCTGGTACTGTGGAGCCGAAGCTGAAAAGACCTCGAAATTTTTCATCTCTGCCAACACATGTTGCTCAAAGACTGCCTATCCTAATTCCTGCCCCTACTAGGCCCACAGCTTTGCCGGCAAATTTAGGCCCACAGCCAGTGGTTGCTATGGTGCCACAGATTACCAGTCAGCAACCTTCAGTATCATCACCACCAATTGAATCCAATGTGCATTATCAGACAAAAAGATATCAGAGGAAAAGGAAGGAAGAAGAATCTAAGGGAATAGTCAAAAGAAAGTATATTAAATAGAAGAGTGGACGAAATTGTAAACAAGAGGGCCAGAATGGCCCTGAAGCGCTCACCAGACAATCAGAGGAGAAGATTTTCAAAGTTTTCACTGTATGTTTCTATTGAAAGCTGGCTACTCCTGGGGCAGGGCCAATTTTGACCACAGGGGCATAATTTATATAACATTTGTAGAGAACATGAAGCTATGTGCCAAATATGAAAGTTATGAACCTTCCAGTTTCAGAAATAATGACTATATAAATATTAACCCTTTTCCTCATAGGCTATTTTTAGATCCAACCATTTTGAATGAATCTACTGAAAAGGAGCATTAACTAGAGAAAAGGAAAATTTTAGAATTTTGTAGTTTGAAACCATTGTGATAAATAGAGCATTTGCTCCTATAGGAGCAAATGCTCTATTTATCACAATTGTTTCATAAAGTGACTTTTACAGAGGTGTAGAAAGGCGTACATATGGAGGAATGGGTTAAGTAGCTGAGTTTTATAATGACATCATGCACAAGGAATGTTTTTCCATGGCAGAAACTCTAGAATCAGATCTATATACTGTAATTCCTCAAGCAAACATAGCAGACTCTGCTAAGAATTCTCTAACATTATTTCTCACATTAAAGTTAATCGAGGAAAGGGTTAATCAAAGTCCCAATGCATTCATGATGGTCAGCTAACTGCTGCGCAGTCTTTGGTAATAGCAAAGCAATGTCCCCCACCACAGCCTATAAGGTCAACAAGATGGCTGCTAAGTGTTTCTACTGGCATCACAGTCTCCACGTTCACTTCATCTCCCGTGCCACATAGTCCATGTTCATTCCAGCCCACAGCACATAACCTCTCGTTCTCTGTGGAAAAAAAAATCCCCACAATATTCATTGATCCTTTACTCAATAGCGTTTTTTAATGCCTTTTTGCAAACAGTGTAGACCCAGATCAGACAGCTCCTAGGGGAGCTGTCAGATCAGGGTCTGCACTGTTTGCGAAAAGGATTATTCTGACTTTCATAGAAATAATAGTCAATACATGTATAGACATACCAACATACTATTAAGATGATGAATACTCAAAGAGGGTGGAACATAAATCATAAATATTCATGGAGTAAAGGGTTAACCTTTAGCCTGCTATGGGCGGATGAGTGAATACCTATGCAAACAGTTTGGATCCAGATGAGACGCCGAGTAACTCGGCGTCTCATCAGGATCCAAACTATTTGATTCCCCGAATGCATTTTGGTAGACAAATTGATTATAGCTTAAAATTTGAAAATGTAGTAGGTGAAAAATTCTGTAAAAATAATTTGCTCAGCAGGCTAAAGGTTAAACACTTCTCAGTTTCTTAACCCTTTAATGATGATGACCACTTTGCAATCCTGTAAGAACTGTCTGATCAGGGTCTACTGTATTTTCTATTGGAATAATATACAATAATACATGTAGATCCGATTCTACAGTTTTGGCCACGGCAACAATTTCCTGTGTTCATATGCCATTATGAAAATACACACAATTACTATTCCTTATTTCATTATTTCTTACATGAATATTCATGAGGTAATGGGTTAACTGTTATAGTCCTAAATTATATAAAATTATATATAACTTATATAAAAGATAGAAGGCACTATTTTGCAACAGTGCCCACTGCACTCGGGTAATATTCGCGGGTAATGAAACACATATAAATGAACGAAGTCATTCCAAATTTAAAAACAAAACAGGTTATTTGTTTGCAAGTTAATCACAGACAGTATTATAGATTTATATACATTGAAATACTTATTAAAGGGAGGTAATCGCAGAGCTCTATAATATCCGATGAGTTACTGCTACAACATGTTCGAGAATAGAGAGGTTTAGTATACTGTAAGAAATAGTACAGCTCACTGAGAGCTTTATTGTACGATAGCGACCTACCAGTCAGCCCAAAAATAGTTTAAACTATTTTGGGGCTGACTGGTAGGTCACTATAATGCAACAAGAGGGCCATGATGGCCCTGATATTGGTCAACAGACAGTCAGAGAAGAAGATTTTCAAAGTTTTCACTATACATGTATGTTTCTATTGAAAACTGGCCACCCCTGGAGTGGGCCAATTTTGACCCCAGGGGCATAATTTATGTAATTTTTGTATAGGACCTGAACATGATGCTATGTGCCAAATATGAAAGCTGAGTACCTTCCACTTTCAGGGAAGAAGATTTTCAAAGTTTTCACAATATGTTTCTATTGAAAACTGGCCACCCCTGGGGCAGGGCCAATTTTTACCCCAGGGGCATAACTTTTGTAGAGGACCTGAACATGATGTTATGTGCCAAATACGAAAACTGAGAACCTTCCTGTTTCAGAGTAGAAGATTTTCAAAATTTTCACTATATGTTTCTATTGAAAAATGGCCACCCCTGGGGCGGGGCCAATTTTGACCCCAGGGGCATAATTTATAAAATTTTGTAAAGGACCTGAACATGATGTACCAAATATGAAAGCTGAGAACCTTCCAGTATCAGAGGAGAAGATTTTCAAAGTTTTCACTATATGTCTATATAGAAAACAAGGCACCCTGGGGCGGGGCCAATTTTGACCCCAATGACCTACAGGTGATGCTATGTGCCAAAGATGAAAGCTGAGAACCCTGTAGATTCAGAGGAGAAGATTTTTAAAGGCACAATGCACGGTGGACAACGCATGCCAACAGACGACGGACATCAGGCATTCACAAATTCTGGTGAGCTAAAAAGGCCCTCAGGGGATTTAACAATGCTGATCTAGTTTAGAGCTAGTAAGATTCTATATGACAAAAGCCCCATTATGATCATGGAAAACAACTTTTTTATGAATCGAGGCAGGTCCCCGTATCCCTAAGCATTTCCTGTCTCTGTATCCTTTATTATTCCCATTATATAGATGACTTTGCAAACAGAGTAGACCTGTAGGAACCATTTGATCAGGATTTTGCTTACGGAATAATGAAGATGTGATTCTACAGTTTATGAAATTGCAAAAAAATCCATTTTTCATTAATAAACCAGTTCAGGTAATGAATATTCTTGACGTCACAGATGTTTAACCCTTTCCTCCATAAATACGCTTTTCTACGCCTCTGTAAAAGTTACCTATTGAAACCATTGTGATAAATAGGAGAAAATGCTCTATTTATCACAATGGTTTCAAACTATAAAATTATAAAATTTTACTTTTCTCTAGTAAATTCTCCTTTTGGGTCGAATTATTCAAAGAGGTTTGGTCTAAAAAATAGCCTATGGGGGAATGGGTTAAATTTTCGTAAGAGAAAAGGTTTTTTCTTTGTGAAGAAAGTTTGTCTACTAAAAAATTAATCTACTGTAATATTTACTTCTGATTCAGTAATTTTTTAAAAAAAAACAACCTTGAATGTTACAGTTTGGATTCTCTAGGAGCCATCTGATCTGGGGCTTCTCTGTTTGAAAATGCGTGAAAAGGTGTTTCTATGAAGGAAAGGGTTAAAAGTCAGCCTGCTGGATAATGTATGGTCCATGCACCTGATCAGGGTCTGCCACTTATCATCAGTTTCAATTCATTTCTAGGCAACCGCAGCAGACACTCATCACAATAGCTGACTGTTTGCAATTGTCAAAAAGTCATTTTTCTTGTGACATAATTCCTACTGATCTGTACCTGTAATGAATAAATTGTGTTCTGATGCACACACAAACTTTATCAGTTTCTCCACTGTTGGTATTTTCTTAGGACTGAGGCTGATGTGCTGACCTCCTGACCTCTGCCTTCCCAGCTGACCATAGTCTCCACGACCCCAACTATACAGATCACCACTCTCTAAACACAGATAAAAGAGAAATATGCAAATAGCATGAAATCCCTGAGCTACTACTCCCCTAGTCGAACTTATCACACATTTTAGCATGTAACAATTCACACAACAGATGTTAACCCTTCGCTTGCTATTCACGTCAATATACCTACCTGTAAATAGTGAAGACCAAGATGAGACAGTTCCTGCAGGAGCTGTTTCATCAGGGTCTGCACTATTTACAAGTCGATTGTGCAACCAGTGCACTCCATAGCAGTGACTGCATACGGAACTACATGTACACAGTGAAGATATATGTAATTATACAAAGGGCATGGGTAGAGTAGGAGAAATGTACTTTAAAATTCAGTAAGCGAAGGGTTAAAGTAAGTTCGTACAATTACAAAGACAAGAATGGATTCTTAGTATTCTACTTGCTATTGTTTTATTTCAGAACTTACGATAATTTCAGTCATACAATCTTTCATAAGACAGGCCACATGTTTTTCTTTTTTTTACTATATTTAGATGAAAATGAGATGTTTGTAAAACATGTACATGTATATCCCTATGGCAGCCAGCCTATGATTATGACTAATAGTAATTTTGAAGATCATATGACTTTGCATTCCTCTGTTATTGAGTGAAAATGATATTCCTGTTTAACCCATTATCTCATAGGCCATTTTTAGATACAACCTCTTTCAATTAATCTACCGAAAAGGAGCATTAATTAGAGAAAAGGATTTTTTTTTAGAATTTTGTAGTTTGAAACCATTGTAATAAATAGAGAATTTGCTCCTATAGGAGCAAATGCTCTATTTATCATAATGGTTTCACAAAGTGACTTTTACAGAGTCGCCAAAAGTCGTCTATATGAGGGAAAGGGTAAATGTCAGAATGACCATGAACTTTTACACATTACACCCCAAAACAAATAGGGATCATCTACTGATTATATCCAAGTTATTGATTAGAAATCATTTTGTATACAAGTTCAATGTGACCTTGACCTGTGACCCAATGATCTTGAAATCAATCTGGGTCATCTGCTAGTCATGACTAAGCATACTTATGAAGATCATATACCTTTGCATTCCTATGAAAAATGATATTCATGTTCAATGTCAGAGTGACCTTTGACTCACCATGCCCTAAAACGCAACCCAAATAAATACAGGTAACTGTTGGACAAAGGTAGAAAATATTTTGTTGTAGAACAAAAATTATAAGTATCAATGAAACTGTTTTTTCGTATCACAGGGACATTTTTCAATATAAATTCAAATTAATTATCATCATAATAATGATTGAACATAACAAATACCAAGTTATTGAAAATATGCATTTATTGTAGGGACTTTCTCTGTAAGCTGACTGATATTTACTACAAGCAACATCACAAGTACCTACCTGTCTGAGCAATCAAATGGGTCCATCCTGAGTCTAAGTTGGTTACTCGTGTGCCACCGAAGTGCTCTTGGGACATGAGGTAGGGGTCAATGACTTGAGGGACAGCAGTTGGGTCTTGGGTAGATTGTCCATATTTATTGCAGCCCCATATCAAAACATGACCTTTGTCTGAAACACACCAATAATTGTCTGTAAAAAGTTGCAAGTTGGTCCTCTTAACCCATTCCCTCATAGGCTATTTTTAGACTCAACCTCTTTGAATGAATCTACCGAAAAGAAGCATTAACTAGAGAAAAGTAAAATTTTATAATTTTGTAGTTTGAAACCATTGTGATAAATAGAGCATTTGCTCCTATAGGAGCAAATGCTCTATTTATCACAATGGTTTCATCAGGTGATTTTTACAGAGGCGTAGAAAGGCATATTTATGGAGGAAAGGGTTAATATTTTACTGATAGAGACACCGTTTTAACCCTTTCCGTTTCATATTTATTGAAAATTTCTTCACCTCATGAATATTCATGCAGAGAATCAATAAAATGGAACATGGAAAGGGGCTCTTTTTCACTGTTGTAGAAACTGCATAATCAGATCTATAAGCAAAGAGAGCAGACCCTGATCAGACGGCTCCTATAGGAGTCGTCTGATCTGAGTCTATTCTGTTTGCAAATGCGTGAAAAGGTGTTATATGAGGGCATTTTACCAACCTATTGATAGGGTGATTCCAGTATACCTCCTCAAACCTTGTTTGCTGGGGTATAATAATGAACATTTATTAGCTGCATTTTTAAAATGAATATGTACTAGACCCTGATCATCAGACGGCTCCCAAGGTAGCCATCTGATCTGAGTCTACAATGTTTTAAAAGGCGTAAAAGGTAGAGGAAATTACAAACAGAAGCAGATACAAGTCATGTTGCTATGAGAGAAGGGTCATTTCTTAGATACCTACCTGAAAGAGCTGCTGTATGGTACGAACCAGCCACAACCAAGCTTACCTTACCCACAGATCTGGGAAGAGCGACTGGAAAAGAAATTAAATACACATAACGTTGCAATACCTTTACTTCACTATACAAACCAGAAAATTGTGTCTGTAAGACACAGCGATGCCCCTGTGGTGGCGCTTGCCTAGCTGCATGTAAAATTCCTAAGTCATTTGACCTTGACCTTGGGCTTGCGGGCAGCATGGAGTGGGTGCACAATGAAAATATGGATGATGGTTAATGTGTATATGCAATTCCATGCCAATAGCTATAGTAGTTACTGAGATATAAGACCATGAAAAACTGTGACATCCAACTGCACATACCAACTGCACGTAAAAGCGTGATGGACTGACGGACGGACAGACAGACAGACGGACGGACAGGTGCAAAACATAATGCCCCCTGACTATCGTCAACGGGGGCATAAGATAAGCGAGAGACACAAATTTCTAGATTCATGTACATGTACACCATTGTTAACCAATTACCTCTTGAATAATCATGTAAGAAATAGAGACATCAAGAATATTTTATTAGCTGAAGCTTTATAAGGGCATATCGACACCTTAAACAAGGAGTTAGAGTGTAAGACGATTGCCCAAGGAATTTAGCTGAATTTTGTAGTAAAATATACAATAATTATATGATGAAAATAAATGGGTAGAAGGCTGTGTAGACCAATTGGCACTCTTGTATGTATTGTGTTTACTCCAAATATTTGGACATGGAAACCTATAGAAAGAGCATAGTCCCCAATTAGAAAGTAGACATTAATACAATGAGATTCATTATGTTTATTTCAAACAGGGCAAGGCCAAATCAAATTTAAAGTAATATGATCTGGCTCTACCCTGGTTGCTTAGTGACAGTAAATATAGACTATAATTATGTTTTATGTGTTTGACAGTTTAAGGAAATAATTTTGGATATTGTACAACATACAAATACAATATTTCATTCAGCATGATGCAAAATATGTTTCTGGAGCATGTGTTTGATAGGTTAGCCTAGGTAGGTAAATTTGGATATACAAATACAAATAGTTTACTCATCATAAAGCAAAGTATTGCATTCAGCCATCAAAAACATCTAACTAGTGCAATGATATCATAGGATTGATTAAAAAAAGCATACTAAAACACTTTTTCTATATTTTTTATAATTGAGGGGCAGTTGTCCTAGTTGGTGGGCAGTTGTCCGGGGGCAATCGTCCGTACCCCTTAAACAAGACAAAAACTGACAAATCAGATCTATATAATTTCATAAGCAAACAGTCTAAACCCTGACCAGACGGCTCCTCCATTAGCCATCTAATCTGGGTCTATTTTATTTGCAAGGCACAAAAAGGCACAAAAAGACATTTCTATCAAGAAAAGGGGTAACCCTTTCCCTGTTGAATATTCAAGTTAGAAGTAATGACACCAAGAAAATTATCAGCTGAAATTGAACACAGGATGTTTTGGTATTGATAGAAACTGTAGTGTCAGGTCTATGTATAATTTCACAAGCAAATAGAGCAGGATCCTGATCAGACATATGGAGTAAACGGTAAATCATCATTTTTCCACCACACCCAAAGAGATGATTCCAAAGGGTGGTCACACCATATGGTTAGGTTGAGAAAGAAGGGGAACAATCCTAGAAATTTGATTTGAATATTAAAATCAAATTTGGTACCTTTTGAACTTTAACACTTTCACTCATATAAATGCCTTTTCACACATTTGCAAACAGAGTTGATCCAGATCAGACGGTTCATATAGGAGCTGTCTGATCAGGGTGTACTCGGTTTGGTTTTGACAAGATTCTACAGTTTTTGTCAAAGCAAAAATTTCCCAAATTGATAAGTTTACTTAATAAATATTCAGATAATAAATATTCATAATGTCATTATTTCTTATATTAATATTAAACAGAGAAAGGGTTAAATTAAACTGAAAGAGTAGCATATAGTGAAGACCCTCATTAAAGTCCTTCTCCAAGAGCAAAGTTGATCTAGGTCTTCACTCTTTGCTATTACAGTTGAACTTCGATATCTCGAACTTCAAGGGACCACACAAATTAGTTCGAGATAACAGAAGTTCAAGTTACATGTATCTGATTTCTGGTCTGGATAATTTCTTATGCTCACAGCTTAATGCAGGTCTAAAGTAATGCTGAAAGCTCCTACAGGAGCTTTCAGCATTACTTTAGACCTGCATTAAACTGTCACATGCGTTTCTAGATATGCGTAGTAATACATTTGAGAGCAATGCTGTATTGTAAGTTTTGGAAGGACTGAACTTTTAGTTGGAGTCATCCCGAAGAGCAAGTTATTCGAGTTCGAGTTATCCGAGTTCAAGATATCGAAGTTCAACTTTATACATGTCTCTGTTGGAATACTAAGGGGTAATTATGGTTAGTGTGTATAACCTTTCATGGGCGTCTGACATTTCAATTGTGGCTTCCCCGCATCCAAACTTGCACACTGTCCCTTTTTGGCATGACCCCAACAATACACATCCCCACTCTCTGCAAAAGAAATGTTTCAAATTGACACAGATTATCGAAATACTGTAGAGCCTGTCCTAGGCAGCCATTCATTTATTGAACATAGGAGTCTTACAAAGCAGCTGGTTGCTTAAAGAATAGGAGCCATCTGACCAGGGTCTACTCTGTTTGCTTTTGACATGATACAGATCTGATTCTACAGCTTTTGTCAAAGCAAAAACTTTCCTTGGAAAGTTTACATTATAAAAAATCAGCTGATAAATATTCATGATGTCATTATTTCTTATATGAATATTAAACAGAGAAAGGGTTAAATTAAACTGAAAGAGCAGCATATAGTGACGACCCTGATTAAGCCTTTCCTCCATAAATACGCCTTTCTACGCCTCTGTAATAACCACTTCTTGAAACCATTGTGATAAATAGAGCATTTGCTCCTATAGGAGCAAATGCTCTATTTATCACAATGGTTTCAAACTACAAAATTCTAAAACTTGACTTTTCTCCAGTAAATGCTCCTTTTGAGTAGATTAATTCAAAGAGGTTGGGTCTAAAAATAGCCAATGGGTTAAACTTAAAGGGTTAATGTCTTACCTGTTAGAGCTACAGAGTGCCTCAGACCTGCAGCCACCTGAACTACTTTGTCATCTCCATTCCCAATTTGTACCAAAGTCTGTAAACAAGATCACCTCTAAGAATGTGAACCCTTTCCCTGTTCAATATTCATGTAAGAAGAAATTATGACATCATGAATGTTTATTAGATGAAGTTTTATAATGTAAACCATTCAAGTAAAGTTTTTGCTTGACAAAAACTGTAGAATTAGATCTATATCATGTCAAAAGCAAACAGAGCAGAACCTGATCAGACCGCTCCTACAGGAGGCATCTGATCTGTGTCTACTCCGTTTTCAAATGTGTGAAAATGCATTTATATCTGCAAATGTTATTCTTTTCTTTTTCTAGTTACCCTAAATATTCCGTTATTTGCAAATTGTGCGCCCAGTGTTCGTTAAGGCTTAAAATGAGTATACTCCTTGCTATTTCATAATTTAATATACATGTAACGGTATAACTTTGCACGTGCAAATATGTAAAACACATTCACGACATAACACAATTCATGGAACACATTTCAAGACCATTATCTGCCATTTAAGCATAGTCTTTTCCATTAAATCCACACAGGATATTCAAATACCACACAGACTAAAGTCTCCACACAGGATAATTATAGATGAGTACCACACATGCATAATACTCTCTATACCACACAGGCGTAAAAATTAATGCCACACAGGCGTACAAGTGTCCATGCACTAACTGGCTTTATCACTTAATGTTTATGTAGCGGAAGTTGCCACAATCTACGAATAAGTTCAAACTCTCTCATACAATACAGTATATAAAACTAACTCAAAGTTGACCATATGAACTAGGATATACTAATTAAAATTAAAATTAGACAAATCCAAAGTATCCACCATCACACAGGTAACAAGTGCACTGACAAATACTAGCCACATGCAATACTAGGTATATAACATTCATTACTACATAATGTCCCCATAATATATAATGTATTACATAGAACTGGACTAGCACTAGTTACGGTGTTATATAGCACACACTTTGTATGTATGAAACACTTGACTGGTACATGCATAAGTCTTCTAAGTGTTAAATTTGACACTTTACTCCTGGACTATCTATTCATCTTCACACTTGAAACATCTCAAGTTAAACTATCATAAAATTAAGTATTCCATCATGGTAGGGTCTGTCATTTGCAAACACTCATAAGTGACTTTGCGCAAAACACTGCTGAGCAACCACGCCCGAAGTTATATGTTGCCGTCCAAAACGGGGTTAGAAAGGGACGTCTATGGATACATAATAGGCCGTAACTCATGTATAGGACAGGGAATGGTAAGCTTGTCTCAACCCAGGACAGACAGGGAAATGCCTCTACAGCCTACACACAAAAAAGGGCCACTAACTACCCGATAGAAACTAAATAAAATGGCATGCAAAATTCACACGAATACAGAAATGCATAACCTACAGGATAGGACGGGACGGTAGGAAAGGGACACTTACATATATTCTCCCTAGGCTCTTTGACCACATCACTACATAGTGGAAAACAGGTCTGGTCACACCCCCTACCTAACATATACTGCACACTGTGTATAGAGCATAGCTCTTACCTGAGATGACCACACAATTGCTCATGCGCAACACTAGTGGACAGCCTATTACAGGTGTAAATACATGTACATAAAACCAATAACTACATCTCTCAGTACAGTGAGACCTTATACCAACTGAAATACTTGACATTCAGAATCAAATCTGCCCTCTGTACCAGTTTGAAATACAAATAAATCAACAGGGCTACAGATAAAGGTGCGTGCTGTACCGAAACCTAAAATCGTCATTTCTCCACCAAACCCTAAACTGTGACCACTCTTTAGAATTGTCTCTTTAAGACGATTCTAAAGAGTGGTTACAGTATAGGGTTTGGTGGAGAAATAAAGGACCTGTTCTTGAAAAGTTTTAAATTTACGCATCTTATCTTTTAATTAGACAGAGTAGAAAATAGTGAAAACCCTGATTAACTCTTTGCATGCTAGAGATGAATTTTCCTGCTATTTATGACCTATGCAATCAGTTTGGATCCAGATCAGGCCACACAAAATGTGAGACTGGAACTATGATCTAAACTATTTGTCATTCAGGCTCAATATCTGCAAAGAAATTTAATAGTTTTGAAAATGTTGCAGACAACTTTATAGCAGACGACAAAATTACTCAGTATGCTTTCAGTAGTAGTTTGATCTGGATCTATGTCTCAACTATTACCCTAACTTTGTATGTTCTTCAGAGTAATTAGAGTACTTAAACCTTGACTAGATGAATATTTATATCAGAAATACATGTGATGACGTCGTAAATATTAATTAGATCAAGTATTATAATAGGCTTAGCCAAATGGACACAGGAATTTTTGGCCATGGCAGAAACTGTAGAATCATATCTATATTATAAGCATACAGAGCAGACCCTGCAAAGGCATAGGCATAAAAAGGTGAATTTATGGAGTAAAGGGTAAAAAAGCAGATACCAAGGGCATAATTTATGTAACTTTTGTAGAGGATCTGAACATGATGCTATGTGCCAAATATAAAAGCTGAAAACCTTCCAGTTTTAGTAGAAGATTTTCAAAGTTTTACTATGTTTTTATTGAAAACAGGCCACCCCTGGGGCGGGGCCAATTTTGACCCCAGGGGAATAATTTATAAAAAAAATTGTAGAGGACCTGAACATGATGCTATGTGCCAAATATGAAAGTTGAGAACCTTCCAGTTTCAGGAGAAGATTTTCAAAGTTTTCACTAATTATGTTTCTTTTGAAAACTGGCCACCCCTGGGGTGGGGCCAATTTTGACCCCAGGGGCATAATTTATATATATTTTTGTAGAGGACCTGAACATGATGTTATGTGCCAAATATGAAAACTGAGAACATTCCAGTTTCAGAGGAGAAGATTTTCAAAGTTTTAACTATATATTTCTATTGAAAACTGGCCACCCCTGGGGCGTGGCCAATTTTGACCCCAGGGACCTACAGATGACGCTTTGTGCCAAAGACAAAAGCTGAGGTTTTACTGTATACTATACCGGAATATGACACTTGTTTGGTATCTTAGGATCTCCCAGTTGACCAAAGACGTTTGATCCCCAGCAATAGAGGTTTCCACTGCCTGGAATAAATAAATGTCCGTATACCATCAAACTCTGGTTCATTTGGTGAAAGGAATACTTGGAATTTCCTTAGAAAGGGAGATAATTTAAACCTTTACTCCATGACTATTTAATCCTTTCCTTCATATAAATGCTTTTTCACACCATTGCAAACTGAGTAGACCATGGAGAAAATGCTCTATTTATCACAATGGTTTCAAAATATGACTTTTACAAAGGTGTCAAAAGGTATCAGTAGGAGGGAATGGGTTCTGTATCCATGCTTATAAAACTTTTAGTTGAGTCTGAGTTCGTTCTCAAGCTTTTGATTGGTCAGATTTAAGCCTTTGGCTCAAATCTGACCAATCAAAAGCTTGAGAACTCAAATCTGACCAATCAAAAGCTTGAGAACGTACTCGGACTCAACTAAAAAGCTTTATAAGCATGGACCCAGATACGATCCAAAGAATGGTCACAGCATAGACTTTGGAGGAGAAATAAAGGTGATGGAAAACCCCCGCACAGCAGCCTTGATCACAAGTCCAAATACCCAGCTTTCATGTCAAAATGACAAAAAATAATCAACGTTCAAGGGGAGATAATTCTGCAATGCTCAGCCGTAAACACATGCAAATTGCATATGTATACCAAATATTAATTCAATAACTTTAAAACTAAAGGAGGAGGAGTTTGTGACACCAACTTCCCATGTTCAAATGTGGACAGACAGCCGGACCAACGACCTGCCTGTAAGGGTGAATCCAGTATACCCCCCTCAAACAAGTTTGCAGGGATATAATGACAATTCTAGTATTTGGATATGCATCTTTAGCTGAATACATGTACATACGAACTGCAGGAAAATGTGTTCTTAACATTATTTTAATGATTTAATACATACAATTTGTCTTGATTCATTTATACAAACATGGGTGTTCTGAGGAACACATGTGCCACCTGCTACCAGACGACACAAAAACTGTTAATATGCTGGAGTGAAATCAGAACAAAGGGGAATAACTCAAAAGGTTTTGCATGCAGAGTGATGGACCTTAGTTACATCAATGGTCCTCAATGAGAGGAAGACACGTGTGAAATTTGAAAGCTCTATAATGATAAGTTTATAAATGACAGCCAAAAGAAGAAAGTGTGAACAAAGGGGAATAACTCAAACAGTATTGCATGCAGAGTGATAGACCTTAGTTAAATCAATGGTCCTCAATGAGAGGAAGACACAGGTGAAAGTGGAAAGCTCTATAATGATTAGTTTAGAAAAGACAGCCAAAAAAGAAAGTGTGATGGACAGATAGATGGACGGACAGACGGACGTTCTGACTGACGGACGGACGGACAGACGACAGAAAGTGATCCCTAAGTGACACACTGCCTCTCAGCAGGTGACACAAAAATGGGCTGTTTATAACTTTAGGAAGTTGTGCATAAATGTATGGAGTTGTTAACATGTTAAACAATACCTGAAACAGCCAATGAGAAATCCCAGCCTCCTGCCACCATGGCAACCGTTTCACCATATTCATGGAACACACTGACATGAGTCAGGGTTGAAGCATCTTCATAATGTCCCAGCCCTAGCTGGCCCTTATTGTTGGATCCGCATGTCCACAGCTCTCCGGAGTCTTAATGAACAACACTGAACAATTAACCCTTTACCCCATGAATATACATGTATATGTAAGAAATAATGATATATTATATCATTTTCTATTATGGAACATGAACACAGGAAATTTTGGCCATGGCAGAACTATATAATGTGCACCTGGTCAGTTGGTTCCCTGAAGAGCTGATCTGGGTCTACTCTGTTTGTAAAAGTACTAAAAGTGCATCTATGGATTAAAAGATTAAAAAGGGATCTAACTGCTTAATCCTTTACTCCATGCAATAATATTTTAAAAGTTGAAGTCTAATAATGACAACACGAACAAGAAAATTTTTAACAGGATTTTTTGACATTGGCAGAAACTGTAGAATCAGACCAATATTAGTTCATAAGGAAACAGAGCAGTCCATGATCAGCAGACAGCTTCGACGGGAGCATTCTGATCTGGGTCTACTCTGTTAGCAAAGACATCAATGGGCATATCTAAAGAGATAAAGAGTTAAAGTATACTTCACAAAACGTGACATTAACCATTATAAATTCCACCTCTTCACACCTTTGCAAATAGAGCAGATACAGTTCAGACAGCTGCAGAAGCTATGAATGAAGAGAATGTCGACACGACGCTGTTATTTTCGACAAACTTCAGACCTTGAATTGATTGCAAGTTCAAATGGGGTAGCAAATCTGGGTCTACATACTGCAATTGTATGAGTACCTTTTTTCCCTTGACACCAGACATTTGCTTATGGAATTATATAGATCTCATTCTACAGTTCCTGCTATGGCCAAACAAACCCTTCCCCTGGTCAGTATTCAGTAGAGAAATAATGACATCACAAATATTTATCAGGCGAATTTTTATATTGGCATACATATGTATGCATGAATATTTGGTATTAGTAGAGACTGCAGAGTCAGATCTATATCATTTTTGCAAACAGAGCAAACCCTGTTTGCTTTTGACATAACCCATTCCCGCATAGGCTATTTTTAGACCCAACCTCTTTGATTCAATCTACCAAAAGGGGCATTTACTGTAGAAAAGATTTTTTTCAGAATTGTGTAGTTTTGAAACCATTGTGATAAATAGAGCATTTGCTCCTGTGGAGCATATGCTCTATTTATCACAATGGTTTCACAACGTGACTTTTTCAGAAGCGTCAAAAGGCATCAATATGCGGGAATGGGATAACATACGAGGGGTGTTCCAAAAATAATGTCATCTGTGCTTTATTTCGTGGAAATCGTGCAATTCATGCACAAAACCACCTCGTGTCGATTGAGTGATCACTGGCTCGTGACACAGGTAAATATCTCGTCCACACGTTCACTTGCCTCGGTACAGTGTACATCGTTTCATAGCCTATTCGTTAGACTATACACAAAATGACAGGAAAACGAGCTGAAAATGTTCTTGAAATTAGGGCCTATATAAAAGGTAGGTCATTACTCGGCATAAAGGCTGTAGATATTCACCGCGAGGTGTGTGACATTTATGGGGAGGGCCAAATGTCCCACAGGACTGTTTGTAGGTGGGTAGCTAAATTTAGTGCTGGGCAGCAGCAACTGAAAGATGCTGCTCGCCTAGGTCGTCCTGCAACAACTACGACCAAAGGTAACATAGAAAAAATCCGAAATATCCTCAAAACTGATGCTCGATTCACCGTAAGACAATTGGCTCGAATGACAAACTTGTCGTTAGCAAGAGTTCATGCAATTTTGAAGAAACACCTAAAAGTTAGAAAGATAAATGCAAGATGGATATCCCATTTGTTAACGGCTGAGCAAAAGAAGACGCGTGTAACAATGGCAAAAAAACTTCTCAAAATGTACCCAAAATATAGTAAAAAGGCTTTTGATAATATAGTCACTGGTGATGAGACCTGGGTGTATTATTTTGAACCAAAGCGGAAGGTTTCCAACCGAATATGGGCCACTAAAAATGCCAGACGCCCAAGTATTGCCAAACGAATACGAACGGTAAAGAAGGTTTTGTATGCTATTTTTTTCACTAATAAGGGTCCAGCTATTCAAATCCCGGTGCCAAAAGGCAGAACGGTCACAGGCAAGTTCTATAAAAACGTTGTTCTGAGAAAATTGAAGAACTACTACAAAAGTAGCCGCCCCAAAACAGGACTTAAGTATGTCCGACTTTTGCATGATAATGCACCCGCTCACAAGGCACGTATTGTGACTGACTTTTTGGAGTCAGAGAAGGTTACCGTCCTTCCGCACCCTCCGTATTCGCCAGACTTGGCCCCCTGCGACTATTTTCTCTTTCCAAAACTTAAATATCATTTATCTGGAAGGAGATACAATTCGAGAAATGCCCTTGGATCTGCTGTTTATCAGTGTCTGATGGGTGTCCCCATTGAAGAGTATGAAAAATGCTTCCAAAAATGGATTGACCGGCTAAAAAGGTGTATTCTGGCTGGCGGAGAGTATTTTGAAGGGCAGAGCAAATTAAAATGAACAAAAGCACTTCCGCTATATGAGCACCGATGCAAGTGACATTATTTTTTGAACACCCCTCGTAGATCTGATTCTACAGTTTTTGTCAAAGCAAAAATTTCCGTTGAAAAGTTTACATTATCCAAAATGGGCTAATCAATATTCATTATGTAATTATTTGTTATATGAATATTCATGGAATAAGGGTTAACCCTTTCCTTCATATAAACACTTTTTCACACATTTGCAAACAGCATAGATCCAGATCAGAGGGCTCCTATAAGAACGGTCTGATCAGGGTCTGCTCTGTTTGCTAATGGAATTCAAAAGATCCGTTTCTTTAGTTTCTCAAATGTCTACAATGTTCCACCTTCCATATTTCATTATTACTATACTGTCCATGAATATGCAGTAGGTACTGAAATTTGGAATGAATATAGAACAGGGAAAGGGTCAAGACAATCTTGATGCACTCACCTGTGATGGCCAAAGTATGACCTCCACCACCAGTGATGCTTCTGATACATAGCCCTGGGTCTTTGATCTCAGTTGGAACCAACTGGTCATCACAATGACCTTGAGCCAACTGACCATAAGAGTTAGCACCCTGAAATTAAATGGAAAGTCTCTCTACATTAACCCTTTGCTCTATGAATATTCATGTAAGAAATAATGACATCATGAATATTATTTGGATTAATTGTTATAATGACATCTGGCATCGAGGTTATAAAGCTTTTTGCTTGAGTCTGAGATCATTCTCAAGCATCTGACCAATCAGATACTTGAGAATGATCTCAGACTCAGAAGCTGTATAACATTGGACCCTCAGCAAAGGAATGTTTGCCATGACAGAAACTGTAGAATCAGATATGCATGTATATTATTTCATCAGCAAACAGAGCAGACCCTGATCTGATGGCTCCAATAAGAGATATCTAATCTATGTTTACTCTATTAGTTTTAGCAAAGGCATAGAAAGAGGTATTTATGGAGTAAAGGGTTAAAATTAACACCTTACTACTTATATATATACTATCAAATACGTCTCTTGAATGAAAATCATGGGAAAAACACAACAGACAAATACAAAAATCTTTATTTCTCCACCAAACCCTATGTCGTGACCACTCTTTAGAATCATCTCATCGAGATGATTCTAAAGAGTGGTCACAACATAGGGTTAGTAGGAAAAATATTCTCAAATGAAGTCCGGCCATTAATGTCAAAAGGAAACTAGAAATGTGTACACGTCTGTATGTAAGACACAGCGATGTCCAAGTGCATGGTACGTGGTGCTTGCCTAGCTGAACGTAAAGTTCCTAAGTCATCTGACCTTGACCTTGGGCTTGCAGGCAGTATGGGCTGGGTGGCCAATGAAAATATGGATGGTGGTTAATGTGTATATGCAATTCCATGCAAATAGCTATATGATGTTCATATATCTATGGTTAGTGAGATATGACAATAAAAAAAACTGTGACAACCAATTTAACTGCACGTACCAACTGCACACACGTAATTTTAAGCGTGACGGACGGACGGACTATCGTCAACGGGGGCATAAAAATCAACAATAAATTGCCATGATTAGTGTAGAGCATGCAGTCATGATGGTCCCCCTACTACAATGTAACATATAGGCCCTAAATGTTGGGATCTTGACTTGAGAGATTCCTCGGTCATTATCCGACCTGAGAGAAACTGTGAAACCGTAATATTAATCCCTACCATTCATGGTTGAGGGGTTAACGAACTAAAACCAACAACTAAGACAACTGTTTCATAAAGGGGCGGTCATGACTTTTGGTTTGTTTACACTTTCGCTTCGCTTGCATAGATTCGCTAAAAATAGCCCGACCATTCATCGATTTTCCCATGGTAATCCCCGCGAGAAACCTCAGTGTCGCGTCAACCAATCAAATTCGTCTACTTCGTCTAGCAATGCGGCCCAGACAGCCTAATGTTAATTTGCTGGGGATTGCCATTGTCGAATCGAGCAACATAAGCATGATCCGTTAGCTTTCTGCAGTTTTTGTATGTGATTTGCTATTTAACACACTTACCCACGACCAAATAACTGTTCTCTCGCTCATAACTGCACGCCCAGCCCACTTTTTCGTCTACATGATCTGCGAGCCATGTACACAATTCTGTGTCATTTGATAGGAAATTAGGTAAATCACGTGATCCATCCCACTGTTATTGATTGGCCCAATGATCGGAGAGCAGTAGCATATAGCTATTACATCAATTGGTCATTAAGGCGGAGAGAATACTGTCTAGAGACAATTTTGTCATTTTTAAACAAATTTAGTATATATTATTTCAGTTTCATTAAATAAATAAATATTTTCTGTTCTATATCAGACTTTATGTCTCCAGAATTTATATTTTGTATTATTTTCGACCTTTCTTTTATTATTTATCGTCCGTATGCATTTTACGTTCATCAGCACCAATGGCGACAAGGTTGTGGTCTACATTTGGACATGATTCGCCGGCCATTTTATGTTGATTTTCATAGCCAATCAAACAGAATCATCATTATTTTGGTCGCATGTAAGTCCAATTATTACTTATATTGTAACATTTGAGTTTAATTAAAGGTGATTTTACACTAATATAGCAAAATTATCATTGAAATGTAAGTGCCAATTTTCGACTGCATAATTTAATCTTCGGCACTCGTCTATTGTTCTTTCGCGACCAATTAAACATGTTCATCTTGACATTGAACTCATTAAATCGAAACTAGAGACCGGTTTCGGTGCTTTTAAAATCAATTTTAACTTTTGTTTCAGGTGCTAATTCTATGTTCCGTTTTAACTCTTAATTTCAAGTCTTATTTTAATGCTGTACGTTTTGGTGTTGTTTTTTGTGTGATTGTGTTTCTATAAATCCATTACGAATTACATTTTCTATTGTGTGCTGTACATTTTATTAAGGTTCACGATTTACATAAATAAATGTAAAAAAAACTTTAGCAAAATGTTCACATAATCAAGGAAATTGAAACGCGTCAATATAATTGGGTCATCTTTGTGATCAGGAAAATAAAGAATGGAAATGTTCATATTGAATCAGGAAGAGGGAATTTTCTTCCTTGGTGGGGACTTATTCACTCTAAAGTCTAATTACCCAAATACTTTAGACAGACATGGTCACAAATTAGTGCAGACCCAGATCAAACTGCTGTATACTATAATCAGGTCTACATTATTTGCATCTATGATGTAAGTCTAACTTTCCTCTCTTTCCCTGTTGCATATTCATGTAAGTATTATGTTATGATGAATATTATAAGGGTTATTTTACAGTGGCTTATTAATAAACACAATATATTTGGCTCAGGCAGAAACTAAAGAAATTAGTATCTATATTATAGCATAAGCAAACAGAGTAGACTCCTTCAGGAGGAACTGTCTGGTCAGGGTCTACTCTGTTTGCAAATGTGGGAAAAGGTGTTTATATAACTTTATACAAAGGAAAAGGTAGCAAAATGGTGCCAAACTAAGGCTTTGCAAACTCATGGAGAGTGGAGGTTTGGCGAAATTAGGCTTAATTGGTATCAGCTAGCACAACAGATCAGTTGACTGTCAAAGATACAAAAAAATTCTGTATATTAAAACCTTTACTCTAAAAATGTTCATAGAAGAAAAAAACATTTATGAATATTTTAAAATTGTATTGATTTTTATAATAGCATATCAACATGGGAAATTTTGTCCATGACAGAGAGTCAAATCTATATTATTTCATAAGCAAACAGCAGACCCTGATCAGTCAGCTCCTAAAGGAGCTGTCTGAATGGATCTACTCTATTTGCAAAGGCGTAGACAAGCATATTTATTGAGTAAATGGTAAGGTTAATTGCTATAATTATTGCTTTAACCCTTTACCCCATAAAAACACCTTTCTACGCCTTAACATATAGAGTAGACCCAGATCAGACAGCTCCTACAGAAGCTATCTGATCAGGGTCTGTTCTGTTTGCTGATGACATAATAGGTGTGATTTTACAGATTATGCCATGACCCAAAACTTTCTATGTTCATATGCCATTAGAAGAATGCATCTCGTTAGTATCCATGGTATCATTTTATTTATTAACTTTTACATCAATAGTCATGGACTAAAGGGATAAAATAAACTAGACTAGTCACTAAAATATAAACATTCCAAAATGGTTTGTAGTATTAGTAACATGAAAATAAATTAACACTCTACCTGTTTCTACCAATGCCAAACATCCTGTGTAAATATAACATTATATAAATTCAGCTACTAAATATTCATGCAATCATAAGACATTATTTCTTATATGACTCATTAACAGGGAAAGTTAGATCTTTATTCAGTGCTGTTAGAGTGTCAAGCAGTTCGGGTCCTGATGAGATGCTGAGTTGTAGGCATATAATCTGGATCCAAACTAGTTGCAACAGTTGTCAAAAATAAGGCCTACCTAGATTTTAAAGTGTATCCATGCATGTGTACACTGTGTTTGCTCTTTATTTCATTTGATCCTTACTGCATCAAAATTCATATAAAAAATACTGACATCTTGAATATTAGACTTGTTTAATTTTTATGACACATGGACATGAGCATGTCATGGACATGTGCATCTTTTGCTCTCATTTCATACAAACACCTTTTCACACATTTGCAAACAGAATAGACCCAGATCAGATGACTCCTGTAGGAGCTTTCTGATCAGGGTCTACTCTGATAGCTTATCTGTTATGGATTAACCCATTCCCTCATAGGCTATTTTTAGATCTAACCTCTTTGAATATATCTGCCGAAAAGGAGCATTAACTAGAGAAAGGGATTTTTTTTAGAGTTTTGTAGTTTGAAACCATTGTGATAAATAGAACATTTTCTCCTATAGGAGCAAATGCTGTATTTATCACAATGGATTCAAGAAGTGACTACGGTATTACAGAGGCATAGAAATTTAAGGCGTATTTATGGAGGAAAGGGTTAAGATTATATAGTATAATATTATTATCTTAACCCTTTCCACCAATTATAGATCTGATTCTACTGTTTCTGGCAAGGTCAAACAAACTGTATCCATGTACGGTAACAGTACCGTTATTAAAAGCCAGCTAACATCATTATCTTTATATGTAAATGAATATGGAACAGGGAAATATTTATTTTACAAGGCAAAAAAGAACCCTTTCCTTCATGAATACATGTATTCATGTGAGAAATAATGACATCATGACTAGATTAATTTGTTATAATAGCACATTGGCATAGGAATCTTGGCCATGACAAAGACTGTAGAATCATATCTATATATATTGTATCATAAGCAAACAGAGCAGACCCTGATCAGACGGCTCAGATAGGAGCTATCTGATCTGGGTCTACTCTGTTTGCAAAGATGTAGAAAGGCTTATTTATGGAGTAAAGGGTTAGAACTGAGTTAATCTTTTCCCAGATAGAAACGCCTTTTCATGTCGTTACAGAGTAGACCCACTCAGATCAGACATCTGTTGAAAGAGTCGTCTGATCTGGGTCTACTCTGGTTACTTATAGATTTATATAGGTCATATTTTACAATTTCTTACATAGCCATAAATATTCATTTGTTGATAAAATTACGTCAGTACTCACGGTAACTACATAATTTCAGCTAATTTACCGTCATCATTCCATCATGAATATTCATCAGGTAATGGATTTATCATTAACCCATTCCCGCATATTGATGCCTTTTGACACTTCTGTAAAAGTCACTTTGTGAAACCATTGTGATAAATAGAACATTTGTTCCACAGGAGTAAATGCTCTATTTATCTCAATGGTTTCAAAACTACACATTTCTAAAATGTCCTTTTCTCTTAAGTTAATGCTCCTTTTTGGTAGATTTAATCAAAGAGGTTAGGTCTAAAAATAGTGGGAATGGGTTAAGACTAATACATTTTTGAAGACTGATTTAACCCTTTCCTTCAGTCATATCACAATATTCAGCTAATAACAGGTAGAGATAGACCCCAGATACTTTTCGTGCATGGAACAAATTGCATTGTTACGTGCACAGAACATCCAGGTAGAACAGTACAAGTGAGTTATTTGGTCTTTCAGCTGATAACTCTGTGACACCATGACTTACACTAGAATGAACAACTAAGATGGAACAGTTTCAAAACCAGCAAGGTGCAATAGCTATAGACTCATCTCAGCAGGCCTTCCAGCAGGTTGCCCAGCCAATTGTCATGCAAGGAGTACCAATTCAATTCCTACAGACAGGAGGGACTCAGTTTCCAACAACCATTCAAGGACAACAACCACAACAACAGGTAGACAGAATTTGAAAACCTTAAGACATACTTCATTATCCCTCTCCGTATTATAAAACACTTTTTCACATGTTTGCAAACGGCAGACCCTGATCAGATGGCTTCTGTAGGAGCCATCTGATCAGAGTCTGCTCTGTTTGCTTATAATATACCGGTATTATAGATAGATATGATTTTACAGATTCTGTCAAAGCAAAAAATTCCTTTGAAAATTTTACAGTATAAAAATTCAGCTAATAAATATTAATGAATTTATAATGTCATTATTTCTTAACCCTTTCCTTCGTATAAATGAGATCATACAGCTCCTATAGGAGCCATCAGATGATCTGATCAGGGTCTGCTCTGTTTGCTTATCAAAATTATATGGATATGATACAGTTTCTGTCATGGCCAAAGATTCATATGTTCATGTTCCGTTATAAAAAATAATAGAATTAATATTCATGATGTATTTTTTTCTTACATAAATATTCATGGAGTAAAGGGTTAATGTGATACCAACTGTCAGACTGCCCTTAGCAGGACATGGGTAAAAGGAAGCCATTTAACCCTTTCCCTGTTCTATGTTTATTCCAAATTTTGATATTTACTGAATATTCATGGACAGAATAGTTAACATGAAATGTTGAAGATGGAAAATTGTAGCCATTTTAGAAAGTAGAGAAATGGAACTTTCAAATTCCACTAGCAGACTCTGATCAGACGACTTCTATAGGAGCCGTCTGATCTGGGTCTTCTCTATTTGCAAATGCATTAAAATACGTTTATATGAAGGAAAGGGTTAATGAACAAATAGCTTAACTTCCTTTTAACACTTTCCCTGTTGAATATTCATGTAAACTTTCATGACATCATGAATACGAATTATACTAAATGTTATACATGTAATGGCATACAAAGGCTATTTTAGCCAAGATAGAAACTATAGAATCAGATCTATATTATTTCATAATCAAACCGAGCAGATCCTGATTAGATGGCTTCTACTAGGGCCATCTGATCTGGATCTACTCTGTTTGCAAATGCATGAAAAGACATTTTTATGAGGGATGGATGAAGTCTTTCCCTGTTGAATATTCATGTAAGAAGTAATGGAATTATTAGCTGAAATTGTTAATCGAGGGCTTGGTGCAAAACTATTCTAACTCCTTCACTTTGTGAAGGAGTTAGAATAGTTTTGCACCAAGCCCTCGTAATGGCATATAAAGAACACAAGGTTTTGCTTTTGGTATAACTGTAGAGTCAGATATATTATAGTTTGTTAAGACACTGATCAGACGCTTCTACAGTAGCTGTCTGGGTTAACAAATGAAAATTGAATGTAACAGAGACTTCCTGATGAATGAAAGCAGTAAATTTAAAAGTTTCTGTAATTCATTTTCTAAATTTCTTTCAGGTTTTACAACTAAATGGACAGAACCAAGTCCTGCAAACCCCAACTGGTCAACAGATCATAGTGCAGATGCCCCAAACTCAGGCACCTATGCAGCTACAGAATGGACAGGTAAGGGAGATAATTTGATCTTACGAAGTAAGGGAGGTTATTCAGTACTGCTTTAACCTTTTGCTCAATAGATATAGAGGATCTGTTGCGAGTTGTCTTTTAAGATCACATGTTCCTAAACGAGCCTTAGAAAATGTCATTAAGCATGCCTTGGCGAGCTTAATAACATTTTCTTGGTGAGTTTAGGAACATGTGATCTTAAAAGACAACGAGCATCAGATTCTTTTTCTCACATATCAAAAAAGTGTTTTTTCACCGTTTAAATGACATGTAAACATATGTTTCCATGGTTTGACGTCATATATGACGTATGACGTCATATATGTTCTAAAGTGATCTTACACGTGTCACAGATAAGGGAATCTTAACCTGTTGTTCTAACTCGGAGATAAGGGAAGGTATATGAGAAATGCCTTTTTAACACCTTTGCAAACAGAGTAGAGCTAGATCAGACAGCTTATATATATCTGATTTTGCTGTTTCTGTCATGGAATTATTTTTTTTTTCGTTGGCCATTATAAAAAATCAGTTATTCACAGTCATGAATTATTGTATAACCATTTCCATGTTCTATGTTTATTCCAAATTTCAATAACTACTGAATATTCATGGATAAAATAGTCATATTGAACTATGAAAGGTAGAACATTGTAGCCATTTTAGAAAGTAAAGAAACAGAACTACCAAATTCCATATAGCAAACAGAGCAGACCCTGATCAGACAGCTCATAGGAGCCGTCTGATCTGGGTCTACTCTGTTTGCAAACGCGTGAAAAGGCATTTGTATGAGAGAAAGGGATAAATACTCATTAAGTAAATGGATAATCAATGTTAGATTTCAAGGACAATTTTTTCCCCATTTACAGAGGATAACTAGAAAAATGATTTTGTACAATACATAAAAGTCTATTTTTAACCACTTTCCCTGTTTTATGTTTATTCCAAATTTTAATACCTGCTGAAAATTTATGGACATCAAATTTCTAATGAATTTAAATGAAACATCGAAGATAGAAATTGTAGCCATTTTAGAAACTAAAGAAACAGATCTACAAAATTCTGTTAGCAAACAGAACAGAATCTGACTCGACCATCTTGGTCTACTCTGCTTGCAAATGCTTGAAAAGGTGTTTATATGAGGTAGAGGGTAACTGTAGAATCAGACCAGTATTATTCCATTAGCAAACAGAGCAGACCCTGGCCTGAGCAGACAGATTCTACTAGAACAATCTGATCTCTGGTCTATTCTGTTTGCAAAGACGTCAAAAGGCGTCTGTCAGGTTAGGGGTTAGCCCATTCTCCATTAACACATATTTGCAAATAGAGTAGACTCAGATCAGACTCCTGTAGGGACCGTCTAATCAGGGTCAGCTCTGCTTGCCTATGGACTTATACAGATCTGAACATGCGGTTCTGACATGGCCAAAATATCATACTTGTTTATGTGCCATTATGAAAATTAATCTTTTAATATATATTCATGACGTCATTATTTGTTCATGAATATTCATGGATGGGAAAGGTTAATATAATTGCATACTTCACTCTTTCATACCTGATTGAATAGATCCAGGTATACCTGTGATGAAGGTTATGTCATTAGAACAATCAAGTAAGCTATATGCAGACAGATATTTTTGTCAGTACATTGACTTGATTCTCAGAAACTGCTTTGCTGAGAGCGCAAAGGTCCAGATAAGGTGCGTAAATTAAAACATTTTCAAGAATAGCTCCTTATTTATCCACCAAACCCTATGTTGTGACCACTCTTAAGAATCATCTCTTCGAGGCTATTCTAAAGCGTGGTCACAATGGAGGGTTTGAGGGGAAAATGATGATATTAGTACCGGTATTTGAGTACGCATCTTTATCTGTAGCTCTCGAACGGTTCTTTTAGAAAAGTCTTTTACATGATCATGGTTGATAAGAAACACTGTAACTGCTTGATTTCTTTAGAACATTTTGGTCTTGTTCTGTTTATTTGTTGAATTGAACATGAAAGTTTTATGATTGATGGTTGTAGACATGAGGAGACTGTTGCTGTAACACTGATGTATAAACATGTTGTATGCCCCTCATTGTAGTAACAGCTCTTATAGTTACAGTATGTGACCACAGCAGGCAATAATCAAACATTCCAGACCTTTGCTCAGCCTCAACAGGTATTCACTGTAGTCTTCCTGTAGTCCAGTGGCTGATATCTGTAATCCTTGCACCTAGGTCTATAGACCATTGACCTAGGTATTTAGACCATGCATCTAGGTCTATAAACCATTTGCCTAGTCCTTAGAGCATTAATCTTTTCAAAACTGAATTTTCAAAAGGACTATTCCAAAATTAAAATCATGTTAAGCCTACCATGAATATTCAGGGATTTTAAAGAAAGGTGTAACATGACAAACAGTGCAGATCCTGATGACAGGGCTCCTCTAGGAGCCCTCATATTTCGGTCTACACTCACACTGTTTGCAAGGAGCATTAACGACTTGTTTTCTGCCCGGAAAGGTTAACATAGGTCTGTAGACCATGGACGTAGGTCTGTAGACCATGGAAATAAGTCTAGTCCATGAACCTAGATCAATAGTCCATGAACCTAGATTTGTAGTCAGTCAACCTAAGTTTGTAGTGTAGTTTATTGACCTAGGTCTGTAGACCACTGTGACATGGTCTTAGGTCTGTTGGCCATGGACCTAAGGCATACTTTGAGAAAATAGACACAAACTGCTAGTGATGCTGCTTATAAGTTATGTCAATTTAAAAGTGCATCATTGAAGAAAAATATTTGGAATTTTGAACAGTGTGGACACAGATGAGATGTCACATTTATATTATGGCACTTGATCTGTGCTTGCACTGTTTCCATTGGTGGTGAATGATAAAATACTGTTTAACTGTTGCAAGTGACACACACCCAATCAGCTGTGGTAAGAATGCATTAATTAGCTTATTCTTCCACATGGCATTATTCATTTGATAAAGAGTCAATATGTTGCCGGGGGAGGCATTCTTTCTAGAACTTTTAAACCATTGTGATAAATATCTAGCATTTGCTCCAGTGGAGAAAATGCTCTATTTATCACAATGGTTTCCAAAAATGACTTTAACAGAGGCGTCAATTATGAGGGAATGGGTTAAAAACTTAAAATGTCTGCTTAGATTTAGATCTTGTTTGGATACGCTTCTTTTAACGGATTATCAAAAAGCTTTGATCTGGATGAGTTGCTGAGTTACTTGGTGTCCTATCTGAATCATAACTGTTTGCAAATGCATATCAGGTCGCGGATAACTTAACCCATTCCCTCATATTGACGCCTTTTAACGTTTCTGTTAAAGTCACTTTGTGAAACCATTGTGATAAATAGAGCATTTGCTCCACAGGAGCAAATGCTCCATTTATCACAATGGTTTCAAAACTACACATTTCTGAAAATTTCCTTTTCTCAAGTTAATGCTCCTTTTTAATCAAAGAGGTTGGATCTAAAAATAGCCTAAGTGGGAATGGGTTAAGATGGAATGATACAAAGAATCAGGGCATCCTTCAGCTGCTTAGTCTGTTTTGTCACTGTATAGCGACCCAGCCATTATGTTGTATTGTATTAGCCATTATGTTGTATTGTATTAGCCATTATGTTGTGTTGTATTAGCCATTATGTTGTATTGTATTAGCCATTATGTTGTGTTGTATTAGCTTAGAGTAGATATGTAGGTTGCCTCAAGCACTAAAGTTAGGATGTATTTAATTGAATACATGTCCAGGGCTGTAGATAAGTGCGTTTAGAAAATCTATTTAACCCATTCCCTCGTAAGCTATTTTTAGATCCAACCTCTTTGAATAAATCTACAGAACAGGAGCATTAAGTAGAGACAAGGAAAATGTAAGAATTTTGTTGGTTGAAACAATTATGATAAATAGAGCATTTGCTCCTTTAGGAGCAAATGCTCTATATATCACAATGGTTTCTACAGGTGACTTTTGCAGAGGTGTTAACCCATTCCCTCATATGGATACCTTTTTACGCCTCTGTAACAGTCACTTCTTGAAGCCATTTTGATAAATAGATTAGAGCATTTTGCTCTAAGTGCTCTATTTATCACACTGCTTTCAAAACTACACAATTCTAAAAAAAAAAAAAAAAAAAACCTTTTTACTAGCAAATGCTCCATTTCAGTAGATTTATTTTAAAAAAATGGGGCTAAAAATAGCCTATGGGGGAATTGGTCATGATGATTTTGATATTTCTCTGTTGACCCCTACTTTTGCTACAACTGAGACAACTCCTTAGACTCCCCTCTCTGAGGCCATTGCAATGAGTCGCAGCAGTTTTGCCGAGAAATACAAGATTTTGACATAACAGTAAGCATCTTACCTTTTCCCTACATGTACCTTTTGCAAGTTGGAGACACTTGGAATCAGTATACATGTAGTGTTGTTTGCCTATCCATGGAGACACTTTGAATCAGTTTAGTGTTGTTTGCCTATCCATGGAGACACTTTGAATCAGTTTAGTGTTGTGTTGTTTGTGTTTCCATGGAGACACTTTGAATCAGTTTAGTGTTGTTTTTGTATCCGTCATTTCTGTTGGTCCTGCTGTAAGCAATGCTTTCATATATTTTTGTTTGCAAACCCTGATATGTTGCTTCAAACTGTTGTCTGCGTACTGTTACACATTCAAGTCTGAAACTAACTGTTTATCCCATGAATATTCATATAAGAAATAATTTCATTATAAATATTACATTTTAATTTTTATAATGGCACATGGCCATGGCAGAAACTGAAGTATCGTATCTTAATTACTTCATAAGCAAACAGAGCAGACCCTGATCAGACGACTCTTGCAGTAACTGTCTGACCTGTGTCTGTTGTTTGCTACAGCATAGAATAATGTATTTATGCAGTAAAGGATTAATATTCATTTAACCCATTCCCACATATTGACGCCTCTGAAAAAGTCACTTTTTGAAACCATTGGAGCATGTGCTCTATTTATCGGAATGGTCTCAAAAAAATAAAAAATGGTATTAAAAAAATCCTTTTCGATAGAAAATGCTCTTTTTCGGTAGATTTATCCAAAGAGGTTGGATCTTAATATAGCCTATGAGGGAATGGGTTAAATTGTTAACCATTTACCAGATGAGTATGTATGAAAGAAAATAATGACCAGAGAGACAGATAAAGATCCATACTCAAATACGCTACTAAAATTGTCATTTCTCCACCGAACCCTATGTTGTGACCACTCTTTAGAATGGTCTCGAAAAGAGAAATAGAGGAGTTATTCTTGAAAATGTTTTAAATCACGCATCTTATCTAGAGTTCTAATGACTATGTCATGGTCATCCTTCAGGGTCAAAGGTCAAATTGTCTGTTTCTTTGTCTGTAACAGTTACAGTGAGTGTAACTTTAACGCAACTTTAACATTGGTCATAATTTTTGAGCCAGTACAGATAGAGACTTGATAGTTGGCATGCATATGTATCTCATAAAGCCGCACATTTTGAGGGGTGACATGTTAAGGTCAATGTCATCCTTCAAGGTCAGAGGTAAAATATATGGGTCAAATCACTGACTTTAACATTGGCCATAACGTTTGGACCAGTAGAGATAGAGACTTGATATTTGACATACTTGTGTATCTCATGAAGCTGCACATTTTGAGGGGTGACATGTCAAGGTCATTCTTCAGGGTCAAAGGTCAAATTGTCTGTTTGTCTGTAACTTTAACATTGGTCATAACTTTTGAGCCAGTACAGATAGAGACTTGATATTTGGCATGCATGTGTATCTCACAAAGCCGCACATTTTGAGGGGTGACATGTCAGAGGTCAAACATATGGGCCAAATCACCGACTTTAACATTGGCCATAACTTTTGAACCAGTACAGATAGAGACTTGATATGTGGCATGCTTGTGTATCTCATGAAGCTGTACAGTTTGAGGGGTGACATGTCAAGGTCATCCTTCAGGGTCAAAGGTCACCAACTTCAAATTGGCCATAACTTTTGAACCTATAGAGATAGAGTCTTGATATTTGGTATGCATGTGTATCTCATGAAACTGCACATTTTGAGGGGCAACATGTCATGGTAAAGGTCATCTTTTAGGGTCAAAGGTCACTGACTTTAACATTGGCCATAACTTTAGAACCTGTAGATACAGACTTACCATTTGGTATGCATGTGTATCTCATGAAGCTGCACAGTTTGGGGGTGACATGTCAAGGTCATCTTTTAAGGTCAAAGGTCACCGACTTTAACATTGGCCATAACATTTGAACCAGTAGAGATACAGATTTGATAGTTGGTATACATGTGTTTCTCATTTGGCTGCACAGTTTGAGGGGTGACATGTCAAGGTCATATCTTTGAAGGTCAAAGGTCACCAACATTAACATTGGCCATAACGTTTGAACCAGTAGATATACAGCCTTGATACTGGTATGCATGTGTATTTCATGAAGCTGCACAGTTTGAGGGGTGACATGTCAAGGTCAAGGTCATCCTTCATGGTCAAAGGTCACAAACTTTAACATTGGCCATAACTTTTGAACCAGTAGAGATAGATACTTGATATTTGGTATGCATGTGTACCCCGTGAAGCTGCACAGTCTGAGGGGTGACATGTCAAGATCAAGGTCATCCTTCAGGGTCAAATATTATATCGAGGGGGCATAGTGTTTCTCAAACACATCTTGTTTTCTAATGGCTTTATGAATATTTGACCTTGGCAGAAACTGTTGAATCGTATCTATAATACTGTGTTTCATGAGCAAACAGTGCAGACCCAGAGACCCACAGACTCCTCTAGGAACCACCTGATCTGGGTCTACTTTGTTTGCAAAGATGTAAAGAGGTGTATCTTAGTTGTAAAGGGTTAAGGCCATAACCCATTACCTAATAGGCTATTTTTAGACCCAGCCTCTTTGAATAAAGCTACCGAAAAGGAGCATTTACTAGAGAAAAGGAAAATTTAGAATTGAAACCATTGTGACAAATAGAGCATTTGCTCCATAGGAGCAAATGCTCTATTTAAAAGTATTTACAACAATGGTTTCAAAAAGTGACTTTTACAGAGGCGTCAAAAGGCTTCAATATGAGGGAATGAGTTAATGTTACTAAAGATTTGATTCAAACTGTCTGACTTCCTTTTCAGTTCTGGTTATCTGTAGGAGGTTATCAACTTTTCGATGTCAAACAGTTAGCTACATTGTAGACAAGTTTTTTAACCCTTTCCTTCATATAAATGTATGTGTTTTCAAGCATTTGCAAACAGAAGACGGCTCCTAGAGGAGCCGTCTTATCTCTAGGAGCTGTCTGATCAGGGTCTGCTCTGTTTGGTAATGGAATTACATAGATCTGTTTCTTTAGTTTCTAAAATAGCTATAATGTTCCATCTTCCATATTTCATAACTATTTTGGTCATGAACATCCAGTAAAGGTAGTTAAATTTGAAATAAATTTGAAATAAACATAGAACAGGGAAAGGGTTAGACCAATATCCTAGTCATATGAATGTCTGTGGTTTTAATTTCCTTGTGCATTATCTTCTCATGACTATATATAGCAACTAATTTAGATTGATGGTTATTTTAATAAATTTACAGTTGAACCTGTCTTAAGTTGCCATCATAAAGAGGTCTAATTTTTTATGGTTATTTTAATTACAGTTGAACCTGTCTTAACCCTTACCTTCATATAAACATCTTTTCACGCATTTGCAAACATAGTGTACCCAGATCAGACAACTCCTATTGGAGCCATCTGATCTGGGTCTGCTCTGTTTGCTAATGGAATTTGTAAGATATGTTTCTTTACTTTCTAAAATGGCTACAATGTTCCACCGTCCATATTTCATTGCAACTACGTGTATTTTTTTCCATGAAAATTCTGTAAGGTATTAAATTTGGAATAATCGTAGAACAGGGAAAGGGTTCAGCTGTCGTCATAAAGAGACCCATCTAATTTTTAGTCTGTAAGGCTCCTATAGGAGCTTTCTGCATTACTTTTGCCCTGCGTTTACCCTTTCCCTGTTCTATGTTTATTACAAATTTCAATACCTACTGAATATTCATGGACATAATAGTTATAATGACATATTGAAGGTGGAAAATTGCAGCCATTTTAGAAACTAAGAAAACAGATCTTTAAAATTCCATTAGCAAACAGAGCAGACCCTGATCAGACGGCTCCTCTAGGAGCCGTCTGATATGGGTCTACTCTGTTTGCAAATGCATGAAAACACATTTGTATGACTATTGAGGGAAAGGGTTAAGCAGCCACCTGCTTTTTAAGACTCCAATGTTCAAGTTCCTCTTGCGACAGGTTCTACTGTATTAGAATGACAAATTAATTATTATTTCAATAAGAATAACTAAATGATTAGAATAAACCACATCCCATGCTCTTGCACCAAGGAAACGAGATACATGTATACATGGTTTACTCTTTCCCTGTTCAATATTCATGTAAAAATTAACCCTTTTCTCCATAGGCTATTTTTAAACCCAACCTCTTTGAATGAATCTACCGAAAAGGAGCATTTACTAGAGAAAAGGAAAAGGTTAGAATTGCATAGTATTGAAACCATTGTGATAAATAGAGCATTTGCTCCAGAGGAGCAAATGCTCTATTTATCACAATGGTTTCAAGAATTGATTATTACAGAAGCGTAGAAAGGCTTATTTATGGAGGAAACGGTTAATGATATCTGATAATCATAAATATATACTAGCTGATCTTCTATACTGTGAAAGTTTCAACGGAATTTTTTGCTTTGACAAAAACTGTAGAATCAGATCAATATTATGTCACAAGCAAACAGCAGACCCTGATTAGACGGCTCCTATAGGAGCTGTCTGATCTGGGTCTACTCTGTGTAAAATGTGTTTAAGCCTTTCCTCCATAAATACGCCTTTCTATGACTGTAAAAGTCACCTGTTGAAACCATTGTGATAAATAGAGCATTTGCTCCTATAGGAGCAAATACTCTATTTATCACATGGTTTCAAACTATAGAATTCTAAAAAAAATCCTTTTCTGTAGGAAATGCTCTGTTTCGGTAGATTTATCCAAACTGAAAGTGGTTGGATTTAAAAAAAAAAAAAAAAGCCTATGAAAGAATGGGTTAAATGAAAGAAAGGGTGAAGACATTTAAAAAATGTTACTCATATTTCTCTGCATCTTGTTGGTACTCATTAGAATAACCCTGTTGGTATTCCTTAGAGTAATGTTTCTTTCTAATGAGTACCAACAAAACTGAGAAATAAAAGATGAATAGATAATTTTAGATTGATACATGTATTGTCACATGTAGACAGGTTGGTCCTGTTACTGGGAACCACATATTCTCATGCACTTGATAATGTTGATTAACTCTATACTCTATGCGTATTCATGTAAGAAATAATCACATCATGAATACTTATAAAATGAATTTTTATAATGACATGTAGGATCTTTTGGCCATGACGGAAACTGGAATATTTAATCATTAGCAAACAGAGTAGACCCTGATCTAGGTCTACTGTGTTTGCAAAAGCATAGAAAGGTGTATTTATGGAGTAATGGGTTAAATGAGCTTATGTCTATCACTTTGCTTTTCCATTGACAATATTTTTATGCCCCCAACAGCGGGCATTAGTAATCGCATTGTCCGTCCCTCCCAAATTTCGTGTCCCTTCTACAACTTTTTTATCTGTGGATGGATTTCAAAATAACCTGGCTCAAATGTTCACCACACAAAGACGATGTGTCGCGTTCAACCCCTGGTCCATGGGTCAAAGGTCAAGGTCACATGATACAATTTTGGGGAGCATTTGTCATGTGACTATGACAGCTCTTGTTTCTTTTACTGTCACTGGTCATGATTTGTCCTTCATTTAAAAGTGAATCTGTTTGTTGTTTTCATTATTATTACCATGTCAAATTAGAGAATTATGTCTGTATCATTCTACATTCTTAAGAGTCTTCTCTATAAATATGCCTTTATACACCTTTACAAATAGAGTAGACCCAGATCAGATGGCTCCAGTAAGAGCAATCTGATTCGGGTCTGCCCTGTTTGCTTATGAAATAATATAGATATCTCTCTCTCAGGTCCTTATAGATGGGCAGGCTGTCGGCACCCCCAATCTGTCCATTCCCTCAGATAGATATGTTTCTACAAAAATTGCTGGCAGAGAAGGGATTGTACCCCATTAGATTGCTGTGGAATCAGATCTATCTCATTTCATATATAAACTGGAATACTAGCAGTTTGTTTTATTATACTTATAAAAGCTTTAACCCTTTCCCTGTTGAATATTGAATAAAATGTCTATATAAAGGAGCCAATCGATCTGGATCTACTCGGTTTGCAAAGTCAGGGAAAGGCACTTATATGAGGGAAAGGGTTAAGAGAGTCGTACTAGTTCTCATCACAATCAGCAGATACTGATAATAAAACAACAATGGTCACAAGAGGGACAAGACAGGAAATTGCTACTCATCTCCCTGCATGGTTAAACCTTTCCCTGTTCTATATTTAGCCCAATTTTCAATATCTACTGAATATTCATGAAAAAAATAGTTACAAAGAAATATGGAAGGTGGAACATTGTAGCCACTATAGAAACTAAAGAAACAGATCTATCAGATTCCATTAGCAAACAGAGCAGACCCTGTGTTAGAATTGTTTGGTCGTGGCAGAAACGGTAGAATCATATCTATATTATGTCATAAGTAAACAGAGTAGACCCTGATCAGACCTCGCCTACTGGAGCCATGATTTGGTGCTTAGGAAGGCATATTTATGGATTGAAGGGTTGAGGATGATTGTCATATGTTTATACTGAATATCGTTTTATGTATTACATGTATTTTGATGATAATTTCAGATTATCATTCAGCAGCCACAGGGCCAGATCATGGGTCAGCCCCAGATCGTGAGTCCTCAGAATCTGGCCCAGCTGTTTGGTCAGATGGGCCAGATGATACAGACACCGGAAGGACAGACAATAATGATTCAGCAGCCCCAAGCCCAGGCTATTACTGTACCAACAACTGATAACACAGGGGCCGTGCAACAAGTACAACAGCAACAACCACTGCAACAGCAGCAGCAACAACAACAACAGCAGCAACAGGGTATGCAAATTGAAAAAAAGATATATATTGAAATTTGCTGACAGTGATGTGAATAAATTACATTTGTTAAATGTATTAACCCGCTCCTTCATATAAATACCTTTTCACACATTTGCAAACAGAGTAGACCCAGATCAGATGGCTCCTATAGGAGCCATCTGATCAGGGTCTGCTCTGTTTGCTGATGGAATTTGATAGATCTGCTTCTTTACTTTCTGAAATGGCTTCAATGTTCCACCTTCCATATTTCTTTATAACTATTTTGTTTATATATAAATATTTAGTGGGTATTGAAATTTGGAATAAACATAGAACAGGGAAGGGATTAATCCTAGCACATTTGATCCTGAAATTTCCTCAGTAAAGAAATATTGTTGGAAATAAAAAGTGATATTAACCCATTCTCTCATAGGCCATATTTAGACCCAACCTCTTTCAATAAATCTACCGAAAAGGAACATTTTACTAGGGGAAATTTGCTCATATGGAGCAAATGCTCTTTTTATCACAATGGTCTCAAGAAGTGACTATTACAGAGGAGTGGAAAGTCGTATTTATGGAGGACAGGGTTAAGCTGTAAGTGTAATGTACTGATCAAATTCTTTCTTGATACTCTAATTATCTAAATATCAAACTTGACCATTTCTGTCATTTAACCCATTCCCTCATATTGATGCCTATAGATGCCTCTGTAAAAGTCACTTTTTGAAACCATTGTGATAAATAGAGCATTTGCTCCGATGGAGCAAATGCTCTATTTATCACAATGGTTCCTGGACTACACAGTTCAATGTTTTTCCTTTTTTCTAGTAAATGCTCCTTTTCAGTAGATTTATTCAAAGAGGTTGGATCTAAAAATAGCCTATGAGGTAATGGGACAATGGTCTTTTCATCACGCCTTTGTATACACAGTAGACCAGATCAGATGACTCCATTGATACCAAAGAGTGTTCAAAACATGGGGTTTGGAGGAGATATAAAGGAGCTATTCTTAATAAAAACAAGTTATACCCCTGTAAACAAAGTTTATTGGGTATACAGGAATCAACTTGTCGGGTGGTCCATTGGCAAAATGGGATCAAGGCTGTTGTGCAAGGGTATTCATTACCTTTACCAATTATCTCATACTGATGCCTTTTGATGCCTCTGTAAATGTCACATTTTGAAACCATTGCGATAAATAGAGCATTTGCTCCATAAGAGCAAAATGCTATATATCACAATGGTTTCATAGCTACACATTTCTAAAAAAAATTATTTTCTCCAGTAAATGCTCCTTTTCAATAGATTGGATCTTAAAAATAGCCTATGAGGTAATAGGTTAAGTGATAGTTTTACTTTACACATCTTATTTGTGCCTTTGGTTCTTGTTTGGCTCTCTGTTCATTAATCCATTCCCTCATAGGCTATTTTTAGACCCAACCTCTTCGAATAAATCTACTGAAAAGGAGCATTTACTACAGAATACAGAAAAATTTCGAATTGTGTACTATTGAAACCATTGTGATAAATAGAGCATAAACATTGTGATAAATAGAGCATTTGCTCCTATGGACTTTGACAGGTGTCATAATGAGGGAATAGGTTAATGGTATTGATTAGGAAGGAATCAAACCTGTTAGAGATGATTATTATTGACACATTTCATAATTCTAACCCTTTACTCCATGAATATTTGGCAAATGCAGAAATGGTAGAATCAGATCTATATTATGTCATAAGCAAAAAGAGCAGACCCTGTTTATACGGCTCCTACAGGAGCTGTCTGACTTGGTTATACTCTCCATGAGGTTATACTCTGTTTGTAAAGGCATAAAAGGTGCATTTATGGAGTAATGGGTTAAGCATTTGAATATACTGTAGAACCTGTCTTAACCCTTTCCCCCATATAAACGTGTTTTCACGCATCTGCAAACAGAGTAAACCCAGATCAGACGGCTCCTAGAGGAGCCGTCTGATCAGGGTCTACTCTGTTTGCTAATAGAATTTCAAAGATCTGTGTCTTTAATTTCTAAAATGGCTACAATGTTCCACCTTCCATATTTCATTATAACCTTTTTGTCCATGAATAGTCAGTAGGTATTGAACTTTGTAATAAACACAGAACAGGGAAAGGGTTAACCCTTTCCCAGTTGCATATTTATGTAAGAAATAATGACACCATGAATATTAATTAGATTATTTTTTATAATGGCATGTGAACACAACACATTTTGGTTCAGGCAGAAACTGTAGAATCAGCTCTATATCATACCATTAGCAAACAGCAGACACTGATTAGACGGCTCCTATAGGAGCCGTCTGATCCGGGCCTACTCTGTTTGCAAAGGCGTAAAAAGGCATATTTATGGAGTAACGGGTTAAGCAACCATGATTAACATGAGGTCTAAATCTGAATTGTTAAAACAGGTAATAACTTAATGCAGGACAAAAGTGATAAAAAAAAAGCTGTCACTTTTCCCTGCATTAAGCAGCCACCTGCTTTTTCAGACTCCTGTGATCTATAAATGATTTAAATGATTGACCGCAGGTGCTAAAGGCAGACTGTACTGTAATGTACATGTATATGTATATGAACTGCATCACAGAAAATGATGTCTTGAGGAACATGTTTAGAACTGGGTTTTACTCTTATTACAGTCAGTGGTACGTTGACCACAGAGGGGACAGCCCAGCCAGTTGCCACCCAGATGATACAGTTACCAGGGGGACAAGTCATGGTAAATGTAGTGTTTTTTCACCAAACCTTTTCAATGCCAAGTTTTTCAAAGCAGAATGGCCATCATTGTTTGATGGTAGAGCCCTTTAGTCCACCGACCTTAATCAGAATGCTTCTCTTGGAGGCCTCTGATCTGGGTCTTCACTGTTTGCAAATGCCAGAGCTCCCTGAGAGGGTTAATTGGCAGTCTGCCAGTTCTTTCATAGTTAAAATAAAAATGCCTTTCTACGTCTCTGTAAAAGTCACTTTTTGAAACCATTGTGGTAAATGGAGCATTTGCTCCATACGAGCAAATACTCTATTTATCACAATTTCCTGTGACACTCAATTTGCTATTATAACAAAATTAGAATTACTATATAATTCTAAAATTTTCCTTTTCTCTAGTTAATTTGATGTATGAATCTGCAGAGGCCCTGATTAGATGCATATATTAAAACATTTTCAAGAGTAACTTCTTTATTTCTCCACCAAACCATGTGTTGTGACCACTCTTTAGAATTGTCTCGAAGATGATAAATGTTCATAGGGCTTGGTTGAGAAATGACGATTTTGAGTATGCACGTTTATCTGTCACTCTGAATCTGCATTAAGAATTTTTCTTAACCCTTTCCTCCATAAATACGCCTTTCTATGCCTCTGTTAAAGTCACTTTATGAAGCCATTGTGATAAATAGAGCATTTGCTCCTATAGGAGCAAATGCTCTATTTATCACAATGGTTTCAAAACTACACAATTCTAAACTTTTCCTTTAATCAAGTAAATGCTCCTTTGAAGTAGATTGATTCAAAGAGGTTGTGTCTAAAAACAGCCTATGGAGGAAAGGGTTAACCTAGTTACGTCTCTCAGCAGGTCGTTGGCGGTAACTTGAATAACATCGCTGGTGCTGCACAGCGGTTGCAGGTAGGATCCCAGGCGGAGTCAGCAGAGGAAGAGCCTCTATATGTCAACGCAAAACAATATCACAGAATACTGAAGAGACGACAGGCTCGGGCTAAACTGGAGTCAGCTGGGAAAATACCTAGAGTGAGGAAGGTAGGTGGAGAGAAAACATTAAACCCTTCATAGTTTATAAATGCCTTTCACGCATTTGAAAACGGAGAAGACCCAGATCAAACAGCTCCAATAGGAGCCATCTGATCAGGGTCTGCTCTGTTTGCTTATGAAATTATAATAGATCTGGTTCTTCAGTTTCTAACAATACCAAAAAAGTCCTATATACATAATATGCCATTATAAAAATTCAGCCAATAGATGTTTTTGACATCATTATTTCTTGCATGAATATTGAACAGGGAAAGGGTTAAACACACCCATGCCTAATTTTAACTCTTTTGGCACCAAATAATTGTTGTCTGTAAATGATTTCTTCTGCTTTAATTTTCAGAGTGGACTTCTTTTCAATTACTTTTCTAAAATGTAAACCGTGTGTAAACAGTTTGGATCTTGATGAGACAGTGTTATTGGACATCTCGTCTAGGATCCAAATTGTTTGCAAAGGTAAACACAGATTTTAATTCACTGTGATAAATAGAGCTTTTACAGGAGCAAATACTCTATTTATCATCATAGTTTCAGAACTGCACAATTCTGAAGTTTCCTTTTTTTCAAGTAAATGCTTCTTTTTAGTAGATTTATTCAGAGGTTGTGCCTAAAAATAGCATTTGAGGTAATGGGTTAATTGACTCCCCTTAGGGTGTTGTTTAACCCTTTCCTCCATAAATATGCTTTCTAAGCCTCTGTAAAAATCACCTATTGAAACCATTGTGATAAATAGGCAAATGCTCTATATATCACAATGATTTCAGACTACAAAATTCTAAAAAAAAAGTTTTCTCTAGTTAATGCTCCTTTTCGGTAGATTTATTCAAAGTGGTTGTATCTAAAAATAGCCTATGAGGGAATGGGTTAAGGAAGTTGGTGTAAATCTAGATTAGGGTGTGCTAAAAGGGTGTAAGATTAGGGTGTGCTGTGTTTGCATATGATAAAATATAGATATGATTCTACAGTTTCTGTTGTGGCCAAAACTTCTTGTAATCGTGTGCTATTATAGCAATCATTCAATCTAACATTCATTATGTCATTATTTATTACTGAATATTAATGGAGTAAAAGGAAAAGAATTCTGGTCTTGGTCAGAAGTGTTGACTCCTTGTGAAGCCACACTAGGCTAGAAGTGCTTAGATTTTAAACTTAAAGGCATGTATCAATTAACTTAAACTGTTATTATCAAACTTACTCCTTTAACATCACACATAACTCCTTCATCGCCACATCACCATAAATTGACTCTTAGGCAGAGGTCCAGATAAGATGTGTAAATTGAAATATTTTCGAAAATAACTTCTTTATTTCTCCGCCAAACCCTATGTTGTGACCACTCTTTAGAATCGTCTCTTTGAGACGATTCTAAAGAGTGGTCACAACATAGGGTTTGGTGGAGAAATGCTGATTTTAGTATTTGACTGTGCACCTTTATCTGTAGCTTAGCTCTTAGGGGATGCTGCAGTAGGCAAGTCTGTGATTGCCTTGGGAAACAGCTTTTCATCCAAAGTAATCCTACAGGAGCTGTCTTCTCTGTTTTGAAAGGATTAGAAAAAACTTATTTAACCCTTTACTCCATAAATATGCCTTTGCAAACAGAGTAGACCCAGAGCAGATGGCTCCTATAGGAGCCATCTGATCAGGGTCTGCTCTGTTTGCTTTCGATATGATACAGATATGATTCTGCAGAATTAATATTCACAACGTAATCTTTTCTTAAATGAATTTTTATGGAGTAAATGGTTAAAGATACAATGGTAGTTTCAAAGTAAATTTTTTTCAGAAATACTTACATGAATCTCGACACCTGCATGCAATGAACCGTGTACGCGGGGAGGGTGGAAGGTTCCATTCCATCAAAGATGAGCCGTGTGAGGTAAATACTGAGCAACAGGAATTGGAAAGTTTATCTTCTCAATGTCCTTATGTTGGTGTTTTCATATGAGAATATGGGTTAGCTAACGCTCTCTTATCAAATTTTAACCCTTTCCCTATTGTATATTCATGGTGTATTTTTATAACAGCATTTGTGCACAGGAGTGTTTGGTATTGGGAGAAACTGTAAAGTCAGATCTTTTATAAGTTCATATACAATCGGAGCAGACCCTAATCAGACGGCTCCTATTAGAAATTTTAATTCTGATTTGAAAAGGAGTGAAAGACGTTAATATTAGGAATGTTAATGGTTACGGAAAATGTAGCAGGTTAATCGTAAGCAAAAAAGGTTAACCAAATTGATTCATAATATTAAACCATTGTCCTGTCAAGAATAATCTGTCTACCCGATGTTTATCCTAAATGTTAATGAAAGGCATACATTCTTTGAACCATTCTATTGACAAGTGTCGAAAAGCTTGAATTCGGATCAGACTTCGAGTGCAACTGTTTCCAATCTGGATCCAGACTGCTTTTAAAATTATAGAAATTCTTTAAAACAACACGCACAACACATAAGTGTATGAAATATTGGTGGTGTTCTATTAGGAACTAAAACCTGAATTTCAAGGAACATGTTCCAGTTCTGAAATTTTACATTTTCCAACTGCACGCTAAAATTCGTGTGTTTTCTGACAATGAATATACACGCAACTAAGATCTGGTAAGTACTGGATCTTGATCCATTCAATTTTTACCCTTATCCTGCTGAGCTCTATAAAGCCAAACAGACAAAGTTCAAAATTTAAGTAGAATAAATTTTTGTGAATGATACAATACGGAAATTTATCAAATTGACAATCAAATTGGAACCGCACCGGATTAAAAAATTTCAGGGTTTACACTGTGTTATTTTTAGCTCGTCAGTTTTGAAGAAAAGTCGCTATTGTGATCACTGGGTCGTAGGCGTTGTCGACCTGCAGAAACTTTAATGTAGCTCATTACTCGAAAAGTAGAAGAGGTATCAACATGAAACTTCATAAGTTAGTATATCTCATTGAGGGGAAGGCCCCTACATAAGAACCATAACTTTGATTTCAAGAGTTATGGCCCTTTATATTTTTCAAAAATGTTTAATATAGCTGGACAAGCACCAAATCAGACGAGCGTTGGCATTTTATCTTTAGTTACACTGCATCAAACTCAGTTACTATAACCGATCTGGAACAATACATTTTTAGCTCACCAGAGCACAAAGTGCTGAGGGTGAGCTTTTGTGATCGCCAGATGTCCGTCGTCCGTCGGCGTGCGTCGTCGGGCGTCAACAATTTGAAACCTTTAAAAATCTTCTCCTCTGAATCTACAGGGTTCTCAGCTTTCATCTTTGGTACAAAGCATCACCTATAGGTCCTTATATAAATTATGCCCCTGGGGTCAAAATTGGCCCCGCCCCAGGGGTGGGAAGTTTTCAATAGAAACATATAGTAAAACTTTGAAAATCTTCTCCTCTGAAACCAGAAGGTTATTAGCTTTCATATTTGGCACATAGCATCATGTTCAGGTCCTCTACAAAAGTTATATAAATTATGACCCTGGGGTCAAAATTGGCCCCGCCCCAGGGGTGGGCAGTTTTCAATAGAAACAAATAATGAAATCTTTGAAAATCTTCTCCTCTGAAACTGAAAGGCTCTCATCTTTCATATTTGGCACAGAGCAGCATATTCAGGTCCTCTACAAAAGTTATATAAATTAAGGCCCTGGGGTCAAAATTGGCCTGCCCCAGGGGTGGGCAGTTTCCAATAGAAATATATAGTGAAAACTTTGAAAATCTTCTCCTCTGAAACTAGAAGGTTCTCAGCTTTCATATTTGGCACACAGCATCATGTTCAGGTCCTCTACAAAAGTTATATAAATTATGGCCCTGGGGTTAAAATTAGCCCCGCCCCAGGGGTGGGCAGTTTTCAATGGAAACAAATAGTGAAATCTTTGAAAATCTTCTCCTCTGAAACTGGAAGGCGCTTAGCTTTCATATTTGGCACAGATCATCATGTTCAGGTCCTCTACAAAAGTTATATAAATTATGCCCTTGGGGTTAAAAATTGGGGCCACCCCAGGGGTGGGGAGTTTTCAATAGAAACATATAGTAAACCTTTGAAAATCTTCTCCTTTGAAATCAGAAGTTTCTCAGCTTTCATATTTGGCACATAGCATCATGTTCAGGTCCTCTACAAGAGTTATATAAATTATGCCCCTGGGGTCAAAATTGGCCCCTCCCCAGGGATGGGCAGTTTTCAATAGAAACAAATAGTGAAATCTTTGAAAATCTTCTCCTCTGAAACTGGAAGGCGCTCAGCTTTCATATTTGGCACAGAGCATCATGTTCAGGTCCTCTACAAAAGGTATATTAATTATTGCCCTGGGGTCAAAATTGTCCCCGCCCCAGGGGTGGGCAGTTTTCAATGGAAACAAATAGTGAAAACTTTGAAAATCTTCTTCTCTGAATCTGGAAAGTTCTCAGCTTTCATATTTGGCACATAGCATCATGTATAGGTCCTCTACAAAAGTTACATGAATTATGGCCCTGGGGTCAAAATTGTCCCCGCCCCAGGGGTGGGTAGTTTTCAGCAGAAACATATAGAGAAAACTTTGAAAATCTTCTCCTCTGAAACTGAAAGGTTCTCAGCTTTAATATTTGGCTCATAGCATCATGTTCAAGTCCTCTACAAAAGTTATATCAATTACGCCCCTGGGGTCAAAATTGGCCTGCCCCAGGGCCGGCTAGTTTTCTATAGAAACATAGTGAAAACTTTGAAAATCTTCTCCTCTGATTGTCTGGTGAGCGCTTCAGGGCCATTCTGGCCCTCTTGTTCTAAAGAAGATCGTCTTTTTTCCTCTTGACATTGATCATATATATATATTTTAAAATGTAACATGGAAGAGAAAATATTCGTTGTCAAGAACGCACGAATTTTAAGCATGCAGGTGGAATATGTAGAACTTGGAACATGTTCCTTGAAATTCAATTAATTACCGAAACAAGTTTTCTACAGCTTTCTTTGTAAACAATACAAGTACATCACTAATCTTAGTCTGGTAAAATCACAACAATAACACCAGTTAATTGGGGACCTGTCAATAGTCCCATCCCAAAGGTTTGATATCTTGGTTCCCTGACAACCACTGTAGACAAGGTATAGAGTGTGTTAATTCAACGAGATGTCAAGGCAGTTAAAGCGAGTGGTGGAGATGTCGTATGCTACTTGCATAATTTTTTTATCCAAATTCCAAATTTTTATTTTTAGCTCACCAGAGCACTTTTGTGCTCAGGGTGAGCTTTTGTGATCACTTGATGTCCGTCGTCGGGCGTCAACAATTTGAACCTTTAAAAATCTTCTCCTCTGAATCAACAGGGTTCTCAGCTTTCATCTTTGGTACATAGCATCATCTTTAGGTCCTCTACAAAAGTTATATAAATTTTGCCCCTGGGGTCAAAATTGGCCCCGCCCCAGGGGTAGCCAGTTTTGAATAGAAACATATAGTGAAAACTTTGAAAATCTTCTCCTCTGAATCTACAGCGTTCTCAGCTTTCATATTTGGCACATAGCATCATGTTCAGGTCCTCTACAAAAGTTATATAAATTATGGCCCTGGGGTCAAAATTGGCCCCGCCCCAGGGGTAGCCAGATTCCAATAGAAATATATAGTGACAACTTTGAAAATCTTCTCCTCTGAATCTACAGCGTTCTCAGCTTTCATATTTGGCACATAGCATCATGTTCAGGTCCTCTACAAAAGTTATATAAATTATGGCCTTGGGGTCAAAATTGGCCCCGCCCCAGGGGTGGCCAGATTTCAATAGAAACATATAGTGACAACTTTGAAAATCTTCTCCTCTGAATCTACAGCGTTCTCAGCTTTCATATTTGGCACATAGTATCATGTTCAGGTACTCTACAAAAGTTATATAAATTATGCCCCTGGGGTCAAAATTGGCCCCGCCCCAGGGGTAGCCAGTTTTGAATAGAAACATATAGTGACAACTTTGAAAATCTTTTCTTCTGAATCTACAGGGTTCTCAGCTTTCATATTTGGCACATAGTATCATGTTCAGGTCCTCTACAAAGTTATATAAATTATGCCCCTGGGGTCAAAATTGGCCCCGCCCCAGGGGTGGTCAGTTTTCAATAGAAACATATAGTAAAACTTTGAAAATCTTCTCCTCTGAAACTGGAAGGTTCTCAGCTTTCATATTTGGCACATAGCATCATGTTCAGGTCCTCTACAAAAGTTATATACATTATGCCCCTGGGGTCAAAATTGACCCCGCCCCAGGGTTGGCCAGTTTTCAATAGAAACATATAGTGACAACTTTGAAAATCTTCTCCTCTAAATCTACAGGGTTCTTAGCTTTCATATTTGGTACATAGGATCATATTCAGGTCCTCTACAAAAGTTATATAAATTATGCCCCAGGGGTGAAAATTGGCCCCGCCCCAGGGGTAGCCATGTCTCAATAGAAACATATTGTGTCAAATTTGAAAATATTTTCCTCAGAAACTGGAAGGTTCTCAGCTTTCATATTTGGCACATAGCATTATGTTCAGGTCCTCTACAAAAGTTATATACATTATGCCCCTGGGGTCAAAAATGACCCCGCCCCAGGGGTGGCCAGTTTTCAATAGAAACATATAGTGACAACTTTGAAAATCTTCTCCTCTAAATCTACAGGGTTCTTAGCTTTCATATTTGGTACATAGGATCATATTCAGGTCCTCTACAAAAGTTATATAAATTATGCCCCAGGGGTGAAAATTGGCCCCGCCCCAGGGGTAGCCATGTCTCAATAGAAACATATTGTGTCAAATTTGAAAATATTTTCCTCAGAAACTGGAAGGTTCTCAGCTTTCATATTTGGCACATAGCATCATGTTCAGGTCCTCTACAAGAGTTATATAAATTATGCCCCAGGGGTCAAAATTGGCCCCGCCCCAGGGGTAGCCAGTTCGCAATAGAAACATATAGTGTCAAATTTGAAAATATTTTCCTCAGAAACTGGAAGGTTCTCAGCTTTCATATTTGGCACATAGCATCATGTTCAGGTCCTCTACAAAAGTTGTATAAATTATGCCCCTTGGATCAAAATTGGTCCGCCCCAGGGGTGGCTAGTTTTCTCTAGAAACATATAGTGAAAACTTTGAACATCTTCTCCTCTGATTGCCTGGTGAGCGATGTCAGGGCCATTCTGGACCTCTTGTTTCAAGTTAACCTTTTGAAAGAAAATTGAAACTGATTAACCGAGGTTATAACGATTAACCGATTAATCGTTAACATCCCTAGTTTATATGAAAGATAGTGTTAATACTTCAATTGTCTTCCCTCATATAAATGCATTTGCAAACAGAGTAGACCCAGATCAGATAGCTCCTATAGGAGCCGTCTGATCAGGGTCTGCTCTGTTTGTTGTTGGAATTTGATAGATGCGTTCCTTTAGTTTCTAAAATGGCTACAATGTTCAACCTTCAATATTTTATCATAACTATTATGTCCATGAATATTCATTAGGTATTGAAACTTGAACTAAATATAGAAGAGGAAAAGGGTTAACTTGCTTTATACAATCCAAAACTGCAGCAGACAGTATTTAAAACTATTTTTGCAAACATGATATGTTGGATTTGCATGTACACGCACATGAACCATGAATACACAAACAGCCTTCTGAAAGACGCAAAACAGGCAAATAACAATAAACTCAAATAATGATATATGAATATTTATATGCTGAATATTTATAATGGCATTGATTTTGTTAGCTCACCAGAGCACAAAGTGCTCAGGGTGAGCTTTTGTGATTGCCTGATGTCCGTCGTCCGTCGGCGTGCGTCGTCAGTCGTCAACAATTTGAACCTTTAAAAATCTTCTCCTCTGAATCTACAGGGTTCTCAGCTTTCACCTTTGGCACATAGTATCATCTTTAGGTCCTCTACAAAAGTTACACAAATTATGGCCCTGGGGTCAAAATTGGCCCCGCCCCAGGGATTCCTTGTTTTCAATAGAAACATATAGTAAAACTTTGAAAATCTTCTCCTCTGAAACTGGAAGTCTCTCAGCTTTCATATTTGGCACAGAGCATCATGTTCAGGTCCTCTACAAAAGTTATATAAATTATGGCCCTGGGGTCAAAATTGGCCCAGCCCCAGGGGTGGGCAGTTTTCAATAGAAACAAATAGTGAAATCTTTGAAAATCTTCTTCTCTGAAACTGGAAGGCTCTCAGCTTTCATATTTGGCACATAGCATCTTGTTTAGGTCCTCTACAAAAGTTATATAAATTATGGCCCTGGGGTCAAAATTAACCCCGCCCCAGGGGTTGGGCAGTTTTCAATAGAAACAAATAGTGAAATCTTTGAAAATCTTCTTCTCTGAAACTGGAAGGCTCTCAGCTTTCATATCTGGCACATAGCATCATGTTCAGGTCCTCTACAAATGTTATATAAATTATGGCCCTGGGGTCAAAATTGGCCCGCCCCAGGGGTTGGGCAGTTTTCAATAGAAACAAATAGTGAAATATTTGAAAATCTTCTCCTCTGAAACTGGAAGGCTCTCAGCTTTCATATTTGGCACAGAGCATCATGTTCAGGTCCTCTACAAAAGTTATATAATTCTGTTGAAAACTGGCTACCCCTGGGGCGGGGCCAATTTTGACACCAGGGCCATAATTTATACAACTTTTGTAGATGTAGATTATTGGTAGTAACTGAATAGTCAGATCTATTATAATTTTATAAGCATACAGAGCAGATCCTGATCAGATAGCTCCTCTGATCTGGGTCTTCTCTGTTTGCTAATGCATGAAAAGGCGTTTATATGAGGGAAAGGGTTAATTCCCATTTTTCCATCTTTTCTTTTGCAGGAGGATTCAGAAGTATCGCGGTTCATGTCGGGGGAAACCAGCAGCAGACTGATGAGTGCGGGAGCCAGCAATGGACATTATGTTCCCACAGTGCATAGACATATAGCTCCTAACAACAGCTGATAATCAGAAAGATATACAGTGCTAATTTATTACAGTTATGAATGCAATATTGAAGGCCTAAGGCAGTATTGGCTCCTACTATAGTGGTAGTGAGTGATGTGTGTGGTCTCAACATAGATACCACTATAGTGATTGTAGTTATTACTGAATCTGATGAATATTCATACAAGTAAGAAATAATGAAGTCATGAATATTTATGAGTTGATTTTTATAATGGTATCTAAACAGAAGATGTTTAAGCCATTGCAGAAACTATAGATCTGATCTATTTTATTTCGTAAGCAAACAGAGCAGACTCTAATCAGATGGCTCCTACAGGAGCCGTCTGATCTGGGTGTACTCTGTTTGCAAAGGTGTGGAAAGGCATTTCTATCAGGCAAAGTGTTAATAATTGAAATGTGGAAGTGGCAAATGCAATAGTTACATTGGTTCATTCATGCCATAGGCAAGACTGTGATCATCATTGCAAACAGCTTACTGACCTGGTGTCTCATCAGGATCCAAACTGTTTGAAGCTGTGAGTAGGGCTTTGAAACAAGTTAAAGCAGAGCAACAGATAAGTGTGTGTCCTCAAGTACTAAAATCGTCATTTCTACACCAAACCCTATGTTGTGACTACTCTTTACAATCATCTCTTTGAGATTATTCTTGAAAATGGTTTCATTGACGCATCTTATCTGGACCTCTGTAAAAGGGAGAAATTTCAAAGATGAAATCGATGTAGACAACAATGTGTGACAGGGAAAGCGATAAAAGAAATGTCATTCTTGGAATTCTAGGGGATTCCGCTATAAATATCTTGGTATTCAATAGTAACAAATATTTTAGAAGTAAAATTCCTCACAGTGACATGTTGTTGGCACTTTAGTGACTTCTGTTGACTAGGAAAATGTATAGTGGCTGTTGTTGACTTCATGTACAGAGAAACATGTAGCAGAGACGTGCAGCTAGGTGAGAAGATAACAGATTGTCCGACTACACCAAGGATGTAGATTAGATATGTACTGATCCATCAAAGTATCTTACTTCCAAGCCCAACCCTATCTTGCTGCTAGTCAGTTTTACCATCTCAGAGATTCTAATAAGTAGCAACAAGGTAGGTTTGGTGGAGAAATTTAAAATATATTTTACTTAACTTTTCTAAGTATGTCTCATATCTACAAATCTGAATATCTATAAGCTTATTGTAGATATAAATGTATTATGTCAGAAGCAAACAGAGCAGACCCTGATTAGATGGCTCCTGTAGAAGCCATCTGATCTGGGTCTACTCTGCTTGCAAAGGTGTGAAAAGGCATTTATATGAGGGAAAGGGTTAGTAGCAAGAGCTATAGATAACCCATTACCTCATAGGTTATTTTTAGACACAACCTCTGAATAAATCTACTGAATAAGAAAAAAAACTTAAAATTTTGTAGTTTTGAATACAATTGTGATAAATAGGGCATTTGCTCCATATGAGCAAATGTTCTATTTATCACAATGGTTTCAATAAGTGACTTTTACCGAGGTGTCAAAAATATGAGGGAAGGGGATGTGTACTGATCAATCAAAATCCCCTACTTCTCAGCCTAACTCTATCTTGCAGCTACACCTTAGAAATCTATCTAAGACTCCTACATTGTATGTAAGGATGACTTTTGGCATACCATATTTGAGTTTCAAATAGTGAAGCCCAGATCTGGCATGGGGTTATACAACTTCTTGCCCGAGTCTGAGTTCATTCTCTGGTGGTTATCGTCTTTGACTGACAATCACTTGGCCCCACACCACTGAGATTGAATCCTGGCCAGGGCATTTTAACTTTTCTTGTGAGGAAGCCTTTCAGCTTGCAGTAGGTCAGTGGTTCGAACTGGGTATTCTTCTGTACATGAAACAATGCAATTTGGTCTTCCTCCCAGCTGTAATTATCTGGGTATTGGTACAATGTATATGCCTGAAATACTGTCAACCCGTTCCCTCATAGGCTATTTATAGATCCAACCTCTTGGAATAAATCTACCGAAAAGGAGCAATTACTAGAGAGAAGGAAACTTTTAGAACTTTTAGCAAATGCTCTATTTAAATTTTATCACAATGGTTTCACAAATTAACTTTTACAGAGGTGACAATATGTGGGAATGGGTTTAAGTGACGTAAAACAAGGTACAGTAAAACCTCTCTATAACGACCATTAAATTACATCAAGTATTTTATGTTAAAGGCAGGTGGTTAGAGAGGTTTTACTGTATAATCATTGTCTAGCATCTAAGTGGTTAGATTTTGAGTAAAATTGAAATCTGACCAATCAGATAATTGAGAATGAACTCGGAAGTCTCATAACCTCAGAGCCAAGTGATGTGTCTCACAGAGAGCCAACGTCCTAAATCTAGACCCTTTATTTGATGATCACGGCCCATACATGCATGTGAGTACACACATTGTGTCATGTATGTTTTGCATGTTTCATGCTCATGTTGAAATTTTTTGAATAGTATGTGTTTATGACATTGCAATCATTCATGGTTTGTTAAGGTCAATGTGGAAATGAGTCAATGACTCAATTATTAACCCTTTACTTAAATGAATATTCATATAAGAAATTATGACACCATGAATATTAATTAGATAATTTTTTATAATGGCATACATTGTATATATGAACACAAGACATTTTGATTCAGGCAGAAACTGTTTAATAGATTTATGGTATACCAAAAGCAAACAGAGCAGACCCTGATCAGATGGCTCCTATAGGAGCCATCTGATCTGGGTCTACTCTGTTTGCCAAGGGGTAGAAAAGAGTATTTATGGAGTAAAGGGTTAAAGTCAATGTGGAAATGAGTTGACTCAATTGTTAAAGATTCCAAATGAATTTACTTAAACATTATTATTAATGCATGTATTGTGTTTCACTGTAAAGACTATTCTGAATTAAACCTTTCCCTCCTAATAAACCCTTTAATGTCTCTTAAAAAATAATAGACCCAGATCAGACAGCTCCTGTTGAAGTCCCCTTTCATTAGATTTATTCAAAGAGATCGGGTCTTAGAATAGCCTATGAGGGAATGGGTTATCTATTCAGTATTTTATACAATAGAAATCCATGGAATGCTTTCTACATCATAGTTTTGGTAATTTAAAATGTTGGTGAACTTTTCCCAGATGAATATTCATGTCAGAAATAATTACATCATGGATATTTATTATTTTAACCTTTAGCCTGCTATGGGCGGATGAGTGAATACCTATGCAAACAGTTTGGATCCAGATGAGACGCCGAGTAACTCGGCTACTCATCAGGATCCAAACTGTTTGATACCCTGATTGTATTTTTGTAGACAAATTGATTATAGCTTGAATTTTGAAAATGTAGTTGGCCAAAAAATCTGTAAAAATAATTGGCTCAGCAGGCTAAAGGTTAAAAGGAATTTTCCTTCTGAACAATGAATGTATTGGCTTTTGCACAAACTGTAGGGTCAGATGTTTAGAATTTCATAAGCAAACTGCTGACCCGGATCAGACGCCTCCTACAGATTAAAAAAATATATATATCAAACTTACTCTATCAGTAGTGTACAAGGTTTAAAGTATTTTATTCATGTACTTCAACAGATGTGCATACTCAAATTCTAGAATCATTATTTCTCCACTAAACCTTATGTTTTGACCACTCTTTAGAATACTATTCTAAAGAGTGGTCACAAGATAGGGTTTTGTAGAGAAATAAAGAAGTTATTCTTGAAAATGTTACACATGTTGTCTAGATCTCTGTATTTGTTTTGCAAGAATGACATATTCTTTAGTGCAATAATAGATGGTTTTATCTTGATGTTCCAAAATGGTGTGTTGTGTCTTTTAGCTTGATTATTCGAAGAATATTGGCTGTTACAATCACACCTCTAGTTATATTTTACACAGCCAAATTTAAAAGGAGGGTGGCATTTCAATTTATCTGTCCATCCTTCCTTCATTCAACAAGTATTGTTCATAAGTATTTAGAGTTAGTGGTTGATCTCTTAAGCGTTTCCCTGTTCAATATTCATGTAAAAAGCAAACAGAGCAGGCACTGATTTGACAGCTCCCATGGGAGCCACCAGATCTGAGTCTACTCTGTTTGCAAATGCATGAAAATGTGTTTATATGAGGGGAAGGGTTGAGCTATGATTATGATACGCAGTAAGTTACACTAGAGTGATTTCCCTTTTCACAACATAGTTACACAGTCTAATGCAAGTCAAAACATTGAACTAAATCTACATTTTGGATTCTGCAGTTTCGCTGGAAGTGAGCTGGGTCAGAGGTTATACAACTTCTCTGTCTGAGTTCATTCTCAAAAATCTGATTGGTCAGTTTTTGAGCAAAGTCAAAATATCGTTTTTCTCACCCAAACTCGATACTACTGTACTCATTAGAATCATCTCAGAGAAGCGATTCTGTTAAGTAGCAGCAAGGTGGTTTGGCGGAGAAATACTGAATATACTTTACTTATATTTCCTCAACATGCACCTTATCTGCAGTTCAGGACTGAACAGTTAACCTTTTAATACATAGATAAGCCTTAGCAAACAGAGTAGACCCAGATCAGATGGCTCCTGTAGGAGTCATCTGATCTGGGTCTGCTATATTTGCTTATGGAATTATACAGATTTGATTCTATATATTTGTTTCTGTCATGGCCAAACTATTCTTTATTCGTCAAATAAATATCCATTATGTCATTGTTTCTGACATGAATATTCATGGAATTATGGGTTAAGCAGTGATAGTCCAGTCCCTCATATTGACGACTCTGCAAAGGTCACCTGTTGAAACCATTGTGATAAATAGAGCATTTGCTCCTATAGGAGCAAATGCTCTATTTATCACAATGGTTTCAAACTACAAAATTCTAAAAAAAAATCCTTTTCTCTGGTTAATGCTCCTTTTCAGTAGATTTATTCAAAGAGGTTGGATCTAAAAATAGCCTATGAGGTAATTGGTTAGTGGATAATTCTGGAGCGTACACCATTTAACACTTCCTACACTTTATATTACTTTAAAGGCTATTTTTAGACCCAACCCCTTTGAATAAATCTACCGAAAAGGAGCATTCACTAGAGAAAGGGAAAATGTTAGAATTGTGTAGTTTTGAAACCATTATGATAAATAGGAGCAAATGCTCTGTTTATCACAATGGTTTCAAAAAGTGACTTTTACAGAGGCATATGAAGGCATGTTTATTGAGGAAAGGGTTAAAGTGACTTTCATCTGCAGTCTCCTAATTCTTAAAGTACATTTTTCTTCCCATTTCTTTTTAAAAACAGTGTGTGAGTGTCAAATAGTTTAGATCTAGATGACAAAACGATTTACACAGGATATTACATGTACAGTTAAACCTCTCTATAACGGCCACTAAATTACATCAAATATCTTGTGTTAAAAGGCAGGTAGTTGCTTAAAGCAAGGTGAAAGTAAAACAGAACGCTCCTATAGGAGCGTTCTGTTTTACTTTCACCTTGCTTTAACCCTTTCCCTGTTCTATGTTTGTTACAAATTTCAATACCTACTGAATATGCATGAGCAAAATAGTTATAATGAAATATAGAAGGTGGAACATTGTAGCCATTTTAGAAACTAAAGAAACAGATCTATCAAATACCATTAGCAAACAGAGCAGACCCTGATCAGACGGCTCCTATAGGAGCCGTCTGATCTGGGTCTACTCTGTTTGCAGATGCGTGAAAACATGTTTATATGAGGGAAAGGGTTAAGCAGCCACCTGCCCTAAATACCAACTAATTAACACAATTTAGTGGCCGTTGTACTGTACATTGATCAGACTGGTTGCATAGGTCCAACATACATAAACTGGTACATTGTGTTGCAAGAGTCATTTCAGATCTGCATCATGTAGGTCATTGTACTGCCATTGTAGATCATCAGAATCACTTTTATACGAAACAATTATGTTCGTCTTGTTCATACTTTTAGAATTATTTATTTGTTATGATTGTAGCAGTAGAGTTTGTTTTATGAAAAATGTAGAATTTTTGTATACATTTATATGTATGTGGTTGCCTTTTTAGACTTATTTCATTTGACATGATGAGACTTTCCATTTTAACTCTTTACTCCATGAATATTCATGTAAGAAATTATGGCAGCATGAATATTAATTAGATTATTTGTTATAATAGCACATAGATACAGGTAATTTTCGCCATGGCAGAAACTGTAGTGTCATATCTATATCATATCATAAGCAAACAGACCAGACCCTGATCAGACGGCTCCTTCTCATCTGGGTCTTCTCTGTTTGCAAAGGCGTATTTATGAAGTAAAGGGTTAACCTGTTTCCTCATACAAAGGATCTTAATCCTTTACTGCATGAATATTCAGGTGAGAAGTAATGACACCATGAATATTAATTAGATTAATCATTATAATAGTACATGGACAGTTGGACACAGGAGTTTCTGGCTTGTAGAATAACTGTAGAATCATATCTAAATTATATTACATAAGCAAACAGAGCAGACCCTGATCAGACGGCTCCTGTAGGATCTGGGTTTACTTTGTTTTTAACCCTTTCCCTCATAGAAACGCATTTTCACCCATTTGCAAACAGAGTAGACCCAGATCAGACGGCTCCTATAGGAGCCGTCTGATCAGCGTCTGCTCTGTTTGCTAATAGAATTTGATAGGTCTGTTTCTTTACTTCCTAAAATGGCTACAATGTTCCACCTTCAATATTTCATTATAACTTAAACTATTTTGTCCATGAATATCAAGTAGGTGTCGAAATTTGAAATAAACATAGAACAGGGAAAGGGTTAAAGGTGTATTTATAGAATAATGGGTTTATGTCATTGTAAACAGTATACCCAGATCAGACGGCTCCTGTACGAACCATCTGATCAGGCGCTGCTGTGTTCATAAACCTCTCCAGCAAATAGATATTTATGAGGTAAAGAGTTAACCCTTTCCCTGTTTCTGTTTATTACAAATTTCAATACCTAATGAATATTCATGGACAAAATAGTTATAATATAATGAAATATGGAAAGTGGAACATTGTAACCATTTTAGAAATTGAAGAAATAGATCTTTAGGGTCTACATGGTTTGCAAATGCGTGAAAAGAGGTATATCGGAAAGAGAGGGTTATTTTAATATGATTAGACTTAATTTTTATTCCGTTTCTGATATTTTTCGGGACCAGTTTTTACAGGTATATAAATTCACGTTGTAGTTAAAGTTTGATTTTTAGTTGAGTTTGGAAGTGTTGTGTTTTGTTTTGATCCATTACTCCATGAAGATTCATGTAAGAAATATTGACATCATTGGTTTAATTTGGTTGTACATGACAGTATGTTTAGAATAAGACATAACACATTAATATTCAACCAAAACAGAAAGTGTAGAATTAGATCTATATTATGTTGTAAGCAAACAGCAGACCCTGATCAGACAGCTCCAACAGGAACCGTCTGATCTTCGTCTTTTCTGTTTGCAAAGGCATAGAAAAGAGTATTTATGTAGTAAAGGGTTCACTGTTTATCCCATGAATATTCATTGTAAACTCCACCCATTATGAACATTAACTAATTATTTTATACCGTATATAATACCAATGAATACATAGATATTCCTGATACCATTATAAGAAAATCCCTTCTTCATAATGCCATTATGATTAACCCTTACAATGCTGACTTTTCAAATGGACTATTCCAAAATTCAAACAGGTCAAGCTTACAGTGAATATTTAGGGATTTTTCTAAAGAAAAGTGTAACATGACAAACAGTGCAGACCCTGATGAGAGGGCTTCTCTAGGAGCCCTCTCATCTGGGTCTACACTGTTTGCAAATTACATTATTGACTCGTGTCCCACACAGTAAGGGTTAACATTCATAGTCATTATCTCTTGAAGGAATATTCATGATAGTCATGAGATAAACGGTTAGAAGAGTATTTAAATACAATTTGCTCGCAACCCTTTCCTCCATAAATACGCCTTTCTACGCCACTGTAAAAGTCACTTTATGAAACCATTGTGATAAATAGAGCATTAAAATTTTGCTCCTATAGGAGCAAATGCTCTATTTATCACAATGGTTTCAAACTACAAAATTCTAAAAAAAAATCCTTTTCTTAGTAGTTAATGCTCCTGTTCAGTAGATTTATTCAAAGTGGTTGGATCTAAAAATGGCCTAAAGAGGAAAGGGTTAAAGAACATTGGATGTGTTACCAAAATATTTTATGCCCATTATGCTATAAATATAGCAAAATAAATGCATTGTCGGTTATTCTGTTTTTAAAACTGTTTATATGATTTCAGTTATATTATTTGAAATATCACAATGTCTGCAGGTTATACGTCAAGGACACACTTAACCCTTTAGTCCATGAATATTTATATGTAAGAATTAATTAGATCCATTTTTATAAAGTCATGAATACACAAAGTTTGAACCATGACTGAAGCTGTAGAATCAGAATTTATTATTTCATAAGAATTTGAGCAGACCCTGATCAGACGACTCCTATAGGAGCTGTCTGATGTGGGTCTACTCTGTTTGCAAAGTTGTTAAAGGGCTTATTTATGGAGTGAAGGGTTAAAGATCAAGTTCTCACTTGTATCTTAAGAAAATTAGTCACTTACAGCTTTTGTTTTTAATGTTTGTTTCAGTGTATTTTCTGTTAAGTGTCCATATCAATTGTTACAGCTTTCTCTATTGTTTAGTCGTTATGATTTTATGTACACACTTTTAAATCTATTATCGAATATCGATATCAATTTATACTTCATTTTCCTACATCTTTTCATTCTGAATGAAATAAACATTTTAAATAAAATGTGTGTTGGATTGTTGTGTTTTTTATGGTCAGATCAAATATGCTTTAATCCTATACTCCATAAATGCTTTTTTACCCCCTGCAGAGTAGATCCAGAACAGACAGTGCCTGTATGGGCAGCTGATCAGGGTCTGCTCTGTTTGGGTAACCCTTTCCCTGTTCTATGTTTTCCCAAAGTTCAATACCTACTGAATATTCATGGACAAAATAGGTATAATGAAATATGGTGGACCATTGTAGCCATTTTAGAAGGTAATTTCCATTAACAAACATAGCAGACCCTGATCAGACAGCTCCTATAGGAGCTATCTGATATGGATCTACTCTGTTTGCGAATGCGTGAAAACACGTACCGGTATATATTAAGTGAAAGGGTTAAAGAAATAAAATATAGATCTGATTTGGAAGTTTCTGCTATATGACAAAGATTTTCGGTGTTTAGATGTCACTATAGAAATCAGCTAATTAACACTTTACTCCATAAATATTCATGGTAGAAATAAGATGAATATTAATTAGATTCATTGTTATAATTATAATAGCACATGACACAGGAATTTTTGGCAATGGCAGACACTATTATAATCATATCTATATTATATCATAAGTAAACAGAGCAGACCCTGATCAGACTGCTCCAGTAGGAGCCGTTTTATCTGGGTCTATTCTGTTTGCAAAGGAGTAGAAATGTGTATTTATGGAGTAAAGGGTTGTAATTTTTTGTTACATAAGTATTCTTTGAGTAAAGGGTTAAACACTAGAGAATTTTTTTATACCTACACAAACTGAATATTTATGTACATGTAATAAATTAGTAAACTAATATTTAAAATCTCCCAAAACTGCTGAAAGGTGAAAGGGTCTCACTTACTTTAGAGGAATGATTGGCAGCTGATCCTCTACAAAAATAATATAAGTTGTTGCAGTCCACTGCATAAATAGGTCGAGGGAGATAAAAAAAATTGTAAAGAACAATGTCCTTAAGTGGCGTTTCACTTACACAGCTGAATGTATTTTGAGAAAATTTCACAAGAATGATTCTGTGTCAAAGTTCAGTAAATTATTCTGGTGCACTGAATAAGTAGGTCACAAGAGTTATTATATAGATTTTAAACAACTACCTGTATTTCTTTATATGCCATATAAACCGCTGAAAGTTTTCCAAAATTTTCATGGATATAAGTGTTGGTTGATCCTCCATCAAAGTTACATACATGAATTTTCAATAGTAAGTCTGCTACATAAAGAGTTCACAGGATCTAAAATCTATTTAAATCCTTTACTCCATGAATATTCATGTAAGAAAAAAAATGACGTCATGCATATTAATTGGCTGTATTTTTAATATAGCATATGAACACAGGAATATTCAACCGAGTCAGGAAGTGTAGAATCAGATCTATATTATGTCATAAGCAAACAGCAGACCCTGATCAGACAGATTTGATAGGTACCATCTGACCTGGGTCTACTCTGTTTGCAAAGGCGTAGTAAAGCATATATATGGAGTATAGGGTTAAAACACTGTACTTGAATATCTACACTTAATCCATTCCCTCATAGGCTATTTTTAGATACAACCTCTTTGAATAAATCTACAGAAAAGGAGCACTAACTAGAGAAAAGGGAAATTTTAGATTTTTATGCCCCCATTGACGATAGTCTGGGGGCATATTGTTTTTGCCCTGTCTGTCTGTCTGTTTGTTTGTCCGTTTGTCTGTTTGTCTGTTTGTTTGTCAGCAACTTTAACATTGGTCATAACTTTTGAGCCAGTATAGATAGAGACTTGATATTTGGCATACATATGTATCTCATAAAGCCGCACATTTTGAGGGGTGCCGTGTCAAGGTCAGAGGTCAAATATATGGGTCAAATCACCAACTTTAACATTGGCCATAACTTTTGGACCAGTAGAGATAGAGACTTGATATTTGACATGCTTGTGTATCTCATGAGTCTGCACATTTTGAGGGGTGACATGTCAAGGTCAAGGTTATCCTTCAAGGTCAGAGGTCAAATATATGAGGGGGCATAGTGTTTCACAAACACATCTTGTTTTAGTTTGAAACCATTGTGATAAATAGAGCATTTGCTCCTATAGGAGCAAATGCTCTATTTATCACAATGGTTTCCCAAAGTGATGTTTACAGGGTCATCACAAGTCGTCAATATGAGGTAATGGGTTAAATTGCTGCATGCATTTTGTCCAAATTTCACAGGAATAATCCTTTGCTGACTATCATATAAATTGTTTTCTTCTGCTGTATACATATTTCACGGGAGCTAGAATAGATCATACCCATATTTCTTTAACGTCTTACTAATGAATATTCATTTAAGAAATAATGACGTAATGAATATAGACGTACTGAATTTTTGCGATGGTACATGAACACAGGCTTTTTTGGCCATAATAACTAGAATCAAATCTATATGTAATTCCATAAGCCATCCGAGCAGACCTTGAGCAGGTGTCTTCTTCACAAGTCGTCTGATCAGGGTCTACTCTACGTACTCTCACAAACGCTTCTATATGGGTGTTAATCACATTCATTGATTAATCTAGTTAACCCTTTACTCCATAGATACATCTTTTAACACCTTTGCAAGCCAAGTAATCCCAGGAGCCGCCGTCTGATCAGGATATGCTGTTTGCTTGTGGAATTAAATAGATCTGGTTCCATAGTTTCAGCCAATACCAAACTTTACTGTATTCATGTGCCATTATACAAAATAAATTAATTAATATCCATGATGCCATTATTTCTCCAATTGAATAGTCATGGAGTAAAAGGTTAAAGCCTCACTTTATCATTTATGTTTCTTGAAAGCCATTTTCTAAACCGTCCAGTCACAGTATGGACCAAGCCAAAACCGCACTTGTGCTTTTTTTTTGTATAATGCATGTTTTTAAACCTTTACCAGATAGAGGCGCCACGGCCAGGGTCTAACTCTGCTTATGAAATAATATTAATCTGAATAGAGATGAAATATGAAAATAAAGGGAGACAACTGTTACTGGTCATAGCTAAAAAAAGAAATAATTATCTCCCTTGCCAAAAAACAAGAATTTCAGCATAATCACGATAAATATATATTCACAATTGATAATAAGTTTCAGACACATAGGTATTGCCAACTTGTATCAATGAAACACATTTAAAAAACCCACTAAATGGTATCTCGTACTGTAAAATATGCAAGTGGCGTGGTCGTTTAACCATTTGCGCCATGAATATGCATGTAAGAAATAATGACATCCTGAATAATAAAGTAGCTTATGTTTTATGATGGATAATGTCTAACAAAAATGGCCATGGCAGAAACTGCATAATTTATGTTGTTCCATAAGCAAACAGCAGATCCTGGTCAGATGGTTCTCGCATCTCTGTTTGCAAAGACGGTAAAAGGCGTATTTAAGGAGTAAACTTTTAACCCATTTCCTCATTTTGACGACTCTGTAAAAGTCTCTTTGTGAAACCATTGTGATAAATAGAGCATTTGCTCCTATAGGAGCAAATGCTCTATTTATCACAATGGTTTCGAACTACAAAATTCTAAAAAAAATCCCTTTCTCTAGTTAATGCTCCTTTTCGGTAGATTTATTTATAGAGGTAGGATCTAAAAATAGCCTATAAGGTAATGGGTTAAAGGGATACACTGCTTGGGTCTAGAGTCACTCTGGACGGGACCCAAAAGTTGTGTGATGGCTTATTTTGAAATGAAATATATGTACATGCAGTTCTTTAAATTTAGTACATTCTTATATTTTCGCACCCGGGTCTTTATAGCCATATATAGACGTTTTGGCACATTTGCAAACAGAGAAGACCCATATCAAACGGCTCTTGTAAGAGCTGTCTGATCAGGGTTTCTGAAGTTTCAGTCACATCCAAAAATGTCATTGTTAACCCATTCCCTGATATTGACGACTTTTGACGACTCTGTAAAAAGTCACTTTGTGAAACCATTGTGATAAATAGAGCATTTGCTCCTATAGGAGCAAATGCTCTATTTATCACAATGGTTTCAAACTACAAAATTCTAAAATTTTCCTTTTCTCTAACTAATGCTCCTTTTCGGTAGATTTATTCAAAGGGGTTGTATCTAAAAATAGCCTATGAGGTAATGGGTTAATGTGTAATAAAACAGATCAGTACATTAATATTCATGACGTAATCAATTCATAGAGGAAAGGGGCAAGGGCCCGGTTAACCCTTTCTCTGTTCTGTATTTAGGCCAAATTTCAATACCTACTGAATATTCATTAACAAAATAGTTATACAGAAATATTGAAGGTGGAACATTGTAGATATTTTAGAAAGCAAAGAAACAGATCTATCAATTTCTATAAGCAAACAGAGCAGACCCTGATCAGACGGCTCCACTAGGAGCCGTCTGATCTGGGTCTACTCTGTTTGCAAATGCGTGAAAACACGTTTATATGAGGGAAAGGGTTAACTCATTCCTTATAGACGCATGTTGGCGCCTCTGTAAAAAACACATTTTGAAACCAGTGATAAATACAGCGTTTGCTCCACGGGGGCAAATGCTGTATTTATCACAATGGTTTCAAAACTACTCATTTCTACAATTTCCCTTTTCTCTAATAAATGATCCTTTTTGTGCAAAGAGGTTGGGTCTAAAATAAATATAAATGGGTTAATGGGCCGAGTTCGAATCCTTTTTTCCTTATTTCTTGTTACTTCAACTACAACATCGGGTCATGTTATCGACAAAACTTAGAGAAGTAAGACTGGTACAATATACATGTACATGTATTTGAATTACACTAAAAAATCATTAAATTTCAAAATTGCAATAGAATTGTGCAGTGTTATTTTCTAACGGCTAGGTAGCAGACTTGAACAGATTCCATAGCAGTCACACGGAATCCACACGGCCTATTACATGTGTATTAATTCGGATTTTTCAAACTTGTGTTCCTATTGTTCATCTGTATTTTATACTTTTCGTGTAGCAAAACGGTAGATTTCATAGCAGTCAAACGGCCAATGAGTGTGCTCATTGCTAAATGTTGGTGTGTCCGTAGTACAGATCCGCTTTTTACCTGCGCTTCCAAATACTTGAGAATGGATATCTTGTGCCAGAGACACCTTATGCTAAGAGCGACTGGGTTAATTAACATTTGCAAACAGATTGGATCCAGATGAGACGCCGAGTCACTCGGCCTCTCATCGGGATCCCAACTGTTTGACCCTCTGTCAGTAGATCAGTTCCTCAAAGGCTTAAACGAATCGGAAATCTGGGTCCATGCTTATAAAACTTTTAGTTGAGTCTGAGTTCGTTCTCAAGTTTTTGATTGGTCGGATTTGAGCCTTTGGCTCAACTCTGATTAATCAAAAGCTTGAGAACTCAAATCTGACCAATCAAAAGCTTGAGAACGAACTCTGACTCAACTAAAAAGCTTTATAAGCATGGACCCAGTATAGCCGATCAGATATTGAGCAGGCATTATTTTTATAAGCTTGTGAAGGGATAACAGATGCTGTAGCGTCTGATCAGCAATATTGTATTGTTCCCGCAATACGGGTGGTGTCGTCTGCCTCTTGTGCTAGGCGCCTGCTGCAAAACGGGTACCATTTGTCCTCGCTCTCAACTTCCGTTACCCATTGACACAAAGACGCGAACCAGGCAGGTGGCTGTACCGTTAGAAAAAGAGATGTAAATATTCAACGGACTTTTATCTCTTCTTTGAAGTACCGTTGAAATTTCGATACGATAATCTTTGTAAACATCAAAATAACAGTACTGCACGGGTTTTTACAATCAGATCGTGCGCCTACAAGAGTCTTACATGATCAAACAAGCCTTTCTCCCACCATGTGAAAAGAAATAGACTGGTTTATTGATTTTGGACAGCCGATTAAAAATTCTGAAAATTGGAGCGTGTTTAATCTGAGGCACGCTCCGAAGTGCACCTGTCCTTTTAACCCCTTACGGCATGGATATTCACGTGAGAAATATTGGTATCATGAATATTAACCATTTACTCCATAAATACGCTAGGATCCGTCTGATGAGGGTCTGCTCTGTTTGCTAATGGTATGATATAGATATGATTCTACAGTTTCTGCCATGGCCAAAACATCACGTGCCATTGTGTTGTTATAACAATTGATTAAATTAATATTCATAATGTCATTTTTCTTACATGAATATTCATGGAGTAAGGGTTTTAACCTCTTACAGCATAGACATTCACGGGAGAAATAAAGGCATCATGAATATTAATTTGCTGGTTTTATAATGGCATATGAATCCAGAAAGTTTGATCATGATAGAACGATATTAATATAATCAGAACTACAGTAAAACCTCTCTATAACGGCCACTAAATTATGTTAATTAGTTGTTATTTAGGACAGGTGGCTGCTTAAAGCAATGTGAAATTAAAAACAGAACGCTCCTATAGGAGCGTTCTGTTTTACTTTCACCTTGCTTTAAGCAACCACCTGCCTTTAACACAAACTACTTGATGTAATTTAGTGCCCGTTATAGAGAGGTTTTACTGTATATACATTAGTTTTATCAGCAAACAGAGCAGACCCTGATCAAACTCTGATTCCTACTGGGTCTACTCTGATTTTAAAAAAGCGTCTCTATGGAGTAAAAAAATAAGCGTTGGCAATAATAAACATATTCAAACAATTCCTTCAAAGGCTAATTTAGACCAAACCTGTTTAAATAAATCTACTGAAAAGGAGCATTTATTAGAGAAAAGAAGAAAAAAAATAGAATTGTGTAGCTTTGAAACCATTGTGATAAATAGAAGATTTGCTCCTATGGACTATGGTAAAAAGTGACTTTTACAGAGGCGTCAAAAAGCGTCATTATGAGGGAATGGAATTATTTTATAATACCATTGTGTACAAGTGCTTTTTATCGTGGCATGTTACCGTGGCGGGAAACTGATTCAAAGAGCAAACAGAGAAGACCTTAATCAGACGACTCCTTGAGGAGCCGTTTGATCTGGGTCTACTCTGTTTACATAGGAGCTGTCTGATCAGGGTCTGTTCTGTTTGCTTATAGTATAATATCGATATGATTCAACAGCTTTTGTCATGGCCAAAAGTTCCCGTGGACATGTGCTATAATAACATTTAATCTTATCAATATTCATGAAGTCATTATTTCTTATATGAATATGCATGGAATAACGGGTTAAACATCGTATGAAGGAATATGTAATTGGCACTCAATGGGCTCTAAAATAGCGGTCTGTCTGTCTGTCTGTCTGTCTGTCTCTGTCTCTGTCTCTGTCTCTGTCTGTCTCTGTCTGTCTCTGTCTGTCTGTCTGTCTGTCTGTCTGTCTGTCTGTCTGTCTGTCTGTCTGTCTGTCTGTCTGTCTGTCTGTCTGTCTGTCTGTCTGTCTGTCTGTCTGTCTGTCTGTCTGTCTGTCGGACTCTCTCTCTCTCTCTCTCTCTCTCTCTCTCTCTCCCTCTCTCTCTCTCTCTCTCTCTCTCTCTCTCTCTCTCTCTTTTCTCTCTCTCTCTCTCGTCAAATAATTCAAGTTACTCAGCGTCCTATCCGGATTTAAACTATTTGTAAAGGTAACCATAGATTCGCCCATTGCAACAAGCACTTTGAGTCGCTTTCGGGTGAGAGTCAATCCCCCCTAAGATGATATTTTCCCGTTTTACAGTAAAAACTGGATTATTCGAACACTCAAATGCACACCATTGTTGATTTTAACACAGGTGGCAGGTTAATACAGGGTGAAAGGCTTTCACACTGTATTAATTAGCTCTTTCGGTGCCATGTCGCCTGTTGGCACCATTGAAAACAGTGCAGTCCCAGGTCAGATGCCGCATTGAAAAGGCGGCATCTGACCTGGGACTTCACTGTTTTCTGTATTATTTTAGCCCAAGCATACATGTTTTAAAAACAAATGTTTTACTAATATATCTTTATTATTTAGTTTAGAATTATATCTAATATGGAATTATTATTGCAGACGACACTTTTGAATTTGGCCCCAAAAGAGTTAAGCAGCAGTCTGCCTAAAATTTCTAACTATCGAATTTTGACTAATTTTCTTTCGAATAAGTTGAACCTCGATATCTCGAACTTCAATGGACCATACAAATTACTTCGAGATAACGGAGGTCCGTGTCATCCTATTTCTAATCTGAACAATGCTTTACTTCGAATGTATCCCGAGGTTGCGAGATATCGAAGTTCAACTGTATATGATGAGAGGATCAAAACGCTTGGACCCTTACGAGACATACAATTTCGACTCGTACACCCGGATCCAGACTGTCACAATTTACCATCAACTTGAACCAAGTGATAAAATGTCACGTGATGTGAACGACTTAAGTGTTTGTTCCATTTTTTAAACACCTGAAACTCAGTAAACCTGTATTCTTTCGGTTTCACTTCCTCGAAGAAATGTCTCTGTCATACGGCATTTGACCTTTAGCATGTTTGACCTCTCAAAACTATTGCAGCTTCGTATTTACCCTTTACCTGGTAGAGAGGCATTCTTAACCCTGTACTCTATGAATATTCATGTAAGAAATATTGGCATCATGAATATTGATTGGATTAATTGCTATAATAGCAAATAGACACTCCTGTAGGAGCTTTCTGCATAACGTTCGTCCTGCATTAAGCTACCACCTGCCTTTGCCATTGTGAATTATGCCCCTTTTGGGTGGTCGTATTAGAGGGGTTTTACTGTATTTTATCATAAGCAGAGTAGCCCCTGATCAGACGACACCTGATCTTGGTCTACTCTGTTAGCAAAGGCGTATTTATGGAGTAAGGGGTTAAGGTTTTGCAAACAGATTAGGCCCAGATCGGAGCTGTCTGATCATGGTCTACACTGTTGGCATATAAAATAATATAGACCCGAGTCTACAGTTTCTGCTATGGCCAAGCATTCCCTTCTCCATGTCAGTATCAAATTCCAACTAATAAATATTAATGCAGTTATCATTTTCCCTCATACAAACGTGTTTTCGCGCATTTGCAAACAGAGTAGACCCAGATCAGACCCGCTCCTAGAGGAGCCTCTTATCAGGGTCTGCTCTGTTTGCTAATAAAATTTGATAGATTTGTTTCTATACTTGCTAAAATGGCTAAAAATGTTCCACCCTCCATGTGTCATTGTAACAAATTTGTCCATGAATATTCAGTAGGTGTTGAAATTTGTAATAAACATAGAACAGAGAAAGGGTTATTGCATATTACATGAATATTCACCAGGTAAAGGGTTTACATTTTCTCTCATATAAACGTTTCTTCGTGATTTTACAAACAGAGTACACCCAGATAAGACAGTTCCTGTAGGAGCCGTCTGATCAGGGTCTTCTCTGTTTGCTTATGCAGTTATAATAGGACTGTCTCAACAGTTTCTTCCTGTGCTAAAACATGTGTACATATGAAACTATAAGAAATCACTTGATAAATAGTCATGATGTCATTTATTTCTTACATGAATATTCAACGAGGGTTAACCGTTCTCTTGCTGAATTTTAAAATACATTTCTCCTTGTTTATCCATGCCCTGTTGTATAATTACATATATATTCACTGTGTACACGTATTTCGCTGTGCAATCACTGCTGTGGAGTGCACTGGTTGCACAATCAACTTGTAAATAGTGCAGACCCTGATGAGACAGCTCCTGCAGGAGCTGTCTCATCTGGGTCTTCACTATTTACAGGTAGGTATATTGACGCGAATAGCAAGCGAAGGGATAAACCATACGCTGTATACAGGCGGTTTGTATCCTGATGAGATACTGACTCAGTATATAGACGTATAACCTCGGTCAAAAATGGTTGAGAAGGTAATTTTTAAAAATTGCATTTGACGTGTTTGTGATCATTTGACCCTTTACCTCATGAATATTCATGTAAGAAAATATATTGAGAGCATAAGGATTTATTAGCTTAACTTTTATAATGTTTCACTATGGCAGAAATGGTAGGATCTATAGATATATATTATTCCATAAGCTAACAGAGCAGACCCTGATCCGACAGCTCATACATATAGCTCTGAGGTAAAAGATTAAGAAAGAATCAAACTTTACATATCCTTTTGACCTTTAACTCATAGATATATGCCTGTTGGTGCTTTTGCAAACATATTAGATTCATCTCTGACGGTTCCTGTTCTGTAAATATGCAGCTGGTGTTATTTATCACAGAGAGAGAGAGAGAGAGAGAGAGAGTGTGTACAGAAAGTGAGTCTGCATATCATTTTCTCACGATAACCAGTCTACGTTTGAGAACTTGAGCGCTCGTTAGAATTGTTTTATTCTCTGAAATAATGGATAAAATCTTAATTCCGGGTATTAGCTAATGGTTTCAATTATTTCGGAGTGTTAACTATTGTACCCATAATCCATTCAGTCTCGTCTGCTGCAGTGCGCCGACACTGCTTCCGGTCAGCGTAGAGTGACGCTTGGGCGTTTGATGTTTCAACAAATCGCCTCTCCTTTGTCCAAATGCTTTATTTACATTCCACCCGGGTATTATCGTCCCGATTTATTTCAGTTCTCTAAATCGGTATGTTAAATACCGGGTAAATTGATCAGCAATAATTCAGTTTTTCAACATGGACGCTATCCTCACACAAAAGGACACGGCCTTGGATTAGCGAAAAATATGTTGCGAACATCTTCGCACGCCGTTTGGTTTTTAATTATTCCATATTTAACATTCCAACCTGCAAAATTGTACATTTGCAAAGTTCTAATCAGGAGGAAATATTTGTGACGATCATGAAATAATTATCTAGTCATGTTGATGAAAAGATAATACAGGTTTAAACCCTATACATGTACTTCATAGATACACACGTTGAGGCCTTTGCAATAAGAGTAGGCCCAGATCAGACGACCCATGAGGGAGCATTATGGCTCTGCTCTGTTTTGTTTAACCCTTTCCCTGTTCTATGTTAATTCCAAATTTCAATATCTACTGAACATTCATGGAAAAAACAGTTACAAAGAAATATGGAATGTGGAACATTATATCCATTTCAGAAAGTAAAGAAATAGATCTAGTCAAATTCTAATAGCAAACAGAGCAGACCCTGATCAGACGGCTCCTTTAGGAGCCGTCTGATCTGGGTCTACTCTGTTTGCAAATGTTTGAAAACACGTTTATATGAGGGAAAGGGTTAAGCATTTATATCGATCAGATTCTTAAATTTCTTTTTATGGAAAGCAATTCTCTTTTCATACGCATTTTTTAAAAAATATATATGCATAAAGTCATAAATTCTTACATGAATATTCATGAAGCAAAGGGTTAAAAAGGTGAGTCAGTTATAACAATTGAAAAACAAATCGGCTAGTTAACCCTTTCCTCCATAAATACGCCTTTCTACGACTTTGCACACAGCGTAGACCCAGATTAGACGGTCCTATAGGAACCGTCTGATAAGGGTCTGCTCTGTTTGACTATGATTAACATAGATATGATTCTACAGTTTCTGCCATGGCCAAAACTTCCTCTCTCTGTCTGCTGTTTTAACAATCAATTTTCATGTAATTAATATTCACTTAATGTCATTTTTTTCTTACATGAATATTCATTGAGTTAAGCGTTACAATAAGAACCTGTAATTGCAAGTAAAATGAAACAACTATAAATACATTGTGGTATACAATATAGAGGATATTTTATGAATGTTCATCAGAAATTGTTTTTATGAAACGGGTTTATTATAATAATATGACACGAGCTTTAGCGAGTGTAATACATGTATTAATAAAAGTATATGTAAACGAGTTTCATGAAAACAATTTGCAAATACGAATGTAAGATTCTTTTTATCACATAGCCCATAAAAATTATCATAGAAAGCGAAACAGACTATATCTAACGGCTGCTTCGGCCATTGTTTACAGCGTATTACAGCCATATTCAAACTTACTAATGTGCATAGAAATGCACTAGTGCATTTCTACGGCACACTGTTTCGGCACTCCCACATGGCAGATTATGTGATAAATAGTGAATCTGCTGTTCTACATATATAAATTATACTACATGTACGTCTTGAATACAGTAAAACCTCTCTAAAATGGCCAAATGATATATTAAAAATTGAGTTTTATAAGCCAATGGCTGCTTTATGCAAGGCAAAGGTACAGGAGCTTTCTGCACAACTTTTGACCTGCATTAAGCTACAATCTGTCTTAAAATCCAGAAAAATACTTCATTTGAGTTGTCATTATAGAGAGGTTTTACTATATACACATTCTAATTTCAATACTTCCATGCAGAGGTATTTTGGCACTTTTGCAAAAAGAGTAGATCCTGATAGAAACGCCTTTTCGCGCCTTTGCCGACAGAGTAGACCCAGATCGGACGGTTCCTGTAGGAGCCGTCTCATCACATTCTGCTCAGTTTGATTATGCAATTACATATTTTTTCCTATTGTAGTTTCTGCCATTATCAAGATTCATTAATTAGTATACATGTCCATGTAAGCGTTATGTTTTAGACAAATGTTCATGGAGTAAATGCTTATTATGGTATTTAACCATTTTCTTCACATAAACGCTTTTTCACGCATCTGCAAACAGAGTAGACCCAGAACTGTTTCCTATTGGAATTTGATAAACCTGTTTCTATACTTTCTAAAATAGCTACAGTGTTCCACCTTCCATATTTCATTACACTGTACATGTATAAGCATTTTGTCCATGAACATTCAGTGGGGAATTTAAATCAGTAATAAACATAGAACAAGGGAAAGGGTTAACGTCACTGGGGTAAGGTTAGTCCCGATGAACCTCTATTGTCCATTACGTCTAGAAAATACGCATATACCGCCAAAACAGTTGATACAACTATAAAACAGCGGATACTTTATACGATGAATTTTGCATACTGCTGCATGGTCTTTTTGATAGGTTATGCTACAAAGTATTAGAAACTCTAACCTCCCCTTTCCTCCATGAATATTCATGTAAGAAATAAGGACACCATGAATACTAAAGTACATATAGATGTAAATGCATTCTTCGAATGGAATATGAGTACAGAAAGTTTATGGCACGGCAGAATATGCAGAATCATATCTACATGTATATTGTGTTATCAGCAAACAGAGCAGACCCTGATCAGACGGCTCCTTTAGGAGTCGTCTGACCTGGGACTACTCTGTTTGCAAAGATGTAGAAAGGTGTAGTTATGGGGCAAAGGGTTAAAGAAGAACAGTTTATGTCTTTACAACACTAAACTTAACCTCCGAGTTGGTAAAAACACGCGTGTGAAATAATAAGAAAGAAATTTCAAATTTTGGTCAGAACATTCGAAATTGGAGGGAGATGTAAAGATATGCAGAAAAAATGAATATAATGCCTTATGACTGCGTCTAGAGAACCCTTTGTTTGGAAGTCCATATGATGCCAAAGAGCACAATAACGACGAGAGTAAAACGCCCCTATTCCAAACGATAGCATCGAACTTAAGAGCTTTACATTACATGGAAATTGCCGCTTTAGTTCTATTTTCACCGATGAATTCGTTTCTAAATAATCCTTTTGTTTTAGTAAATGTTTTCGTTTTCATACTAATTGGTCGGCAAGTCTCATATTGCACAACAGGAACAAAGAAATATGAAAACCCATTGTAGTTTTGCCATTAACCCTTTTCGTGCGGGAAGCGAGTCACTAATGTCCTTTGCAAACAGTGTAGACCCAGATGAGAGGGGTCCAAGGGGAACACTCTTACCAGGGTCTGCATCGTTTGTCATGTTACACATTTCTATAGAAAACGTTCCTGTATATTTACAGTAAGCTTGACCTGCTTGAGTTTTGGACTAGTCCATTTAACAATTCAGCGTTGAAAGGGTTAACCTTTAAACACCATTATCAGTTGGCGTATGCACCGAAACTTTCGTCTGCAAATTCTAAAGTGATGGAAGCTTCTTCCTAATCGAAGGTACCATAAAGTTCAATATCTAGTTTAGATCTTGCTTGGGTTGAGATGTAGCGGCAGTCCTAGGATACAATTAAATTGCAATGGGGGCAATCAGCTTTCTTTCAAATATGGGAAGGAAAATAAGAATTGTTTGCAGACGACAGTGTGGTATGTTGAGATATATATCTTCCCGATCTTCTCCAAGTCGACATACTTCAGATAGTCCGATAGCCTTTATGCTTGACAATGGCTGATATTTAACCTCCAGTGCCTGGAAAGATAAGCTGGGATACACATTGTGGTCATCTAAATAGCTTAAAATTAACTCTTGATAAAGCTTAGTCTTCGTCTGGGACCGCTATGTCTTATGCTGCACTGTCATTTCGCTCCAGAGTCTTTTTTGTTTCGTATCTATCTTCTTTATTTCTTTGTTTCATTCTTTGTTTTGTTTGTTCTTTCTTTTCATTTATTTATTTATGTGTATTTCAGTTTTCCGTGTCTGTCTGTCTGTATAACTGTCCCTGTCTCTCTCTGCCTGTCTGTCTGTATATCTGTCTCTGTCTGCCTCTGTCTCTGCCTCTGTCTCTCTGTATCTCTGTCTCTGTCTCTCTGTCTCTCTGTCTCTGTCTCTCTGTCTCCGTCTCCGTCTCTGTCTCTGTCTCTCTGTCTCTGTCTCTGTCTCTGTCTCTGTCTCTGTCTCTCTGTCTCTGTCTCTGTCTCTGTCTCTGTCTCTGTCTCTGTCTCTGTCTCTGTCTCTGTCTCTGTCTCTGTCTCTGTCTCTGTCTCTGTCTCTGTCTCTGTCTCTGTCTCTGTCTCTGTCTCTGTCTCTGTCTCTGTATCTCTCTGTCTATCTGTCTCTCAGTCTCTGTCTCTCTGTCTCTGTCTCTCTCTCTTTGCCTCTGTATGATGCTGTCTGTCTATTTCTGTCTACATGTCTGTGTATATGTCTGTCTGTCTGTCTGTCTCTGTCTGTCTCTCTGTCTCTCTGTGTGTGTCTCTCTTTCTCTCTCTCTCATTGACTCTGTATGATGCTGTCTGTCTATGTCTGTCTATGTCTCTGTCTGTCTGTCTGTATCTGTCTATCTCTCTCTCTGTCTCTATATATGTCTCTCTCTGTCTCTCTGACTCTATATGTCTCTGTTTGGCTGGGCTGCATGTCTCTCTGTTGTGTCTCTCTGTCTCCTCTCTCTGTCTCTCTCCCTCTATCTCTCTCCGTCTCATTTTCTCTCTCTGTCTCTGTCTCATTTTCTCTCTCTCTGTCTCATTTTTTTTTCTCTCTGTGTGTCTCTCTCTCTATCTATCTATCTATCTATCTGTCAGTCACTCACCATCGTGACAGAACCTACTCTCTGTCTCTCTCTCTGTCTGTCTGTCAGTCCGTCTCTCTGTCTCTCATTCTCTCTTTGTCTCTCTGTCTCTGTATCTATCTATCTCTGTATGTCTGTCTCTCTCTGTCTCTCCTCTCTGTCTCTGTCTATGTCTCTGTCTGTCTGTCTCTGTCTCTCTCTGTGTCTGTATCTCTCTCTCTCTCTCTCACTCACTCACGCACTCACTCACTCACTCACTCACTCACTCACTCACTCACTCACTCACTCACTCACTCACTCACTCACCATATTTTCTGGTTCTGCTCTGATTGCTTATGGAATAGAATAGGGTTGATTCTACAGTGTATTTCCTGTTCTTATGTCATTATAAAAAAAATCAGCCATGTCAATATTTCTTACATGAAGTTCATGGCTAAAGGATTAAAGGTTTTTTTTTAAAAATCACTCACGTTAAGTTTTCTAATCACGATACGAATGTTACAGCAATAGGGACACCCCCCCCCCCCGGAGAAAATGCGGTTGAAGAGTTAGAGCCATTGGCACTTAACCCTTTCCCTCATATAAACGCATGCTCACGCATTTGCAAACAGGGTAGACCCAGATCAGGGTCTGTTTTGTTTGTTTGCTAATGGAATTTGAAATATTTGTTTCTTTACTCTCTAAAATGGCTACAAAGTTCCACCTTCCATATTTCATTATAACTATTTTGACCATGAATATTCAGTTGGTATTGAAATTTGGAATAAACATAGAACAGGGAAAGGGTTAATTTCCCAATGTACATTAAAGGCTATTTCATTGTTTTCATTTACATGTGTTTAGGTCTTGTTTTGATCGTGTACTGTATCAAAGAGACCCGCTGCAATGAGAACTACAGTCGACACGAGGGCCAAATTACAAATCGAGCCCCAAAATCACACCAATGATATTCCTTCTGTTTACGAGTCTTTTCATCCAAAATGTATCTCTAACGAAAATCTGATCCGCCAAAATGATAAACTGGCAAGACCTTTTGTCACTCGAGCCCTAAACCCGATAATAATATACCGAGCATCTTGTGAGCCCAGTAAAAGAACAACCGGAAGAGCCCAGAAATCAGATAGATATCTCGGAGTTTTGATACTCCATGAACCATTGATTATAAAGTGTAGTTTAGCTTGGACCCTGATCAAACGCCTAAAATCGCTACATTAGGTTCGGATTGATACTGTGTAGCACGTTTCAATTGTAATCTCTATAAGACCTCAGTGTTTAAGGTTGTTTTTTTAATTAATTTCAACAGACGACATTTTTAAAGCATACGAAATTTCGGTCGTTGAAAGGACTTGATTTGTTATGCACCTTATAGTAACCTCATCTGACTTTATAGACGGGTTTAACCCTTAACCTTCTGAATAAATTAAACTGGCTCCTCCCCTTCTAAATATTAATTAAACTAAACATAGTATCATACTTTTACACCGAAAAACATATTTTTGTAACAAACAGTGCATACCCAGATCAAAAGGTTCCCTCAGGAGCCCTTTGGTATTGGTCTACATTGTTTGCAAAGGTTTCATATACTGGTACTCGGTTCCCATACTTCAATGATTAAAGCTTTAACACCCTGAGCAGAGTTCGTCTGCGAATACTGTCGTATGCCACAATTCTCAAAATCGTTTTTATCTATTTATTTTCGAAAACATTTCATCAAAGTATCAAACATTTTGGATCCTGATGAGACGCCGAGTTACTCGGCGTCTCATCTGGATCCAAACTGTTTGCATAAGCAGTCACCTTGTGTACCCATAGTGAGCTAAAGTTTTAAGCCTTTGATGGTCATTTTAAACCATGTCGTTAGAGGATTCTCTCAAACAGATACCCATCTCAAGGTGATATTGGGTTTCAATTTACGATATGCAAATGGGCTGGTATTCTAATTTATTTCAATTTTTGGAAACGAAGACCATCAACCACAGTGGTTAATTCTCTCGTGGTTTTAGAGCATTAGTTGAAAAAGAGAAAATGACTTAGCCCTTTCCCTGTTGAATATTTATGTGAGAAATAGCGACATCATGAATATTTATTAGCTGGGTTTTTTATAATAGCATGTGTACGTACACAAGATGCGGTAATGGTGGAAATTGTACAGTCAGAACTGTACAGTAAAACCTCTTTATAACGACCACTAAATTGTGTTAATTAGTTGGTATTTTGGGCAGGTGGTTGCTTAGAGCAAGGTGAAAGTAAAACAGAACGCTCCTGTAGGAGCGTTCTGTTTTACTTTCACCTCGCTTTAAGCACCCGCCTGCCTTTAACATAAAATACTTGATGTAATTTAGTGGTCGTTATAGAGAGGTTTTCCTATAATTTTATAAGCAAACAGAGCAGACCTTGATCAGACGACTTCTACAGGAGTCATCTGATATGAATATTCTATGTGTGCAAAGATGTGACAATGCGTTTATATGAAGAAAAGGATTAAACTGATCACCCCTGAATATTCATTTAAGAATGTTTTACTACATAACTATTCACGGACTGGTCTTTGTTATAATTAAGAGTTAAGAAGAAAAGTTTTGGCTGTGTGTGACAGGTACTTCAGAATCACGTCTATATTATTCCATAAGCAAACAAAGCAGGCCCTGTTCAATACAACTCATACAGGAGCTGTCTGATCTGAGTATATTGTTTGCAAAGTCGTCTTTATGAGGGAAAGGATTAAACAAAAACCACAATCTACATACAGTAAAATCTCGATTATTCGAACACTAAAATACGTATTATTATCGATCTTTAAGACAGGTGGCAGCTTTATGCATGGTGACTTTAACCATGCATTATTGATTAAGCAGCCACCTGCCTAAAAGTATCTAAATTCTTTTATGCAGAAAATTCGAATAATCGAGGTTTTACTGTATATGAATACATTTCAGTGTTATGTTTTAAGCCATTCCGTCTACTGATGCCTTTTGGTGCCTCTGTAAAGGTCAGTTTTTGAAATCATTGTGATAAATAGAGCATTTGCTTCATACAAGCAAAGGTTCTATTTATCACAATCATACACAATGTTTTTTCAAAACTATACAATTCTAAGTATTTTTCTTTTTTTCTGGTAAATGCTTCTTTTCAGCAAATGCTATATTTACCACAATGGTTTCAAAACTACACAATTCTAAACTTTTCCTCCTTTTTTGCAGTAAACTTTTATGCTCCTTGTTGGTAGATTTGTTCAAAGAGGATGGCTCTAAAAATGCCTGAGGTAATGAATGAATCTATGTTTTAATTTGTCTAACAATCGATCATATAAATTGTGAAACAGACATCATATATAGAAAGTGCGAACATGCGCAATCCAACAGCAAACAACAGTACCCAAAGTCATATTCATAATACAACAGATCCTGTCCTAAGCGGCCATTAATTTATTGAACATAGGAGTCTTTAAAAAAGCAGGTGCTACCTAATGCAGGGAAACAGGTAATGCCAGCAGTACCCAAAGTCATATTCATAATACAACAGATCCTGTCCTAAGCGGCCATTAATTTATTGAACATAGGAGTCTTTAAAAAAGCAGGTGCTACCTAATGCAGGGAAACAGGTAATGCAGAAAGCTCCTATATGAGCTATCTGTATTGCTTTTGTCCCGCATTAAGCTACCACCTGCCTAACAGACCCATAATCAGACCTATTTTGAGTGTGCAAAGGAGTTAGGAGTGTACACAAGTAGGGGATATGGGATTCAAAGTACTGCCAGTCATGTTTGACAATGACTACTTTGGAACATTGAGGAAAACGATTGTGGTAATCGTAACTGCAATTTAAATATAAAATGTTTTTTTATGAAAATATGTGTTCACAATCGTTAAACACACAATGTTTGCAAACGGTATAAATATGTTCGCTTAACCCTTTACATGTACTCCATAAATACATGCACACTTTTGCATTTAACAGAGTAGACCCAGATCAGAGGGTTCCTCTAGGAGTCGTCTGATCAAGGTCTGCTCTGTTTGCTTGTGAAATTATGATAGATCTGAATCGACGGTTTCTACCAATATCAAAATGCCATTTGTACATATGATATTATAAAATAAAATCTAAAGTAATGAATATTCATAATGTATTATTTCTTACATAAATATTCATCGAGTAAAGGGTTAAAAGTGTTTTAGTATATAAAACTTCATTGTCAAACCGCTACCAAGCAGTGTCCACATGACAGGATGAGAAGGGTTTCTTGTTCACATCCTGTTTGTTAACCCTTACAATACGGGGAACGAGTCAGTGATATCCTTTGCAAACAGTGTAGAGCCAGATGAAAGGGCTCCTATAGAGTAGCCATCTCATCAGGGTTTGCACTGTTTGCCATATTACACTTTCCTCAATATTCACCGTAAGCTTGCCCTGTTCGAATTGTTGAATACAGTAAAACCTCTCTATAACGACCACTAAATTGTGTAAATTAGTTGGTTTTTAGGGCAGGTGGCTGCTTATTTTAAAGCAAAGTTAAAGTAAAACAGAACGCTCCTATAGGAGCGTTCTATTTTACTTTCACCTTGCTTTAAGCAGCCACCTGCCTTTAGCACAAAATACCTGGTTAATTTAGTGGTCGTTATAGAGAGGTTTTACTGTAGTTCATTTGAAAATTCACCATTGTAAGGGTTAAATTCCACACTGGTCTAGTTGATATCAGACTAATTTGGTATCAGGCAATGATAACAAGAAGTCATAAAGGGCATTCTAAAAACTCCGTCTGAATTACGAATAACCAACAATGTCTTTAAAAGCAGAAATATTTGGCCATAGCAGAAACTGTAGAATCAGATCTATTATTCCACAAGCAAACAAACCAGACCCTGGTTAGGCCGCTAATGTATGAAGTTCTCTTCTGGATCTACTCTGTTTACATCTAGCCAAAAAAGGGCGTTTATATCAGGTAAAGGATCGAGAATGCTCATATGAGTATTTTCCTTATGTTCTTGTCTCCACTTTATTTAGGGGTAACAGAGGTCCAGATAAGATGCGTACATTAACACAGTTTCATAACTTAGAATAACTTCTTGTATATCTCCACCAAGCCCTATGTCGTCACTATTCTGTAGAATCGTCTCGATTCTATAAAGATTGGTCACAACATAGGGTTTGGTAGAGAAATGACGATTTTAGTATTTTAGAATGCACCTTTGTCTGTTGCTCTGGGGTAAGCTGTGTCTCTGCTTGTCTTTGTTCATGTCAAGGTTCCTGTTCTGTTTGCAAGATTTATGATTCAAGATTGGTATTCATCGGCTTGAATATCCGGGAAATTATATTACTAGGTACTTATGTCTGGTTTCAAATCAACCCCTCATAAATGCTACGGGTGAATCGGTATTCCATTCCAGCTTTGGGTCTGGCAGATGTCAAGATGTTTAGAAATTAATAACCGAGGGTCAAACAGCTTGGATCCCGATGAGACGCCGAGTTACTCCAAGCTGTTTGCAAATGCGAGTCAGGTCGTAGATAGCGAGACAAGGATTAATAAACTGTGCAAACAATTTAGATTCAGATTAAACGCCCGACTAAATCCAATTAGTCCTTTCCTTTATATAAATACTCTTTCATGCTTTGCAAACAGGGTAGACCCAGATCAGACGGCTCCTGCAGGGTCTGCTCTGTTTGCATATGAAGTTATAATAGACCTGGCTCGCAGTTTCTACCAATACCAAAACATCCTGTTTACATATATGTCACAGTAGAAATTGCGATTCAGGACAATCGTCGATTCTCCTAGGACAGACTCTGATCCTGATACATCCTAAGGACAATCAATGATTCTACTTGTACAGATTCCGATCACAGTCTGTCCAAGGACAAATTGTAATTCTATCATGAAAATTTACAATTCTACTGGAACAGTTTAAATTATTAGTTTTAGATATGACACTTTAATTCTTCTTTAATTCTTCTTGGAAAATGTACAATTCTACTAGAAGAATTTATTCTTAGTGTTATATATGACACTTTAACTCTACATAGAAAATCTACAACTCTACTGAAAGAATATATTGTTTTAAGATCACAAGTCTATATTCAAAACATGACAACCAACACATAAGTGTGAATGATTTAAAAAGAGGATCGGAGTTTGTCCTAGGAGAGATTGCGATCGCAATCTGTCCTAGGAGAATCGGCGATTGTCCTGAATCGCAATTTCTACTGTCACATATATACACTTGCAAAAAAAAGCTAATAAATATTCATGATGTCATTATTTCTTATATGAATATTCAACAGGGAAATTATTAGATCGGTGTCTTGTTTGAATCCAAACTATTTATAGCTCGATGCTTATATTTGGGTAATAATTTGGGTTAAATGTATAAAGATAGCGGGTTTGGTAGACCACAGCCTCTTGTGGGCGTCCAGTATTAACCCTTCGCTTGCTCTTCATGTCAATATACCAACCTGTAAGTAGTGAAGACCCAGATGAGACGGCTCCTGTAGGTTGATTGTGCAACCAGTGCACTCCACAGCAGTGATTGCACGGCGAAATACTTGTACAGAGTGAAGATATATGTTATTATACAACAGGGCATGGGTAAAGAAGGAGAAACGTATTTTAAAATTCAGCAAGAGAAGGGTTAAACCCTTATTCCCGCTATCCGCGACCTGACTCGCATTCGCATTTACAAACAAATTAGATCTAGATAAGACGTCCAGTAACTCGAGGATCCAAGCTGTGTGACACTCGGTGAATAGTTTCTAAAAACTGTAAACGAATGGGACAGAGTCAAATTTGAACATATCCAAATTGAGCAGATGCTATTTTTATGACAGTTAGATAAGGATTATTAATTTAAGCAGGAAACCACTTAAATGACACAGGATGTCATAGACTAAGACCACGAACACGCACTGACTCATGCTGTGACACATACACACTTCGGGTCTTCTTCTTAATAGAAAGAAAGAAAGTCTTCGACAAATCTCGATTTTATTTTTATTAAACACCCGGCTTGATGATTGGCCGAAAATCTTCGCCAAACTCTAAAAAATGTTGATGCATCACAGTACAGCAAAATCTCGCTCTTTCGAACGTAATGTGTCGTGCGGGGACAAACATGCACGCGCCTTTGCAAACAGAATTGACCCCGCTCAGACGGCTCCTGTAGAAGATGCATGGTTAGGGTGTGCTCCGATTGATCAGTTTGGTTTGGTTTTTACCGGGTTTTACATCGTTATAACAGTATTTCAGTCATATCACGACGCCCAGCTATTTACAGGTGGAGGAAGACCCCCAGAGGTTCATCCGTACACGAAACAAACTGTCTAAAAGAGAGGTTTTACTGTATATCTCTGTAAAAACCATTGCTAATGGTAAGATATGTTCTGTTCTGTTCTATCTACATCAGAACCTTTTTAACCCATTCCCTGTTCTGTATTTAGGCCAAATTTCAATACCTACTGAATATTCATTAAGAAAATAGTTTTAAAGAAATATGGTAGGTGGAACATTGTAGACATTTAAGAAAGTAAATAAACAGATCTATCAGATTCTTTTAACAAACATAGCAGACCCTGATCAGACGGCTCCTCTAGGAGCCGTCTGATCTAGGTCTACTCTGTTTGCAAATGCATTAAAACACGTTTATATGAGGGAAAGGGTTAAGCGTCAATCAAAAAGAGATCTAATTATGGACCTATATAAGGCAGGTGGTAGCTGAATGCATATCAAAAATATTACAAAAAGCTCCTGTAGGAGCTTTCTGCATTACTTTCGCCCTGCATTAAGCAACCACCTACTTTTCAAGGTTCCTGTGTTCAACTTATGAACTTGAAAACATTGTTGATCCAGATGAGATGTCGTGTAACTTGGCCTCTTACTAGGATCCAATTTGATTGATGGTATTATCACTATTATGTTTTCAGGGAGAAGAAAATGAAGCAGAAGACAAATTTGGCATACAGCAATACTTGACTGCGATAGCATCTGTCATATCAAAATATCAAAGACAGCATCTTATTCTTAGAAATAACGACAGGAAAAAAGATGAAAACAAAAATGCGTTAGAAGCACATCGAAGCTACCGTATAACCCTTTTTGAACGACCATTTAGAAATAGTCCAATATTGTTTTATTAACCCTTTCCCGCATATTGACGACTTTTGACGACTGTGTAAAAGTCACTTTGTGAAACCATTGTGATGAATAGAGCATTTGCTCCTATAGGAGCAAATGCTCTATTTATCACAATGGTTTCAAACTACAAAATTCTAAATTTGTCCTTTTCTCTAGTTTATGCTCCTTTTCGGTAGATTTATTCAAAGAGGTTGTATCTAAAAATAGCCTATGAGGTAATGGGTTAAGGCAGGCAGACGCCTAATACATATAGAAAGTTGTACAGAAACTCTCTGCATTAACCCTTAACGCCATGAATATTCATTTAAGAAATAATGACATTATGAATATTAATTAGATAATGTTTTATAATGGAATACAAACCGTAGTGTTCAATCTATATTATTCCATAACCAAACTTAACAAACCTATATGAGCCGTCTGATCTGGATCAGCTCTGTTTGCAAAAGTGTAAAGGGCGTATAGATGGAGTAATAGGTTAAGCAACCGCCTGCTTTAACCCTTTCCCTCATGTAGACGTGTTTTCACGCATTTGCAAACAGAGTAGACCCAGATCAGACGGCTCCTAGAGGAGCCGTCTGATCAGGGTCTGCTCTGTTTGCTACTTGAATATGATAGATCTGTCTCTATACTTTCTAAAACGGCTACAATGTTCCGCCTTTTATATTTCATCTTAACTATTTTGGCCATGAATATTCAACAGGTATTGACATTCGTAATAAACATAGAACAGGGAAAGGGATAAAAAAAAAATCGATATGTTAATTGAATAAGTGTTTCATATCAAGACGTTTTACTGTATAATTATGAGAAAATGTCGCGATGACTTTGATGTTAATTGTCATCAGGTTAATTCTGGTGATTTGTAGCAGATTCTGATTAAACCTTCACGCTTTACCTTGTCCGTGTTTCTTTACCAATCACTAAGTGTTAAATCAGATAAACTAGTGTCTATAATACGTGGTAAATGGTTTGCTATTTTAAAAAGAGACAGACTGACGTACTTCCAAGAACGTGTGAATGACACCGATGTCGATATCCTTTGATGTGCTAATTGCTATTATAAGATAATCGACAAGTGACTAATTGATTTAACAGATTTTAACGGCGGCCTTTACTTGATGAATATCCATCCAGAAAACGAGGACTTTATGAACATTTATTTACTAAATTTTCATGATTGTTTATGAATATGGCAAACAGCCCACGGCAGAAACTGTAGGATTAAGACCTATATAATTCCAGCAGTATTCGTAAGCAAACAGAGCAGATCCTGATCAGACGGCTCCTATAGGAGCCGTCTGATCTGGGTCTACTATGTTTGCAAAGACGTGAAAAAGCGTATGTACCAGTACATAATTATATGCAAACCCCTACGCAATATACTGACAGCCATTACTGACAGCCATAAAATAGGCGACGTCAATGTATCAAAGATGGTATCCTATTCTTACAGCCATGAAATAGGTGACGTCAACGTATCAAAGATTAGTGTGACTGTCCTATTCTTACTGCTAAGAAATAGGTGACGTCAAAGTATCAAAGATTAGCATCATATTTTTTACAGCAATAAAGTAGGCGATGTCAAAGTATCGAAGATGGTATCCTATTCTTACAGCCATGGAATAGGCGACGTCAAAGTATCAAAGATAAGCATCCTATTCTTACAGCCATAGAATAGGCGACGTCAAAGTATCAAAGATTAGCATCCTATTCTTACAGCCATGAAATAGGCGACGTCAATGTATCAAAGAGGGTATCCTATTCTTGCTGCAATGGAATACGCGAAGTCAATGTATCAAAGAGGGTATCCTATTCTTGCTGCAATGGAATACGCGAAGTCAATGTATCAAAGAGGGTATCCTATTCTTGCTGCAATGGAATACGCGACGTCAAAGTATCAAAGATAGCATCAAATTCTTAGAAATGGCGACAGCAGAAAAATGGATAGAATGCCCCAATTGAGTTTCTCTAGAACAACCACTCAGGAGTAGTCCAATTCTGTTTCATTAATTTAACCATTTACCTCATGAATATTCATGTAAATAATTAATGACCTCATGAATATCAATTAGACTGTATTGTTTCAATAGCACATGGATACGAGCATTTTTGGGCATGACATAAACTGTAAAACCATATCTACATTATATCATAAGCAAACAGAGCAGACCCTGATTAAACGGCTCCAACAGGAACCGTCTGATCTGGGTCTGCTCTGTTTGCAAATAATAGCTTTATGGTTGACGAGAGTTTTACAGAAAGTTTCCACACGAGCTTTCTGTATTATTTTCGTATTAAAATAAGCACCTGCTTTTAAAGACGGATGTGTTAATTCATTGAGCGGTCAATATCAAGACGTTTCACTGTATATGAGAAAATGTCGCGATGACTTTGATGTTAATTGCCATCAGGTTAATTCTGGTGATTTGTAGCACATTCTGATTAAATTTTCACGCTTTACCGTGTCCGTGTTTCTTTACCAATCACTAAGTGTTAAATCAGATAAACTAGTGTCTATAATACGTGGTAAATGGTTTGCTATTTTAAAAAGAGACAGACTGACGTACTTCCAAGAACGTGTGAATCACTCTGATGTCGATATCCTTTGATGTGCTAATTGCTATTATAAGATAATCGACAGGTGACTAATTGTTATAACAGATTTTAAATGGCGGCGTGTTTTATGTTTCCCTTTAACATGTATGATGAATATTTATTTAAGAAATACTGACTTCATGAATATTGATTATATCTGATTTGTTTAACGGCACAATGGGATTTTTTACCTATGGCAAGAACTACACAATATACTTATATTCAGTAAACCCCCTCTAAACCGAAATTCTAGCAGAGAAGAATTAAGATGCTATTAGGCAGGTGGCTGCTTAACCCTTTCCCTCTTATAAACGTGTTTTCATGCATTTGCAAACAGAGTAGACCCAGATCAGACGGCTCCTATAGGAGCCGTCTGATCAGGGTCTGTTCTGTTTGCTCATGGAGTTCGATAGATTGATTTCTTTAGTTTCTAAAATGGCTAAAAATGTTCCACCTTCCATATTTCTTTGTAACATTTTTGTCCAGATCTATTCAGTAGGTATCAAAATCTGGAATAAACATAGAACAGGGAAAGGGCTAATGCAGGGTGAAATTTTTAAAATGTACCGCATTTATATTAAAATTGTGTACATAAATGGGTTTGTTAACAAAGTATGTCTTTAAAGTGCAGTATTAACTAACCACCTGTTTGTTAAGACTCCTTTGTTCAATAAATGAATGGTCGCTTAAGACAAGTTCTACTGTACTGAACACGTTACTGTTATTCTTCCTGTTTATTTCCAATCAAACATTGTGAATTTCAAACAATCTGGATCCAAGCTGTCGATTCACTCTTTTCTTCATGCAAATGATTTTTACGCCTTTTTCAAACAGGATAGTTATGGGTCTGTAAGGTAGATGGTAGCTTAATGCAGGTCAAAAGTAATGCAGAAAGCTCCTATGGGAGCTTTCTGCATTATGTTTGCCCTGCTTTAAGTAATCACCTACCATACAGACCCGTTACTAGACCTATTTTAACTAACCAACTTCTTTTTTACGACTCCTATGTTCAATAAATGAATGGCCGCTTAGGAAGGTTTCTATTGTATATTTTGTTGTTTTAACAAAATGAAGTGGATACAAATTTATACGCGCATCTTGTGCAATTTTTATCTTTTCCAATTTAATCACGAAACTATCAGCCAAGTGTCAAACAGCTTGGATCCTGATGAGACGCCGAGTTACCCCGTGTCTCATCTGGATCCAAACTGTTTGCAAGTGTCGGGCAGGTCGTATTAATTAGGCTGGACAATGTTTATAGTGACATACCTTATCATTTTGCCGGACAGTTCATCTTATAACATTAAACATTTAGGTCTAAGTGTAAATAAGTGGGATCAAATTTATTTCAGTTTGATAATATTAATTTTTCATTTCTGACCCATCTTGGTAATAAATCGTTATTTTATTACCGTTCGGCCAGACTGTCTCTATGGCGACTTATACGTGGTATGTCAACATGACAAAATGTTATCTCTTGCTTTCGTCGTCTGCTTAACCCTTTCCCTCATATAAACACATTTCCAAGCATTTGAAAACAGAGTAGACCCAGATCAGACGGCTCCTAAAGGAGCCGTCTGATCAGGGTCTACTCTGTTTGTTTACGGAATGTAAAATTTCTAAAATGGCTACAATGTTCCACCTTCCATATTTCATTTTTAAGTATTATGTTCATGAACATTCAGTAGGTATTGAAATTTGGAATAAACATAGAACAGGGAAAGGGTTAATATTTATCGTCTGGTTAACCTCATCTCAAGCTAAAACAATAAAGTCAGCTTAACCCTTTGCCTGTTCATTATTCATGTAAGAAATTATGAATATATTAGCTGAAGTTTTATAATTTAAACCTTTCATGGAAATATTTTGCTTTTGATAAAAAAAAATGTAGAATCAGACCTATACCTTGCCACAAGCAAACACAGCAGACCCTTACCATATGGCTTCTTTATATGGGTCTACTCTGTTTGCAAATGGGTGAAAATGCGTTTACATGTATATGAAGGAAATTAGACGGTTCATGTATCCGTTCACTCTAACCCGGATTTCTATTAGAGAAGAATTTAGATACTTTATGCAACTGGTTGATTAATGCAAAGTGAAAGTCATGCAGAGAGCACACTGCATTAAGCTGCCATCTGTCTTACAGACCAGCATTTATACTAGCTTGAACGTCCGATTTAGAGGGGTTTACTGTACTTGAAAAGAGCCTTTGCAAATAGAGTAGGTCCAGGCCAGGGTCTGCTATGTTTGCTTATAAGATACATGTAATAAGGATCTGATTTTACAGTTTCTGCTATGGTAAAAAAATCCCTTTTCATGATGTTGTTATGATAAATATCATGTTATTAACCCATTCCCTCATATTGACGCCTTTTGACGCCTCTAGAAAAGTCACCTGTTCAAACCATTGTGATAAATAGAGCATTTGCTCCTACAGGAGCAAATGCTCTATTTATCACAATTGTTTCAAACTACAAAATTCTAAACTTTTCCTTTTCTCTAGTTAATGCTCCTTTTTGGTAGATTTATTCAAAGAGGTTGGATCTAAAAATAGCCTATGAGGGAATGGGTTAATATACATGTACTTACAGGCGTTGTTTTTTACATGAATATTCATCAGGTGAAAGGTTACAACAGGTATGTACGCACGTACGTGTACATGCTGATTACAGTTGAGTCTGTCTTAACCCTTTCCTTCATATAAACGTGTTTTTCACGCATCTGCAAACAGAGTAGACCCAGATCAGACGGCTCCTATAGGAGCCGTCTGATCACTGTCTGCTCTGTTTGCTAATGGGATTTGAAAGATCTGTTTCTTTACTTTCTAAAATGGCTACAATGTTTTCCACCTTCCATATTTCATTATAACTAATTTGTCCATGAATATTAAGTAGGTATTTAAATTTGGAATAAACATAGAACAGGGAAAAGGTTAAGCTGCCATCAAAAAGAGGTGTAATTATGGATCTGTATATTCTGTGAGGCAGGTGGTAGCTTAATGCAGGTCAAAAGTAATACAGAAATCTCCTGTAGGATCTCTCTGAATTACTTTTGCTCTGCATTTAACAACCGCCTGGTTTTTAAGATTCCTATGTTCGATAAAAGACGTTTAACAATTTCCCTCATAAAACGCATTTTCACGCATTTGCAAAAAGATTAGGCCCAGATCAGACGGCTCCTATAGGAGCCATCTGATCAGGTTCTGTTCTGTTTGCTTATGGAATTTTGAAAGATCTGTTTCTTTAATTTCTAAAATGGCTACAATGTTCCCTCTTCCATACTTCATTATACCATTTTGTTCATGAATATTCAGTAGTTATTTAAATTTGGAATAAACACAGAACAGGGAATGGGTTAACAGGTTCTACTGTATGCGTAAAGCATTAATGGTGCATGTGGTTAGATGTATTTAAACTATTTAGAACAACGAAATATGAGGAACATGTCTAATTATTTTGTCCTGTGTGTTAGTTCAAGACGCGCCGTGATAGCTACCAATCTGGCTTGTTGAGAAAACAAAGGGATTATTGAGCAGATTAAGAAGGCGACGATTGTGAGTTTTAATTGCGATGTGAAGTTTTGAGTTTCTCATTGAGTAAGAGCAGTGTTGTCAAACAAGCGATTAAAATCCTCATGCCTCGCTCTCATACCATCAGATAGTCGATTACGGTGAGATAGACAGGGTCTTTCATGAATGGGCCTGGGAAAATCTTAATTGTTATTCATGCTTGACGGCTGACCTAAATTTGGATATATTTAGCTTTAAGGGGCGGAGTCATTGGAATGGGATATATGATTGGACAGTGATATATGACGTCACCACAGTCCATTGACTTGTTCGAACATGTTTCGAGTCGATCAGTAGTTGAATGTTCGTCTGCATAAATTGGGTGTACGCGATATAGGGCCCAAGCGAAAGATAGAAAGAGAGAGACGAACGTGACGGCTTCAAATTAAACAAGGATTAGGTGAAGCAGACAGAAAGGATTAATTTTAATTCACTCAGGAACAAAGGAGGATTTGAAGGGAGAAGATCAGAAGTTTTTAGGTAGAAAAAAAATAATTGACTAGAAGAGGAATCAGCAAGGTAGATATATTTATTATACAAACCACATGTTTACTTTTTATATTAATTGGATTATCAATTAATCAGTCAATTACATGTATCAAGAACATTAGAATCTAAACGCACTCTTTTTAGTTGTTCTGTTTTAATTTCTATTAGGCCTAGATCTAGATCTACTGTATTTAACCACGTTTGTTACTATAATGTGAGTTTGAAATGAAAAGACAAGCCAGACGCACTGACTGGCCCCATGGTGCCGACACTGCCGAGTTAGATGCTCTACGTAATAGACGATCTACAGGACAGTATTCTTTTGGAGCTGTCAGTGGTTTTATGTAGGCTTTCTCAGAGCAGACCCCGATTTTATAATGGAACATAAACACAGGAACTTTGACCATTGTAGAAACTGTAGTGTAGGATTTCATAAGCAAACAGAGCATACCCTGATCAGGCCCCTACCGGAACCGTCTGATCTGGGTCTACTCTGTTTTCAAAGTCGTATTTATGGAGTAAAGGGTTATGTAACTGACCTTCAATCTTGACCCACGCGAGACACTGGGTAGGACCAGATCAGGATCCAAACTATTTGACATTCAAGTGGTAATTTAAAGAGAAGCGGTCTTAAAAAAAGTTTTTACTTAACGTGCAAATGATAAACCTTTACCTGTTCGATATTTATGTAAGAAATAATGATGTCATGATGGTTTCTTACCTGAATTTTCAAAATGGCATATAGCGTATGTATACATGCTTTCTTTGGAATTGTAGACACATATCTATCGAGAGCAAACAGAGCAGACCCTGGTCAGGCAGTTCCTATAGGAGCCGTCTGATTTGAGTCTACTCTGTTTGCAAAGGCGTTTATATGTGGGAAAGGGTTACAGTACACCTGAGGTTTAGGTGCGGTTGATGGAATCCCAGCTTTGTCAGGTGACGTGCTGTGCATTGCGCTTACATTTCATAATATCCAAATATAGACTTCAGCATTACACCAGCGCTATCTATAAGGTTTTTTTTTTTTATCTAAGGTGGGGATAAAGATGTTCCACTCAAAATACGCCTCGTTACCTTGTTAACTTTATTACCAGCTGGTGCTATTTTTAACACTTTTGCAATCCTCCATAAACCTTTAACCTGGTGAGGACGCCTTTGTACACAGAATAGACTCAAACAAGACGCGCACGGCTCATGTGGGATCAGAGTATGCTCTGTTGCTTATGGAATGATATACAGTAAAACCTCTCTATAACGGTCACTAAATTACATCAAGTATTTTGTATCAAAGCCAGGTGACTGCTTAAAGTAAGGTGAAAGGAAAACAGAACGCTCCTATAGGAGCGTTCTGTTTTACTTTCACCTTTCTTTAAGCAGCCACCTGTCCTAAATACCAACTAATTAACACAATTAAGTGGTCGTTATAGAGAGGTTTTACTGTAGATCGGATTATAGCTTCTGTCATTAGATCTGTAAAAAATAAAATCAGCTTATTAATATTCATACATTCATTATTTCTTGCATAGATATTCGCCAGGTAAAGTATTATCCTTTTAATAAATTAAGATGAGTTGTTTAAAGAATTAGTATTTTGCTCTAAGTTTGAAACATAATGTAGCTATTTGTTAAACTGTCCACAACAAATCCCGACACGGAATAATGGTTAATGCTAAATTTGTCCAGTTCACATTAGGGGTATATACCTGGATCTAAACTGTTTGCATAGGGAATCACTGATTCGTTACTGACAGTGAAAGAGATGTGGTTTTTTCTACAGGTGGTCTGTGTTAAAATATAAATCATAGAGATAAAATATTTAACATATCCAAAATATTTTACCTATGTTATCTATTCGTTCAACCCTTTGTCTACAAATCTATCTGCTTCAAGAATATAAATATCACGCTCTTGCAGATTCTTTTTCGTGTCATTTCAAAGACAACCAAATTTCAGACAGCTTTGATCACGACGAGAGACCGAGTTCATTGGCGTCTCATCAGGATCCAAACTATTTGCTTAGACTATCATAAATTCGCACATGAAGTGAGTTAACAATAGTATATCCTACTATGTGCATACTTCGTTAAGTTATTCATGTCCGACCCGTCTCTTGTTTGTGTTTTATTGTTATATTCAAGGAAGCTATGCTGAATTATTCGTAAAATGGGACGAGAGCCTATCCTGTTTCACGCAAGGCATTTTCATTCATGTAAGATCAGGCTCCAAGCATATAAAGCTTTTTGCTTGATTCTGAGATCATCCGGTCGAGCTTGCTCAGAACCTGACCAATCAGATACTTGGGAATGATCTCAGACTCAGAAGTTTCAAACCTTGGACCCAGAATCCTTCCAATTTTGGACAGTTTCACTTGATGGGCAAACAATGTAGATCCCGACCAGTTTTTGATTTGACATCTGACCAAGCGTATACAGCAGAACCTATCTAAGGCTGTCAGAGATCATTGGTCTGTAAGGCAGGTGGTAGCTAAATGCAGGTCAAATAGTAATGCAGAAAGTTCCTATTGGAGCCTCCTGCATTACTGTTGTCTTGCATTAAGCAACCACTTGCTTTTCAAGATCCCTTTTTTTCAATAAATGAATGTTCGCTTAGGACAGGTTCTACTGTACACCCGCTGTAAAGGACTTTTGACAGTCACATGATGTAGAGTCTAGACCTGATTCTGCAGTTTTTGTCAAAGCAAAAACAAAAACATTGAAAAGTTTACATTATAAAACTAGTCATGATGTCATAATTAAAGTTAACAGGGAAAGAGTTAAACCCCGCAACGTACTCTAATGAATAAATGGACTATTCCAGGGTCTTCTAGAATTCTGGGATTATTTGCTTAGTCCTGTTTTTAATCACTGGACGTTTAGGTTAGTTTCGCTGGACTTTTGGTAGATTTTGGAATTGATTTGACTAGGTTTTTGGTAGACCTTTGGAATGATTTTACTAGACTTATTATATCCCGATCAAGTACAAGAACTTTGGTGATTTGGTTCCACAAGAATTTTGTGATGCTGTTGTTTCTATTCCATTTCAGTGACATAAACTAAAACCGCAAATTTGACACATTTTTTAGTTCAAATAATGTATAACCTTTATAAGTTTACATTGACGAAAGATCAAATGATGTAGGACACTTTGAACACTTTCTTCTCATTTTAATGATTATTTACCTTGACGAAACTCTCACTTTATTAACCCTAGTCGCGCTATCCGCGACCTGACCTCGCATTTGCAAACAGTTTGGATCCAGATGAGACGCCGAGTAACTCTGCGTCTCATCAGGATCCAAGCTGTTTGACAACCGGTCAACCGTTCCTCGAAAGCTTGATCGATTCGGAAGTGGTCCGAATTGCACCACATCTGATTTTTTTTTATTTTCACAGCGGAGAAAGGACTAATGTCCCAGTTAATCTGTAATCAAACAGCAATGTAACAAGCTTTCAGGTTTCACCAGGCTGGCAAGCTGTTTTCAACAAAATGCTTTCCCGATGATTTATCTCCCAAGACATATAATTATGATAGACGTGTCTTTCACAAATGCTCAATCAGTTATCAATCGATTTCGGTTCTGGCGAGACGCTGAGTGTCTCGATTTCTGATCAGGACATAAACCTGTCTACATACTTGTTCCATAGCGCGCTAAAGGTTTAAATAGAATGCGCTGCTTTGAAGTAAAATTTGTTGATCAACTGTTTGAAGGGGGTAAACATGATTACTATAGAACCCCGCTACAGCGACTGTGTAACGGGTATCCATGGTCAATTTCTTTGTCGCATATTCATGTAAGAAATAATGACATCATGAATATTTATAAGCTGACCTTTTATAATGTCAACTTTTCGAGGAATTGTTTTGCTTTGACAAAAACTAGAATTAGATCTAATCATGTCAAAAGCAAACAGTAGACACTGATCTGGGTTAATTTAAGAAAGTTTGATTATCTAAACAGAATGGATCTTGTACAATACATGCATTTCAGTTTTCGTGTCACCAGGAAACATATACCCGGTATTTTGCCAAGTACTAGCTTATGGTGTCAGGAGTTTTACTGAAGTTTGTGTTAGGACAGAAAGATGAAAACCAAAACGTATTATAGAGATAGCCTTTGATAGCATCCTTTGAGTTAGTATGGGTTATTTATGCCAAGGTCATGGTCACAACCATTTAATCTGAGATCAGGGCGTTTGAAATTGGTTTTGTTTGGCTAATTGGTCACCTTTCTTCACTTCAGATTGTACAAAAATGGAAAACAAAACACTGGTACTCGTGTTTGTCACCATGGCGACATTGATGAACTTTGCTGTTATGTCTTCGGCTGCCAAGCCCCACCACTATTGTCGGCTTGGAGAAGAATATTACAACCGGCAATTGAAATCTTGCGTGCAATGTTCCCCGTGCAAGGCAAACACTCTCCCCCACCGCCAGTGTCATGGCACCAAAGACACACTCTGTCTTCCGTTTGGAAAGTTCGAATTTCGCCAGTCCGACAAGCAAATAGCAGAACCAGTTCAACCAGAGCAGCAGACTAACATAGGCACTTCCGACACAGTACCCGAAGTCAACCAGCAGACAGCCACCACAGTTCTCATGGCAGACGAGAATTCGGACGAGAAATGGTTCACCATTACTATGGTGTTAGCTGGAATCTTGGTTGTCGTCTGCATCGGCGGCACGATACTCATTCTGATCACGTGCTATATGTGCAAGAAAAAGCAGAGAGAAATATTTTACGATTCTGGTAAGTTTATGATCATATCACATTTTCTTCTAAAATACTGTAAAACGTGTCTATACCGACCTTCACAAAATTAATAAGTTCAGTGGTTTAAGACTTGTGGAAGCTTAATGCAGGACGAACGTAATGCAGAAAGCTCCTGTACGTAGGAGCTTTCTGCATTACTTTCAGCCGGCATTAAGCAATTACCTCCTCTTATAGAGCCTGAAGTTTATTCAGTACCATATTATCACTATTATAGACAGCTTCTACTGTACTTAGATGCAGTTCCTATTAATTCCATTTAATCTTTTATCTGATAGATATGCCTTTTCACACAATGAGAGTAGATCCCGATCAGACGGCTCCTGTACGATATCATAGGATATAAAGGATCAATATGAAATATTCTCAGCATCGTTACATTACTACTGTAAATGTTATCTCCCTACTGTCACCTAAAAGAGGGTCTCAGAATCTGAAATGCATGTACATTGTACTTTCGACTGCATTAAAACCCCATTACACCGTCAATACGCTTTTAATGCATTTGCAAACAGTAGACTCCAGTAGGAGCCGTCTGATCAGGGTCTGCTCTGTTTACTTATGATATGATTCTACAGTCCCTGCCATGCCCAATTATGCATGTCCCCGTGCTATTACAGCAGTTATTAACTAAGCTAATTAATATTCATGATGTCATTATTACTTACATGAATAAGCACGGAGTAAAGGGTTAAACTCGGATATGCGATTCTAATGAGTAGTACAAGATAGGGATTGGCCGAGAATGACCGGTAAGCATCTTTTATCCAGTCACCAGGCTTCTCTAGTGACATAATAAAGGGGGTGCAAATAAACTTAGGTTTATTTGGTTACTTCCGGTAGTGGAAGGTTTATTAGGTTAGTAGATAGGCGTAATGATTCTATAACCATGGAACTATTTTAGTTTTCTGTAAATATTCATAAACATGTTGATGGAATAGATCTAACAGATCTATTTGGTCACCAGAAGAATTATTCAAATGGGAAAAAATAAAAAATAATTGGCTACAGCTGGATTCGAACCCGCGCCTGATCCTACAAAAACTAATTCTAATCTCTCTAGAGACGTCGCCCTTACCGATTACGCCACTGAGGCCACATACAAAATGACGTGATTTATCACTTTTATTAATTTAATCCACCGCTGGCAAAACCCGTTTTTGATAAAATCAAACCTGGAAGCAAAGATTGACAGATAAATAGTAAATGTTTTCTTTTCACTCTCATGATTATTTCATTGATAAACTCTTACAGGAGCGGTGATAGTCATAAACCTAAATATAGCCTGTTCAGTTCCATCGATTTCTGAGTGACGTTAGGTAGAATCTAAAAATAGAAACCGAGACTACGTAACTCGAATTTGACCAAAGAATATAGATCATGTCTGTTTGAAATAACTTATCGACCCTCGATTCAAATCATCTTATTTTTCAAATTCAACCACGTTTCCTTCTAGTAATACAAGTATCGAAACTATATTCCTCTGCGGTAGCTCATTAGATCTATTTACGTCTAAATGGAAGTGAAAAGGGAGGGATCCGTTGATCGAAAAACTGCATTTTCAATGTAAATTATTTTCAAGAGTGTTATGAGTCTATAAAAATACATTTAACTATATTGACTGGATAAATCGAATAATAGGTTAGTGCCGTAGATGGGACGCCTTTATCCGACTCGGAGAGAAAACAGTTGAGGCTCGGCAAGCCTCGCCTCAACGTTTTCTCCCCTCGTCGGATAAAGCGTCCCATCTACGGCACTAACCTATTATTCTCTATATCTGCAGCCATTCACGCCAGTCGAATAACCTCTGAAACTCAAATACAAGCCCATGAGAGAATCGTGGAAAAGAGAATAAGCCAAAAATTACGTTTCGTGAGAACACATGCCAACATGGGATAAACTCTGAATGAAAACAAATATTTTCTGTGCAGGCGCTAGTCATTGGAAGCCTTTATTTAGGGCTATATAATGATACCCTATGTCGGATGTCAACAATACAACTGAATGCACTGCTTAACCCTTTACCTGATAGAAGCGGCTTTTTGCGTGTTTGATTT